>JARQOC010000001.1:526179121-526585483 GCA_033576535.1 Allobates femoralis | reverse complement strand
AGAGCTCACTTTAAAACACTGACCATGACATTCAAAGCCTTACACAACCTATCCCCACCATACATCTCCGACATGATCTCCCGATACCATCCCTCACGCAACCTGCGTTCATCCCAAGAACTTGTCCTACAGTCCACCCTCATCTCCTCTTCCCACAACCGCATACAGGATTTCTCCCGGTCATCCGCCATGCTATGGAACTCCCTGCCCCACCTCATCAGTCAGTCGCCTACCCTCTGAACCTTAAAGATACTTATAAAGACTCACCTCTTCCGACAGGCCTACAACCTGCCATGAGACCCCGCTACACGCCCCACGACCGACACCTTCCCCACCCTATTGTATCCCCACCCACCCCTCGTAGAATGTGAGCCCACGCGTACAGGGTCCTCTACTATTGTACCTGTATGACCTTATTGTCTATGTTTATTGTACTTGTCCTTCTCTACCTTTTCCTCATGTAAAGCGCCATGGAACCTATGGCCGCTATATAAATAAATAATTATAATAATTATGATGACTTGAAGCCCAACCAAAAAAAAAACTCCACATTCATTCCTTGAAAAAAGACAGACACAAAGCTGGTTTTTAAAACTGTGTTTAAAAAAAAAATGGCAGAACTGTTTGGACATTCCCAAAAATAATACTTTTTACAATTTAGGTATTACCCAACAAATGGAGCCCTACAGGTCCTGGTAGGTGGGCTGTCCGTCCTGCAAAAGGTCAAGGGCCCCACGGATGGCCTGGCCGAACCCTTCAGGGTGGATCATCTGAACAGGTGTAGGGAACGGTGGTAGGTCCCTGTTAGCTGGCCACTGGCAGTGAGGCAAAGCCCTGTGGGGTGGGACTTGGCTGTCCCGTGTTGTGGGCCTGCCCAGCCTGTTACAGTTTATTTTCCACCCATCCAAATATTGGAACACATCACCGGGGTCGTTTCCTGGCTGACAGGCTTCCAGCACTATCTGTAATGCTGACCTTGCCCGCAGTAGCCTGTCAAATGGAATATTATCCATGAATGGTATAATACTGCGGGCAAAGTCAGCATTACTCTGTTGCACACTTAATTGTGCAGACCCCGGGATGGTACCATAAGCTGGGCCTGCCGCTGGTGGCGTTGGTGGTGGTGCTGGCCCTGCCGCTGGTGGTGGCGGTGGTGGTGCTGGCCCTGCCACTGGTGGTGGCGGTGGTGGTGCTGGCCCTGCCGCTGGTGGGGGCGGTGGTGGTGCGGACCCTGCCGCTGGTGGCGGTGGTGGTGGTGGTGGCGGGGACGGCGGTGGTGGTGTTGATGGGCCTGCCGCTGGTGGCGGCGGTGGTGGTGCTGGCCCGGCCGCTGGTGGCGGCGGTGGTGGTGCTGGCCCTGGCGCTGCTGGCGGCGATGCTGGTGGTGGTGGTGGTGGCGGCGGCGACGGCGGTGGTGGTGGTGGCGCCGGCCGTGGTGGTGGTGGTGGGTGTTCTCCACGCCGCCTTCTGTTTGGCGGTGGAGGGTTCACAGCACGCCGCCCTCTGTAGTAAGCTTCTCTGTGGGTAAAGTAAAAAAAAATTTGGTGAATGCATTGCATTTGGAAACAAAAACATAGGTCAAACATTAAGTTGCACGCTTTTTAGACTCTGTGTATCTGTGTATTATTAATCAGATATTTGTTATTATTATGAAAGAATAACCAACTGTACATAACATAAAGGAATACGTGACTTTCTTTGCTAATTCCATACTAATACATAATTTTTCACCCCCTGATTAACACCCACCCCCCCCCATCCCATCTAATCTAGACGATCAATAACACCAATGGTTCACATGAAAAAAAAAAGTCCCCCTGACTTCACTTTTTACTTGACATACTTAATTCACAAAACCTTTAGCTTATATCATCTATATAAAGCAGGGAAGGGGTTGAAAGGTATACAATATATATATATATAATCTATTTATATAATCGGGAGTTTGAAATTCCGGCACTGTAGCCTAATCCCAAACTCCTTAGCGTCACTGCGAGCGGAGACGCGTATGCGCCTTCGCGAGCCGCAGACGCTTAACTCACACAGCCGCTATAGCGTTTTCTCGAGCGGCATCGCGCCCTCCGCTCACAGCAAGACCTGCGCCCCTCACAGCGCCCAATCCGCCCCGGCATGCTGGCATTTGTACTTCCCCGTCTGTGCACCCACAGGTCTTAGCAGATCACTGATGCTGACAGCGGGGGGGGACAACACAGACAATCAAATCAGGAGGAGGTCAGTGTCAGGAGGAGATGACAGACGCCCGCCGGGGCCTGTGACACTGCAGAGGTCACAGCGGGGCTGTGTGTGCGGACAACGGGGAGGCCGGGGGCTACGGACGTACCGGACACGTCCTCTTCTCCTGGAGATGTGCCGCGGTTCCGCGCTCGCAGCGTATCTGACGCTGGAGCAGCGCTCACCACGCCCACACCACGCCCTCTGCCAAACAACCCACACCTCTCACTAACCTCCTGCAGCTAACCACACCCCATGTTTACCTTTGCCATGATGTCATTTAGCTGCGGCCGCTATCTTTAATAAGGTCAGAAATTATGGCAGTAATCGGATCTCTGCTCCCTCTAGCACAGCCCCAACACTGTAGCACCATCTATTAACCCTATTCTCATCACCTATATACTCTGCTACCCACAGAGCCGTCTTTATACTCTGCTACCTCAGACCCGCCTGTATACTCTGCTACCCACAGAGACGCCTGTATACTCTGCTACCTCAGACCCGCCTGTATACTCTGCTACCTCAGACCCGCCTGTATACTCTGCTACCCACAGACCCGCCTGTATACTCTGCTACCCACAGACCCGCCTGTATACTCTGCTACCTCAGACCCGCCTGTATACTCTGCTACCCACAGAGACGCCTGTATACTCTGCTACCTCAGACCCGCCTGTATACTCTGCTACCTCAGACCCGCCTGTATACTCTGCTACCCACAGACCCGCCTGTATACTCTGCTACCCACAGACCCGCCTGTATACTCTGCTACCCACAGACCCGCCTGTATACTCTGCTACCTCAGACCCGCCTGTATACTCTGCTACCCACAGAGACGCCTGTATACTCTGCTACCCACAGAGACGCCTGTATACTCTGCTACCTCAGACCCGCCTGTATACTCTGCTACCCACAGACCCGCCTGTATACTCTGCTACCTCAGACCCGCCTGTATACTCTGCTACCCACAGAGACGCCTGTATACTCTGCTACCTCAGACCCGCCTGTATACTCTGCTACCTCAGACCCGCCTGTATACTCTGCTACCCACAGACCCGCCTGTATACTCTGCTACCCACAGACCCGCCTGTATACTCTGCTACCCACAGACCCGCCTGTATACTCTGCTACCCACAGAGCCGTCTTTATACTCTGCTACCTCAGACCCGCCTGTATACTCTGCTACCCACAGACCCGCCTGTATACTCTGCTACCCACAGAGCCGTCTTTATACTCTGCTACCCACAGACCCGCCTGTATACTCTGCTACCCACAGACCCGCCTGTATACTCTGCTACCCACAGAGCCGTCTTTATACTCTGCTACCCACAGACCCGCCTGTATACTCTGCTACC
Source organism: Allobates femoralis (assembly GCA_033576535.1). NCBI lineage: Eukaryota > Metazoa > Chordata > Amphibia > Anura > Aromobatidae > Allobates > Allobates femoralis. The sequence goes on along the minus strand of JARQOC010000001.1, from coordinate 526,581,899 downwards.
CACAGAGCCACGTGTATACTCTGCTACCCACAGAGCCGAAATGGAACCTAATGTATATATTAATAAATAATACTAAATGGACACAACAGTGCTGCAGACACATACCTTGGCATACGGGCCACCGGGTGAAGGAAGGACAGCCGGTCATAAAAGTAGTAGTGGTTGAGCAATGGAGCGGCTCCCGGTTGTCTCTCTGAGTACTGCCGGTACTGCTTCTTATGCTGGTCCCGGCAGCTCCTCCACCGTTTTTTAAGATGGTCAACTGTGAAATGATTTGAAACCGGCTTTAGAGATGTGTAATATTTGAAACAACAAAAGTATGTGTACAAATCAACAATAACATTTTATTCATTTTGTGTGTGTAATGTGTATACAAGGCACAGTGACACGACAGTGTGGAACATCATCAACAGCATTACGGACATTGAGCTCACGTGGCCACAATCACAAATGAGGCAGGACACATGTCAACGCATAGAGAATGTAATAGTGCGGGCACCAGACTCTGGTCATTAGTGGTATTTATATACACCCAACCCCTTGGCCGAAAGAGCCAGGAGGATCAGACATTAAACTCATTGTACTGTTGTGACCCCATCCAAATATAGGCAACTATGCGGTGGAGCATGATAACACATTCAGGGTCCTGTATACCCTGCTATGGGGGCCCTGTATTCCCACTGCTGGGGGCCCTGTAAACCCACTGGGCCACTGTCTACCCACTGCTGGGGGCCCTGTATACCCACTGCTGGGGGGGCCTGTACACACACTGAGGGCCCTGTATACAGGGACTGACTGGCACCCTACAGTTTGGGTCGCAACCCTCCCTCACTGGCCCGACACAGGTGAGGACGGGGGGTGGGGGGGGGTGATGACTGGCGGCCGCCTCACAGTCACCGCAGCTCCCGCATTATCCTATGGCTCGCTCCCAGCCGCAGCCTCGCGCTCCTCACAGCCGCTCGCTAACAGTCGCAGCCGCACGCCACTCACAGACGCTCACTCCCGGACGCAGCCGCGTGCTGATGACGTCATCGCGCGGCCAGGAGCTTCCGTTTCCGCCTGCTGCTTCAGGGACATGCGGATTATTCATGCTCCTGCAGCCGCATGACCCGTGGCACCTGGGCCAGTCCGCCCCTGCCTGTATACCACAATATGGGGGCATGTATACCCAGCTGGGGGCCTGTATACTCTGCAGGGGGAGGTGTATACTTTGCTGGGGGCTGTCTACCAGTGATAGCCGCTGTATACCAGGATGGCGGTGAATATGTTTTCATAGTTTTTCGGGGCAAAAATAGGGGGGTCGGCTTATACACGGGTCGGCTTATACACGAGTATATATACAGTAAATGCAATATATAACGTGTGAACTCATTTAACTTACTTAGATTGCTCTGTTCCTCATGGTCACTCCGATGGAACGCAGGGAACATCTCTTGGGCGATCTCTCTCCAGGCTGTATTAATTAGGGTCGTATCCCCATACTCAGGATCTGTAGGGAGCCATAGAAATGGACGAGCCTCCACAAGTGCAATAAGACGCAGTGTGTTCACCGTGCCACGTCCTGCTGCCATGATTGCACTGATGAATGGATCGCTCTGTGTGTGCGCCTGTCAGCGCGACTCGCTTCCTGTTTCCTTAAAGCATGGTGTGTGCTGGAGAATCCCTTCCCTCGCATCATCGGCTACAAGCCTCAAAATAAGAGAAAAACCAGCGAGTTTGGACTCGCACACTTTCAGAGACACATCAGCGAGTTGTAAATGTCATTATTCGCTATTACTCGGGTCCCTATTCATTAACATTGGACTCGCTGGACTCGCAACGAGTCCCGAGTCCTTGACTCGGACTCGTTGGGGTCTTGCGATTCCGAGTCTTTTCGGACTCGCTCATCCCTAATTCAGACCCTTTGCTCAGACACTCACATTTAAGTCACATGCTGTCCATTTCCTTGTGATCCTCCTTAAAATGGTTCTACTCCCTCATTGGAGTCCAGCTGTGTTTAATTAAACTGATAGGACTTGATTTGGAAAGGCACACACCTGTCTATATAAGACCTCACAGCTCACAATGCAGGTCAGACCAAATGAGAATCATGAGGTCAAAGGAACTGCACAAAGAGCTCAGAGACAGAATCGTGGAAAGTCATAGATCTGGTCAATGTTCCAAAATAATTTTTGCAGTACTTCCTAAGAGCACATTGGCCTCCATATTCCTTAAGTGTAAGAAGTTTGGGACCACTAGAAGTCTTCCTAGACCTGGCCATCCAGCCAAATTGAGCCATCATAGGAGAAGAGCCTTGGTATGAGAGGTGAAGAAGAACCCCAAGATCACTGTGGCTGAGCTCCAGAGATGCAGTAGGGAGATGGGAGAAAGTTTCAAAAAGTCAACTATCACTGCAGCCCTCCACCAGTCAGGCCTTTATGGTACAGTGGACCGACGGAAGCCTCTTCTCAGTGCAAGACATATGAAAACTCACATAGACTTTGGAAAAAACACATGAAGGACTCCCAGACTATGAGAAATATGATTCTCTGGTCTGATGAGTTGAAGATACAACTTTTTGGTGATAATTCTAAGTGGTATATGTGGAGAAAATCATGCACTGCTAATCACCTGCCCAATTTAATCCCAAAAGTGAAACATGGTGGTGGCAGCATCATGATATGGTTTTTTTTTCGGCTGCAAGGACAGGACGACTGGTTGCAATTGAAGGAAACATGAATGTGGCCAAGTACAGAGATATCCTAGATGAAAACCTCTTCCAGGGTGCTCTGGACCTCAGAGTTGGTCAAAGGTTCACCTTCCAACAAGACAATGATCCTAAGCACACAGCTAAAATAACAAAAGAGTGGCTTCATAACAACTCTGTGGCCATTCTTGACTGTCTCAGCCAGAGCCCTGACCTAACTCAGTTGAGCATCTCTGGAGAGATCTGAAAATGACTGTCCACCAATGTTAGATGATGGGAGTGATGGTGTGTCACGGTCCGCGCTGCTTCTGGATTAAAAAAACTCACCAAAGAGCCCAACAACCTTTCATCCTCTTTATTCCAACGCGTTTCAACGCCACAACCCGGCGTCTTCCTCAGGGATATCCCTGAGGAAGACGCCGGGTTGTGGCGTTGAAACGCGTTAGAATAAAGAGGATGAAAGGTTGTTGGGCTCTTTGGTGAGTTTTTGAATCCAGAAGCAGCGCGGACCGTGACACACCATCACTCCCATCATCTCTCTTGGAATACACCACGATCCAGTGGTAGGTGGAGGTCCTGCAGCAGCTTGGAACATTGATTCCTAAACGCAGTTAAACCAGTTGTGGGGACCACAACTGGATCAGGTGAGCGGCCACACAGCACCACCGTTTACATACTAGTGTCACTAGTGATAGGGCACTATTGCGCCTTTTGTCCCCTCCCTTTATATTTTGCAGTGTCCACCAATGTTCACCATCCAACCTGACGGAACTGGAGAGGATCTGCAAGGAAGAATGTCAGAGGACCCCCAAATCCAGGTGTGAAAAACGTGTTGCATCATTCCCAAGAAGACTCATGGCTGTACTAGCTCAAAAGGTGCAAATACTCAATACTGAGAGTTTTTCTTTTTTAATAAATTTGCAAAAATGTCTACATTTCTGTTTTTTTTTCAGTCAAGATGGGGTGCAGAGTGTACAATAGTGAGGAAACAAATGAACATTTTTGAATTTACGAAATGGCTGCAATGAAACAAAGAATCAAACATTTAAATGGGTCTGAATACTTTCCATACCCACTGTATCATTGTATACTATCATTTTTAATGTTTGTATTAATCTAAACCTATGATCTCTGTCACAGGGTGGTATAGGTGATAGGGAATCAGTAGGCAAGATGGTAAGATGGGCAAAGGCAAACTAGGGAACAAGTCTGACCATGGCTGGGGGTCCCTGGCTCATCCTGTTCCTGGAGTTACCTCTGAAGGTGAGGATGTCCAGACAGCCAACTTACCCTTTGCTCCTAACCAGCCCTAGGCTATGATCCCCTACCTCCACCCATGGACCAGGAAAACACAGCAGCTCCTATGGAAGTGAACACCAGCAGCACAGCACATCCTCACTGCAAGAGGTCCAAGTAGAGACTGAACTCTGGAAGTGCCAAAGGAAATTTACTCTGATTAAACCACAATAGCCCTACATGTGGACTGCAAAGCAGTCAACATGTGACAATTTCTTGATAGTTTTACAATAAACTGCAATACTATTGTATTGGAATGTATTAATATATTAATTTCAAGCCACTTGATGTGCTAATGCAGGGCTTCCCAACCTGTGGTTTGCCGGCCGATGATGTGTGACTCACGGATATCTGCTAGGTTTGTTCATTAGCACCATTTCTAGCAAACAGCTCTGAAGAGCTATTGTGAGTAGCCCAGCTCAGAAGAGCAAATCTGTCTACTCATAAGTGACCTTAGTGTGGAGCAATGAATGTAACATATTAGGCAAGAGTCACACAGCCATATTACTTGTATGAAGATTACATGAAAATGCCCAGTTTTGCAGTCGGCTCTCCTGAGATGAGCTCAAGTCAGGAGAGCTGCAGCTGGTAGTGCAATGTGATCCTTGCATGAGTCATACACTAGTGTGACTCCAGCAGGACTCAGAACAGAAGGAGGGCTATTTGAATTTTGGAACACAAATGTGGCTTAAAAATATTGTAGGTACCATGTCTCCTTTGCAAGTGAAGTGACTAAACAGCAAAAACGACCCATAAGTGAAAACTACATAGAAAACTAAACCCAAGGATTTTCTTTACAGGCTTTTGAACCCGCAGGTACTACACCAAATTGGATAACTTTACGCTGTCATATTGAAAATTTTATTTTTTACAAAAATATCAACATCAAAAACTTCCACACATTACCTGATTTTGGAAACTAGATTCATTGAATTTATGTAGGGGTGTTGAGCATTTGTTTTTATAATTCTTTATTTAAAGGTTTATACCAGGCATAAAAGAAGTGTTGAGCATTTTAACCCATAGGTTCTTCGCAGAACATTTTAAAATGTCAGTTACATAAATTTTTTAATTTTGACAATGGATAATGGGAGAAAACGGATAATTTGTTACACAATTTCTCCTGGACACAGCAATACTCCTATATGGTCAATAACTAATGTTTGGGCAAATGGCAGGGCGCAAAAAGCAAGTATTTAATTGTTGGACTGAAAATTTCTACAATGTGTTGCACTTGCAGAGATCCTGAGGTGCCAAAAATGCAGAAACACCCACATGTGACCCCATATAGCAAACTAAACCCTATAGGAAATTAATCTATTAGGCTAGGGTCACATTTGCATTGTGACCCTTGCAAGAGGGAACCGTTAAAAACTTAGAATTTCTCCCTGCAGCACATAGCGTTAACGCTATGCCCTGCCAGGCAATGGAGCCCCATAGTAACCTGGTGTTTACCTTATTAGCCGGCCACACACAAAGCCCCAGGATATGCGCTTTTGGACAGCGCACAGGAAAACACTGCAGACAGCATTTCCTGTGTGCTCAGCTAAAGTGCACATCCTGGGGCTTTGTGCGTGGCCGCCTGCTAAGGTAAACACCGGTTTACTATGGGGCTCCATTGCCTGGCAGCGCATATTCTAAGTTTTTAACGGTTCCGTTGTGGTAGGGTTACAATGCAAGTGTGACCCTAGCCTTAGTGTTCTGAGCATTCTAACTCACAAATTACACATAATTTGATTAGATTAGGCCATGAAAACAAAAATGCAGGGATTTTACTCTAATAAAAATGTTACATTAGCCTCAAAATTTTAGTTAATACAAAGGGTAACGAGAGAATATTGACAAGACAATTTGGTATGTAATATGTACCGAACATGGCAGTGCCTCATGTGTGGTTGTTCTCTACTGTTTGAGCACACGGGGGATCAGATGGGAAGGAGCGCAACTTGTTATTTAGAATGCTGATTCTGTTTGAATAGTTTGTGGGCTTCCTTAGCAGAGCCCCTGAGGCCAGATCAGAAATAATCCCAAAACTGCCCCATTTGGAAATGTCCATGCTTAAGGGTACCTTTACACGCCACAACCGCGGCGAGAAATGTTGTAAGCGATATTGCGACCTGGAAATATCCCTGCGACATTTCCTCCTAATTGCCTCCTTATTGCGGCGTGTAAATTGGGAATTTGACGGCGATAAGACAAATGTCGCCTGATTTCGATTTCAACAGTGCTCTGAAATCGAAACCAGGTGACATTGGTTTTATCTCCGCCAAATTCCCGATTTACACTCCGCAATAAGGAGGCAATTTGGCGGCGATACTTCCAGCGAGAAATATCGCCGCCAAAAATGTCTCCCCCTGTTGTGGCGTGTAAAGGTACCCTAAGGAAATCATCTAGGGTGTAGTCAGTATTTTTAACCTAAGGTGACTCACATAATTTTATAATGTTAGGGCATGGAAATAAAAAATTTTAGTGGAAAAATATAATTTTTTTTATTAGCTGCAAATTTGTCTGTTATTAGATGGTTAAAAGGTGAAATTGAACCCCACAATTTATTGCACAATTTCTTCCAAAGTCCCCAAATACTGTTTGGTGACACCACATGGCTGAGTAGGTAGGGTTGCTATCTGGCTTTACAGGGAACCTGTCACCTGGATCTACCCCCCTGACCTATCACTTGCTATCTCTACACCTTCCTAGCTGCTCCCTAACCATCTCTCTCTGCTGTAAATCCACCCTATAAAGATTAAGAAAAATTACTTATAACTTACTGGAGGTCGCTCTGTCAGGAGACTCTCCCCTCCTCGCTGCTTCACTGCAAGCCCTGCTGGGTGTCGTTATTCTTTCTTGATCTCCACCTGCATTTGGAATCTCCCACCCTCTTCTCCTATGATGCACCGGCCGGTACATCACATTTGACCCGGTGCATCATGGGTCTGATCACTTATTGGCCCGGTGCATTATGGGTCTGATCACGTGATCGGCCCAGTGCATTATGGGCTTGATCAAGTGACCAGGTCCATAATGCACCGGCCAGATCAAGCACCCATAATGCATCAGGCCGGATGTGATGTACCAGCCGGTGCATGATAGGAGGAGAAGAGATTGGGAGATTCCAAATGCAAGTGGAGATCAAGAAAGAATAATGAGCAGCAAGGAGGGGAGAATGGAGCCTGGAGCCGCCTTTCCAGTCTCCTGACAGAGCGACCTCCAGTAAGTTATGTCATTTTTCTTAATCTTTATAGGACGGATTTACAGCAGAGGATGGTTAGGGAGCAGCTAGGAAGGTGTAGGGACATCTAGTGATAGGTCAGGGGGTATATCCAGGTGACAGGTTCCCTTTAAGAGCACAGATCTTGCTACAATAGTTTGTTGACAACATTTGCAGAGCACCTAAGGTGTCAGAACAGCAGAAAAACCCCAAGAGTAACCCAATTGTAGAAATTGCACCTCTCAATCAATTTATCTATGGCTGCAGTGAATATTTTGTAGAATTCATGTCATGCTCTTTTTCTAGAGAATTGCAAATATGCCACTTTAAAGCCCATACATTGTGACATCATATTTTGTAGCCCCCCATACATTTTGCCCAGCTTGTGTACACCTCATAAATTGTCAAGTGTGGTCTTCTCACTACAATAATGCCACACACCGGACCGCTTACTGCAAGTTAGCACGCTATGGGACTCAGAAAGGGGGGGCTTTAGATTTGGTAATGCAGACTTCACTGGATTTTATTTGAGGGATGGGAGCCATATTGCAGTATGCTTTCCCAGAGTCTTTGTTACACTGGTATTGAGACAAAAGACTGACCTGAATGAGGGCTGGTTTTGTGCAAATTGAGCCTTATTCCAATTTTTGAGACGTAGTATGAACAAATAGATAGCAGTATAAGATTAGTCCTTATTTTAATTTTTGGCAGTTCACCATACGGAATTAGTGATATGACAACTTTCTTCTGTGAGATGGTGAGATAACAGCGATAATAGATTAATATAATTTTTTATGTACTGTTTTTATCAAACAGTAAAAATGCTTTTTTAAAATAAAGTTTTTCTGTCACCATTTTTTGAGAGCTATAATGTTTTTATTTTTAGGTAAAGAGAGCAGTATCAAGGGTTATGTTTTGTGGGAGGAATTGGACATTTTTGGTACCATTTTGATGCACATAACATTTTTTGATTGATTTCAATCAGCTTTTTCAGATGCTGAATAAACAAAAACCAGCTTTTTAGTTAGGCTGGCTTCACACCACAGTTTTGTTCCTGTCCGTGGGATCCTGTTTTTTGAAGGATCACATAGACAGGAACGGACAGGCCCGGATTGGCAACTCCAGGTGCCATTTCTTTGTCCTGATCCGGAATTTTGAGGGATCCGAACACAGAAAGAGTTAGGGGAAGCCGAGCCAGGCAAGTGGTGTTGGCACTGTTACTTTCACTTTAGCAGTGTATCTACATTGTATAGCAGTGTATTTACAGTGTATTTTTTATTTTTAACCATTCTTTTTTTTTAATTTCACTTTAGCAGTGTACTGCTTAGTGAAATTTAAAAAAGGAATGGTTAAAAATAAATGCCCACCTCTCCGCCGAGTGTCCCACGATGCCAGTCATCCACCTCCGATGGCTGCAGGGCCTTAATCAGCTGATCGGGCGGGGCAATTTGATCAGCTGATGTGTCACATGACCGCATCAGCTGAGCAGTTTAAAACACCTACCAAAACAGATTGGTTTTGGTTGGCAATTTAAACCACCCAGCTGATGCGGTCATGTGATACATCAGCTGATCGTGTTGCCCCGCCCCACCCGGTCAACTGATTAAGGTCCTGCAGCCATCGGAGGTGAATGACTAGCATTGCGGGACACTCGGCAGAGAGGTGAGCATTTATTTTTTTATTTTTAACCATTCCTTTCTTTAATTTCACTTTAGCAGTGTATGTAGATACTGTTAAAGTGAAATTAGGGAAACAGAGCAGTTTTAGTGTACTAAGCATGCTCAATACACTAAAACTGGATCCAGAAAATGATGTTTCCCGGATCTGGTGCCCTTAGACCCACCCATGTTATAGGCCCCCGGATTCGTTTTTGTCTGGTTTGGTCCGATTTTGGGGCTGGGAAAAAAACAGGACAGAAACTAATCTGGGACTGAATTGGCAGAATCAGATGGCCATTTATGACCAATCTGGCACCAATGGGAGGCATGGGAGGCAAAACAGGATCCTGTTCTGTCTTTTTCAAAACAGACGGAACAGGATCCCAAAAAATGTGGTGTGAAGCCAGCCTTATTTTTTCCTGATATCTATTTGCGCAATTCACTTTGTGAACAAAGTGAATAAATGAATAAGATAAATTTATTCTTCAGGTAAGTATCGACAGAGCAATGCCAGATTTATATTGTTCTTTTATTCTTTACTAATTGTACACACTAAAATCTATTTTAGAAATATTTACTTGTAACTTTTTAATTTTTTTCTGAACGAGTCATAATAGAAAATAGAAACAGCATGATCCCGCTTATCAATAGTGGTCTCTCAGGCAAGAAAATAGCTAAACTCCATCATGTGAGTGCCATGACAGTTGGAATAATGCCAAATGAAGTCCGTCCATCCATTCAAAAGCTGTGAAGTGGATACCCAGGCAGAATGTCGAGATCAACAAGTCGGCTCACTACAAGATCTATCATTCTGGTATGACGAACACGTCAGTGCAGGTGGCTTGTATGCTTGTAATAGTGAAATCACAAATATCTATACAAGCACCGCGTGATATGTGGCGCCCCACATTGTCAGGCGTCACAGTGGGGTATTGCACCTGTAAAAGAGGTGTAATCTTCCCCAGCTGCAAGTGGATCCTAGGCTGGTGGGTGGGACCCATTCCAGCACTCTGTAAGGTTTTCAGTCTTTTTTTGCTATATCTGTTGTTATGTTTGCATTTAGTGTATTTTGTCGGCCATCTTGTTTCCTGTCATGTGTAATGACTCTTGCCCTCAAACAATATGGAGTCCTCAGCTTTGATGTCCCTGCCCTGTTTCTTGCCAATTGCCCTTTTAAACTACTTCAGCTGGTTAACCTGTGCTCCAGAATCAGGTCTGCAACCAGTTTGTGTCTTGCTCTCTGAAGCCTGGATTCACTCTGCCTGGAATCATCCTGTTTGCCAGCAACATCTGACAGGAAAGTAATGGACTCTGAATGACTTGTGCTATGCTTTAATGCTCTGATGTCCTTGGTTGTTTGCCTTGCACTCTGCAACTACATTTATGTTATCCTGTTGATGCACTAACTTGTATGAAGCAATACAAGAGCTGCTTAAGAAGCGTATGTCTCATGTGTCTCATTATACCCATGCATTAGACTCTATATAGACTGTATCATATATGACAGATTCTGGAGCCATAATAGAGTCTGCTGGGTCTAGGACAGTGCTGCATCTGCTGCCACCTGTATAGAGATTTCTGGATCTTTTGCCATTGGGGAGCCGCTGCAGACCGTGGATCTGAGATATCGATATATGTGATGATAGTGGTTGTGGCTTCTCACAACCTTTCCAGGTGAGCACATTCCCTTCTTTTAAGTCAGGAGTGTTACCACAGGTAAACACTATTGTGCTCCTTTTCTTCCTTTCCAGCCTCTCTGCCGTGCAGCTTCTGGGAATATGGAGGACCCCGTTAAACATCTGTGCGACGTGACGGATTCAATCCTTGCTGACCTACAGGCATTGAAGACCAGCTTTGCAAGCCTGCGGGATCGCGGTGATCATAATCTGCAGGTGTTCGGACAAACCACGCAGGACTTACGAACCCGGATTGAGGTTCTGGAGGGACGCGTCCACATCCCAACTTCAACCCCGGTTATTGGAATCCCCAAGCTACCACCATTCCGTTTTGGCGGTGAACGGGAAAAATTCAGGGGATTCATTAATCAATGCAAACTGTTTTTTGCGGCTCATGCTCCACAGTTCCTTACTGAGCGATCTAAAGTATTGACAATAATTATGCTACTCTCCAACAAAGCTCTCACATGGGCAAACCCCCTAATTGAGACTGACGATGACTGTCTAAATAATCTTGATGCTTTCATTTCAGCTATGGGGCAGGTATTCGATGATCCAAACCGCGGTGCTACAGCGGAATCAGCCATGTTAACTTTAAGCCAAGGTAAGCGCTCGGTAGCGGAGTATGCTTTGGATTTCCGGAGATGGGCTCTCGACACCACTTGGGATAGCTCTGCTAAGAAGTCGGTTTTCCGGAAAGGATTATCCTCTGTGATTAAGGACGAACTCGCTCGTGCCGACCCACCTACAGCATTAGGAGATTTTATCAACTACTGTATTCGGATCGATGCTCGGCTTACTGAACGCAGACAGGAGAGATGGTCGGAGATAAAGCGCACTAATCATTTATTTCCTCCCTCTCCAGCTAAGGAGTCCTTGAGCAGGATTATACGAGAACCCGAACCTGAGCCTATGCAGGTGGACTCTTTACAGAGACGGGTCAGTGATGCACGTAAGGAACATCGAGTAAAGGAAAATCTGTGTTTCTATTGCGGTAAGTCAGGACATTTCATTATAAACTGCCCCAGTCGTTCTCGTAAGACAACTGCAGCCATCATACACTGCGAGTGCTGTGAGAGGGGTTCTGTCAGGTCCGAACCACAGATCCCAGAGAGAGTAGAGGATACAGACATTGATTACTCAGACTTGAACTCTGTTATCTCTGAGCCGGATGCACGTGTTACTGCAGCAGTGTTTCAGGTTTTTTCAGCGGTTTCCGAGCTGAGTTGTAAGAACAACAATTCTCATTGCTTTATTCCCCTCAAGCTCAGGGTTCACTCTGTCTGGGTATCTACCTCCGCTATGATTGATTCAGGGGCAAGCGGCAATTTTATGGACATCTCCTTCGCTGAGAAACTTGGAGTACGTTCAGTAAAGAAGGCTACTCCTGTACAGATGGAGACCGTAGATGGCTCACTGTTAAACTCTGGACCAGTGGATCAGGAGACGGAGCCCTTAAAGGTCCTCATGGGTAATGACCATCAAGAGAGTCTGTCATTTATGCTCATCTCTTCTCCTCATTTCCCTATTATTCTAGGACTGCCGTGGCTGCAGGCTCAGAATCCTACGATTAACTGGGAAACTAAAGAACTGCACTTTCCAGAGAAACAGATAAGTCCAGAAGCTTCAGTCTGCTCCATTCCTAAAGGACCAACATCAGTCTCTGAGCTACCAGCCATATACCGTGAGTATGCTGACGTGTGTGACAAAAGGAACGCAGACCTGCTACCCCCTCACCGTCCATATGACTGTCCAATAGACCTGTTACCAGGTGCGGGAATACCTTTTGGCAAGATTTACTCTTTGGCAGGGCCTGAGCTAAAGGCTCTCAAAGACTATATAGACGAACATCTAGCCAAGGGCTTCATACGCCCCTCTTCATCTCCTGCTGGTGCACCAATCTTCTTTGTGAAGAAGAAAGATGGATCTCTTAGGCCCTGTATAGACTATCGGGAGCTCAATAAAATCACGATCAGAAACCGTTACCCACTACCGTTGATCCCTGAATTATTGGAGAGAGTACGGCATGCAAAACTCTTTACAAAGTTGGATCTCCGTGGGGCCTATAACTTGGTCCGCATTAGACCTGGGGATGAATGGAAGACAGCTTTCAGGTCACGCTACGGACACTTTGAATATCTAGTAATGCCGTTCGGTTTATGTAATGCTCCAGCAACTTTCCAACATTTGGTGAATGACATTTTTAGGGACCTCCTGGATACATTCATTGTCATTTATTTGGATGATATTTTGATTTTTTCTAATTCCACAGAGGAGCATCACAGACATGTGAAGATGGTCTTAGAACGCCTTCGACAACACCATCTGTATATCAAACTGGAGAAGTGCGAATTCCATCGAACGGAGATCCAATTTCTGGGGTATGTAATGTCATCACGAGGAATTAGTATGGATGAGGGTAAGATCCAAGCCATTAAAGCCTGGCCGGTCCCCAAGAATGTGAAGGAGGTCCAGCGCTTTATAGGGTTTGCTAATTTCTACAGGCGTTTTATCAGGAACTTTTCTGAGGTTGTGTCTCCCATTACACGGCTTACCCGCAAGAACTCTGCTTTTACCTGGACCCCCAGGCTCAAGAAGCATTTTCCCGTTTGAAAGAGAAATTCACCACGGCACCTATTCTGGTGCATCCTAACCCTGAACTGGCCTTCATAATAGAGGTGGATGCCTCAGACAGTGCCATCGGAGCTATCCTCTCCCAGAGGACAGGTGAGAAAGAAGTCTTACATCCCTGTGCTTTCTTTTCCCGGCGGTTGTCTCCTGCAGAACGGAACTATGATGTGGGTAATAGAGAATTGTTGGCCATCATCGCAGCCTTCAAGGAATGGAGACACCACCTTCAGGGAGCTGCGCAGCAGATAATCGTGTTGACTGACCACCGCAATCTTGAGTTTATCAGATCGGCTAAGTGCTTGACTCCTCGCCAGGCTCGTTGGAGTCTTTTCTTAAACCAATTCAGTTTTGTTATCTCCTATAGGCCAGGATCGCGTAATGGAAAGGCCGATGCGTTGTCTAGACTCTACTCAACTGAGACAATTCCACTCACGTCTCGTAAGACTGTTATCTCTGATTCCAGGTTCCTGGGAGTGCTTCATAATCAAGACTTGCTTAACGACATCAAGGAAGCATACCATACGGATCCCTGGCTGGCACAACCGTCTTGTGAAGTAAGTCTTGTATATAAGAACGGTGTGTGGATTCAGGGGCAACGCCTGTATATTCCTGAAGCAGTCAGGGTGAGAGTACTGCAACTCGTCCACGATTCTAAGATAGCGGGGCATAGAGGAGTTCTGAAGACTCAAGAATTCCTGTCTCGCTTCTTTTGGTGGCCCACATACAGAAGAGATGTTCTAGGTTACGTCACTTCTTGCGAAGTCTGTGCCAGATGCAAGACTCCACGATCTTCGCCTACGGGTCTATTACAACCCCTACCCGTTCCATCCCGTCCATGGGGATCCATATCTATGGACTTCATTGTGGAGTTGCCAACCTCTCAAGGAAAGAACACAGTTCTGGTGGTGGTGGATCGGTTAACAAAGGCAGCCCATTTCATTCCGTGTGTTGGTCTACCCACTGCGAAACACACATCGGACTTAATCATTCAAAATGTGTTTCGCCTGCATGGCGTACCGGATGAGGTTGTATCTGATCGAGGGGTGCAATTCACTTCAAAGTTTTGGCAGCACTTCTGTGCTGCGTTGGACATCAAAGTTAACCTGTCTTCTGCCTTTCATCCGCAGACAAATGGACAAACCGAGCGGACTAATCAGACCCTAGAACAGTATCTCCGCTGTTTTATCTGCCACCTACAAGATGACTGGGTGGATTTGCTTCCACTGGCTGAATTCTCTTATAACAACTCACAGAGCGCTTCCACCAAGCAGTCACCCTTTTATGCCAATTTGGGTTATCATCCTAACATCCTTCCTCGACTTCCCATAGATTCACCTCTTCCAGCTGTAGCCGACAGAATCACCTCTCTACAAAGGAACCTCGATCTGCTTAAAGAGAATCTGGAATCCGCTCAGGACAGGTATAAAAAAGCGGCAGATAGGTTTCGTAAACCTGCACCAACCTTCAAGGTAGGAGATTTGGTCTGGCTGTCAACTAAGAACCTTAAATTGAGAGTACCATCATCCAAATTGGGTCATAAGTACGTTGGGCCCTATAAGATTAATAAGCTCGTCAGCAACGTTGCCTGTCGCCTTCAACTTCCAAGATCTATGAGGATTCACCCCGTGTTCCACGTTTCTCTACTAAAGGCTGTGACTCCCAATTCATTCCCTGGTCGTTCTTCTTCCCCTCCTGCTCCGGTACTCACCGATGGCCAGGAGGAGTTTGTCGTGGAAAGGATCCTGGACTCCAGGTTGCGTAGAAACGGGGTGCAATACCTGGTAAAGTGGCAGGGCTATTCTTCTGAGGACAACTCGTGGGAGCCGGCCTCCAATCTCCATGCTCCTCGGTTACTCCGCCAGTTCCATCGGAGGTACCCGGGAAAGCCTGGACTGGGGCCATCCAGAGGCTGTCCCTAAGGGGGGAGTAATGTAAGGTTTTCAGTCTTTTTTTGCTATATCTGTTGTTATGTTTGCATTTAGTGTATTTTGTCGGCCATCTTGTTTCCTGTCATGTGTAATGACTCTTGCCCTCAAACAATATGGAGTCCTCAGCTTTGATGTCCCTGCCCTGTTTCTTGCCAATTGCCCTTTTAAACTACTTCAGCTGGTTAACCTGTGCTCCAGAATCAGGTCTGCAACCAGTTTGTGTCTTGCTCTCTGAAGCCTGGATTCACTCTGCCTGGAATCATCCTGTTTGCCAGCAACATCTGACAGGAAAGTAATGGACTCTGAATGACTTGTGCTATGCTTTAATGCTCTGATGTCCTTGGTTGTTTGCCTTGCACTCTGCAACTACATTTATGTTATCCTGTTGATGCACTAACTTGTATGAAGCAATACAAGAGCTGCTTAAGAAGCGTATGTCTCATGTGTCTCATTATACCCATGCATTAGACTCTATATAGACTGTATCATATATGACACACTCCCACATTAGAATAGTGGTGGGAGGTTACACGGGAGGGAGATATATTCACCTCTAGGGGAAACAAGTTAGGTTAGTCGGTGGTGGAGGAGAGTAGGGACAGTTGGAGAAGGAGTGTGGAGCGTGGCGGAAGGTTAACCCGGGTGGCTCCAGGCTGATCCAGAGGGAAGATGAGAGAGGATCCTGAGGGGATCCTGAGAGAGGGCGCCTGACGTGCGGAGTCTGGGCCCTAGAGAGAAAGGGGGAACCGCAGCGTGGAGCAACTATACTCCAGGGAATTTCCCAGTCCACCACAGGAACGCCAGGCCCGAGGAAACGGCCCAAATATATCTTTGTAGTCGTCAACCAGCACCTGTGGTCCATTTCTTGCTACAGCACCCTGCCAGACGGAGCGGTCTGACTGCTTCCTCACCACGAGGGAGGGGAGCCCCAAGTCTACCTACAAGGAGTCATTGGGTATAGACTCATCCTAGGCGGGGAAGAAAGGACACGGGTTCGTCAACTAAGGTACACCACGGGTGCCACCATACCACCTGACATCCACTTGCAGCCACCCGTAGAGCTCCCTGTTTGATTAACAACTTGCTGAACTGGGGTCTCTGTATTTTGCTGCTGAACATTTACAGTAAAGTACCCGGGAGAAAGTGACTTTGCTTTGGTGTCGTTATCTTTAACAACCTGTTTGCTTTTAGGAACGCTGCCCTGGAGGACCAGCTCCACCTGTAGGGAGCTTTGCCATCTAGCTGCATTACTATTGACCTCCGGAGGACTGTGGCAGCACTGGTGACCCATCACCAGGTACTACAGGTGGCATCACATGAAAAACTCTTATCCCCTGTACATACACCCTTATTGAAGTGTCACCCATGCCACGGGCTCAGGTGATGCCACCCGTGACATCCCTGTGGAAAACTCACCACCGAGCCTGATACCCGAGTACCCCAGGGCCTGGGTCTCGACAGATACATATTGCACAATTCTGGAATGGTGGTCCGAAAAAAGATGCAGAAGCCTTAACTTCAATATCGTCATAAACAGAGGTGGCTCGAGTTTACGAATAAGTATGAAAAGTGGACAGTGGAAGATTAAAAATGGCTAATATTGAGCAATGAGATAAAAGTCAATAGACTAGGCTCTGATGGGTTTGGAAGAAACAAGGGAAAAAGGGGCTAATGAATCAAGAAAGGAAGGAACTGTGAAGTTCGGTGGAGGAATCCTGATGATATAGGGTTGATTTACAGCCAAAAGCATTAAATACTTGACCAAGATTGATGGTGGTCTCAATGCTGAACTATATGTGAGTATTTTACAATACAAGTTACTTCATACAGCAGAGTACTATTAGTATGAAAAGGACTAAGGACAAAGACCCAAAGCATATGTCAAGTTTGGCAAAGGAATGGTTCAGTGACAATGAAGTAGAAGTGTTGAATTGGTCTACACAGTCCTCAGATCTCGACTCAATCAATCACTTGCGGGTAGAGTTGAAGAAAAAGCTGTTAACACCCAAGTGAGTTGACCAGTATGCACCTACATTAAGAATCTGTAGAAGAGACTTTGAATCTGATTTTGGTCAAGACATGCTTGAATTCTATCAAGAGTATGCCCAGAAGGATTTAGGCAGTTTTGAAAGCCAAAGGTGGATTTACAAAATACTAACAATTAATAAAAATTTAAATGTAGGTTTTTAGGAGCAAAACAGTAACAATGCAGTGACATGACAAGAATCTGCATGATTAATCGTATGGTCCGTAGTTATAAGTCAAATTTATGTACAAGATAGCCAAGAAGAATGTTTATCAAATGAAGGTAGTTTCTTGCTCAAAGGTGTAGTGGGTGGTGAGATATGGAGCCTGAAATTCAAAAGTTCTAAACATGCCTGAGGGCATTTTTAAATTGATTTTTTTTCAGGCTGGTTAAAGGGATCCTGTCACCTCCAAAACACCTCCTAAGCTATCAAAACATGTCCCTGCAGCATCCCATCACTAATCTCACACTTCTTTTGTCTCCTAAAAGCATCCTGTGAAAGTGGAGAAAAACGTTTTAATACTCACTCATTAGTGATTATAATTAGCAGGGGCTATATTCTTTAGTCACCAGGGGGTGTTGTTTAGCAGCCTCGAGGATCCACCCTCTCTCTGTCTGTGCTGCTGTGAAACTGAAACTGAAGGCAGGACTAATGATTTGCATTCTGTGAGTGATAGAGAGAGGGGAGGGCAATGCCTGCACATCACAGAAGAACACACAGAGACAGGGTGGATACTGGAGCTGCAAAAGCTGCCTTGTTGACTAAAGAATATAGTCACTGCTAATTATAATCACTAATGAGTGAGTATTAAAACGTTTTTATGCACTTTCACAGGATGCTTTTAGGAGACAAAAGGAGTGTGAGATTAGTGATGGGATGCTGCAGGGACATGTTTTGCTAGCTTAGGAGGCGTTCTGGATGTGACAGGATCCCTTTAAAGGCAGAATTGCCCTGAAATTCTGTGCACCTATCCCAATGGGCACATCTTTTTCTTCTTTGTTTTTTTCCATATGTCTGATACGAATGTGTTATAAGTTGCCCTAATCCAATAATATTCATTTGAAAGATCTGTTTTGATCATTCATGACTGGATCTGCCAATTATTATTTTTTTTTTTACATTATCTGTATAGTCTTGCAGCTGAGCTTTTTGCCACGCTGTTCGTGACCCCCAAACGTGACCAAGAAGTCAACAGAAGTCACTGGTTGGCAATTCAGCTCAGGGTGGGAAAGTGGGATTTTTTTCCTGAATCAATTTTGGACTTAGGCTGGGGTCACAGTACCATTTTTCACATGCATTTTTGGAGACCTGCGTTTTCAAAAACGCATGTAAAAAACGCACCCATAGGCCCCCATGTTAAAAAACGCATGCCCTAATAGCCAAAAAGCATGTGTGACTGTCCCATGCGTTTTTGGAGCATATCCAAAAACGCATGCGTTTTTGCAGAAAACGCATGCGTTTTTGCAGAAAACGCATGCGTTTTTATAACATGGGTTCCTATGGAAAACGCATGCAAAAACGCATGTACAGTTAGTACCTTTTAGTGCCATTCAAAAACGCATGCGTTTCCCATAGGAGCCCATGTTAACAAAAACGCATGCGTTACGCATGCGTTTTTGTTAACATGGGCTCCTATGGGAAACGCATGCGTTTTTGAATGGCACTAAAAGGTACTAACTGTACATGCGTTTTTGCATGCGTTTTCCATAGGAACCCATGTTATAAAAACGCATGCGTTTTCTACAAAAACGCATGCGTTTTTCAAAACGCTCAAAAAAATACTACAAGCACTATTTTTAGGTGCAGATTCAAAAACGCACCCAAAAACGCAGGGAGCCATCACACACCTTACAAAACTCATGCTGACATGAAAAAAAGCATGAGTTTTGTTAAATCACTTAAAAAAACGCATGGCAACTGTGACCCCAGCCTTATACTACACACAAAAACTGTGCTTTTATGCCTAGTGTTAGATAATCAAACACTGTATACAGCTCACACTTGGATAAGCACCAACTGTACCTGACCACAGTGATGCTCGATCCAGTGCTTTGCACCCGAACAAGTTTGCTTAACACCAGGAGGTTTGGCGTCCCAAACCGCATCTTGAAAGGTTTGCTCATCTCTACTCAAAACAATTGAGTTGGGTTAGGTTGAGCTTGACCTCAGATTGAAAGAAAAGCAGCCAACAAGTGCTCAGCACCTCTGGGAATTTCTTCATGACTGTTGGAAAGTCATTCCAGGTGATGAACTAATGAAGTACCAAGAGAGAATACATATGGGGTCTAAAGTTGTCAACAGCATAAAAGGACAGTACTTAGATCCTATAAACATTTAACACATTTAGGTTTGTTTCACATGTGTTTCTTTACTCCTTAAATCATATGTCCCCTTTCATAGTTTCGCTGCCTTAAGACTAAATCTACAATGTTCACATTCCAATAAAAATAAGAGTGTCCAAACTTTGGACTGATAAGGAATATATTTTCATTACAAAATTTGGTGAAAGTTCCTCTTTAAGGTACAAACTAGGCCACATTCTTAAGGGGGTTTAGGATTTTTACACCTTTGCAAGTATTGTTTATTGGCATCCCAAAACCTTTAATACCAAAAGTTAAGCTATATCCCACTGCTAATCTGTACAGTCTGATTCTGGGGTAATTTTTATAAATGTTTTCCTGGTGTTCATATTGGTTGTTTTATTTGCAGCAAATATTTTAAAGTATTTTTTTAAAATAGACCTGCCTAAATTGCCATATGAGTCTTCAATATATCATGCCTTAATATGGTAAAAGATAATGCAAAAGGTCTGAAGATGTGGAACAGTAGGCTCCTCAGTCCTCTTTTGGTGCTCTCATGATATCTAAATATAACTTATATGTAAATAATAACATGTATTCATTTATATAGTGCTATGAATTCCATAGCGTTTTATATACATTTGCAACACTGCCCCAATGGGGCTCAAAATCTAAATATCCTATCAGTATGTATTTGAAATTCAGGAGGAAACCCATGCAAACACAGGGAAAATATACAAACTCCTCTGCAGATATTATCCTTTGTGGGAATTGAACCAAAGGACCCCACCATGGCAAGGCTTCAGTGCTAACCACTACGCCACTGTGCTGCCCTGTAAAATGAAAAGAAACATATTACTAAACAGTTACTTTTGCTTGCCTATATGGTTTTATCTAAGCATTTATTGAATACAGGCTGAAAAAGTAGATGCTGTTTTTTTTCCTTTGTGATGTGTTGACCTCACTGATACTCAATATTTAGCTAAAGGGGTCCAAAAGGTTTAAAGTGTTGTTCTCTTTCAGAAAAATTACTGCTAAAAGCAGCAGTAGTCAGGAAAAACAACTGTAATATACTTTCCCTGTGTCCAACACCAGCTCTCTGCTGCTGCTCTGTCTAAGTTGTTTGACTGGGGTCACACTTGAGCCCTGGATCAGTTAAAACCATCAGTTTTTCAACTCAGAATTTGGGGAAAAAACTGATGGTTTTAACGGATTCATAGGGTCCCATGCAAAAAACGCAGTGTCAAAATGCACTGCTAAAAAACGCTATGCATTGTTTTAACATGGGGCCTTATGAGAAATACATCTGTTAATGCATGGTACATCTATGTACCATGCGTTAACACATAGCGTTAATGCATATCGTTTTTGGGTTGCAAACAAAGCATTCTCCAAAAACGGAATCAGATTATCAAGATGCAGAAAAACAGACTGCCAAGTGTGACCCCAGCCTTTGTCTGTAATGCTGATGTCATGTAGACTCTTCTGCAGCCAATCACTGATCTCTGCACGTGTAGATGTCACAAGCCTCTAAGCTCACTAATTGGGTCCTACAATGTTGACAGCACTATGAACATACAAGAGACACTGGGGAAGTGAAAGAGAGATAGCACTGGATGTAGAGAAGATAAATAATATTCAGTTTGCTTTCTTATAGCAGTTTTTTTTTTTAATTATTAAAGGGGTTGTCCATTCTAAAACCACATGTCTGCAGTCACTCTATGTAGAGATCCATGGAAGGAAGGGAAATCCAGCATTTCAGAAATGTGAAAAAAACCTCTCTTTATTGCATCAATTTAAAAAACATGGTAAGGCTAGGGTCACACTTGCAGATTTTACATGCGTTTTTGGAGACCTGCGTTTCTAAAAACGCATGTGAAAACGCACCCATAGGCCTACATGAAAAAAAACGCATGCCCCAATAGCAAAAACGCATGCCCCAATAGCAAAAATGCATGCCTAAAGTGCCATGTATTTTTGGCATGCGTTTTTGCACTTAAGTGAGGAGCTGCCTTCAAAAACGCATGCAAAAACGCATGGTACATTAGTACCAATTAGTACCATGCAAAAACGCATGCGTTTTTGAAACAGCACCAATAAATGGTGCATGCACTATTTTTTGGTACTGATTCATAAACACATGGAAAAATGCATGGGTGTCAAAAAGCACCTAAAAAAACCCATGCAAAAATGTAAAAAGCATGCAGAAACACTTGCTTATTTTTAAGGCACCAAAAAAACGCATGCCAAGTGTGACCCTAGCCTAACAGTGGAAAGCATACAAAAAGACTGAACATATCCATGAAGGTGGTTTACGAGTTTCAAGGCTGCATGCCTCTTGATCATAAGTTAGGTTGAAGTTATGATTAAAAGACACACCACCTCGAAACTTGTAATTTGCCATCATGGCTTTCTACTATCACAGTGTTTTTAAAATTGTTGGAATAAAAAAGTTTTTTTTCACATTTCTGGATTGTTGGATTTCCCTTCCTTCAATAGATCTCTACTTTAGGCTAGGGTCACACTTGTGGTTTTGTTTTCAAAACTGGAAACAGTTCCGCAGCCATAGGCTGCAATAGATATATAATGCAATTACCACGGTCTGGTGGGCGCTCTAAAGTAGATCCAGGATCTTGTTAAGTATGAAGTCCTTTATTCTAAAAACCTCCTTCCCCACAACATGTTTCGACGGTATAGTGCCGTCTTTCTCAAGTGGAAATCCACTTGAGAAAGACGGCACTATACCGTCGAAACATGTTGTGGGGAAGGAGGTTTTTAGAATAAAGGACTTCATACTTAACAAGATCCTGGATCTACTTTAGAGCGCCCACAGACGTGGTAATTGCATTATATTCTACATCTCCCTGGAGGACACGGCAGGCGCTGCTCATTTTAGCTAAAGGACCTTTAAAGGACTGGTCACGTGGACGCGAGGGGGCGGAGTCCGGAAAACTACACGAGGGGAGCGAGGGACGCTGCGAGTGTCTGGAGCCGCAGCTCATCGCCGCTGCATCTAATTACTCGGGTCAGGAGAGGACGTATAAACCATTAGGCTCACACCAGAGTTGTGCCATGGGTAGCACAACTAATATAGGTTAGTAACTACGTTATATAAATCACCCTTGCAATATACTTGTGGATATCGCACCATTGCGCCCCCTATCTACTTTTTGTCTTCATAGGCTGCAATAGAAATACCTGATTGCACTTAATGCAATTTGGTTACCACATCCAGTTTTGCAGCCTGCAGTAAACATCATGCAGGCTGCATTTTCAGAGCGGTTGAAAAATCCGGATCCGTTTTTTTTATAATGGCCGCTATGGCAACCGGATCGGGTACCGCAAGGTACATTCATGTACCTTGCGATACCGGATCCGTTTTTGGTGCCACAATTTTTTCTCATTGCAGATCTGGATCCATTACTGGATCCAGAACTGCAATGTGATGACAAATGTGACGGCACATGGTAATACCGTATCCGGTAATGGATGCAGTTAACGGATTGTAATAAGTGTAGAAATCCCACACCTTCAGACCTACCAACAGATTTATCCAATACTGACAGCAACAGTTTTTTAGGGTCAGTCAGCGCCAAGAAAGCGAGTCAGGCGGGGAGGAAGGGGGTGCTGCACCACTCACCCCAAACCCAAGGAGAAAGGAGGGAGAGGCAATGGCAACAGGGGCCATGGGGGCCCCAAGGGCAACAGATACTATCCCCCATCGAGCCGGCATAGGATAACACTTCCATGGTGCAATCCCATTCCCCCAGCATGAAACTTCAGGTAATCAACCTCGCTGATCATGTTTTATCCCAGCTGAACTGTCCGTGCTTGAAAGGGGCTTAACATTTTTTTCCCCAATGCATTCCTTGGACAAATTTACATTCATAAAAGATATCTACCTGTTTTGTCATAACTTGATCTTTCGTGCTATATACCACCAGCCAGACATTGGGACCAACCTGGCGGAGATGGAACAACGGGCTTTACAGCATCTCATGTAACTCCAAGAATAGAACGAACCATGTACAAGTAGGGTTATTTTTCCATACCGCAATAGATCCACCCTCTCTACACCTCTACCCACCATACTAGCGGTAAACCTCTTCATTGAGTCAAAAATGATATTGAGAGACTACAATTGAATCATATTAGAGTCGGCAATCTGACACACAGAGAAAGAGCTGCAAAATGAAGCTTAAGAAACAATCATGGCTTCACCATCAAAGAAGGAGATAAGGGGGGAAATGTGGTTTTGTGGTCCACACCCCTATACCTAGAATAGGCATACAAACAACTTAACAATCAAAAATCTTATGCTCGATTACCTTCTGATCCTACCTCTGTCTTCCAGATAAAACTTACCAGTCTTTTGGATTCTGCAGTCAGATATGGTGTCATCAATTCCAAAGAATGGAAATTCTTGTGGATAAAGCATCCAATCATACCTACCTTCTATCTATTGCCAAAAGTGCATAAGTCCCTGGAAATACCTCCAGGTAGGCCCTTTGTGTGTAGTTGCGGTAGCCTATGCGAAAAGGCCAGTGAATACATGGACTTTTACCTCCAGCCGTTTGTTCAACATTTACCCTCTTATATCAAGGATACGACTCACTTCTTACAACTTGTCTTCAACGCC
The DNA here is from genome assembly GCA_033576535.1 of Allobates femoralis. Classification (NCBI taxonomy): domain Eukaryota; kingdom Metazoa; phylum Chordata; class Amphibia; order Anura; family Aromobatidae; genus Allobates; species Allobates femoralis. The sequence continues at coordinate 526,557,850 of JARQOC010000001.1, read as the reverse complement.
TCTCTCCCTGTTGACCATCTTATTGTGACATGTGACGTGGAGTCTCTATACTCCAACATCGGACACGGATGATGGAATGAGGGTGGTCACCCATTTTTTAGACTAACAATTTGGGTCCGACAGATTAAATGATTCCTTCTTGCTAGAACTACTTGACTTTTTACTAAGGCACAACTACTTCGTCTTTGACCACATGTTCTATCGACAGGTGTTAGGTGTTTCTAATCCGATAACTATGCCACCAAGGTCAGTGGTTGGCATAGGTACATCGACAATGTCATTTTCTTTTGGGATGGAACTGAGACTGAATGTACGTACTTTCTAGAGGGCCTCAATAAAACAATTTCAACATTTTTCTGACCCATTCCATCTCGGCTGACAGGGCTATTTTTCTTGGTCTAGAACTATACAAAGAAGATGGCACCTTAGAACCAATCTATATCACAAACCCACTGCCACTAACTCTCTGCTTACCTTCTCCAGTTTCCACTCCAACCACCTAAAACAAGGCATTCCAGTTGGCCAATTCCTATGTACCAGACGCAATTGTACAATGAATGACTCCTTTAAGAAATATGCTAGACAACTCAGCACCAAATTCTCTGATCGAGGCTATCCAAAGAAAGTCATTTCCCGAGCATATATACGGACCGGTACGCTGCCCGAGGTATGTTGCTACATTCGTGTGATTGACATGAAGATTCCAGCCTAAGGGTGATCACGGATTTCAACAATTAGTGGTCCGAGGTTAGTGGGATCTTACGTAAGAACTGGAACATCTTAATGTCCGACCCTAAGATTAACTGCTTAATTGAGGACTGGCCCTTGCTTACAGCATGGAGAGCACCCAACTTGCGGGACCATCTGACCATTAGTCACTTTAAACGATCTGGGAATAGGGGACGTGGGATTAGGTTGAAGGGCTCCTTTCCATGTGGGTCTTGCAACGTCTGCCAATATATGATACCTACACACTCTTTTTTTTATTAACCCCAGAATTCCAAAGAACACGTTCTGATATGGTAAATTAACTGCAAAAGCTCCAATGTTGTGTACACTATCATCTGTACTTGTCACCGAGTATACACTGGTGAAACCACACAGGAACTCCACAAAAGGATTCAAAAACATATTTCAAGTATCATCTTGGCTGCAAGTGAATACGAGAAAGGTAACAAATTGACCTCGATTGCCTCACATTTTTTAAATTATCATCAGGGCAGTCCATGGGGCCTACAGATAGTAGGTTTGGACATGGTCAAACTTAGCATTAATGGAGGTGATGCTACTAAATCACTCCTGTGTCTGGAAACTCAATGTATTCACCTACTGAATTCCTTATCTCCCACCGGTCTTAACGGGGAATTCCTATTTTCTGGCTTCCTTAGATAATCATTGCTTGTGAAATTACACCAGTCTTCATGGTTTCATCATGCCTGGATCCATCAGCTTAACACCTCTCTATCATCAACTTCGTCTGGTTACATATTTGCATCTTTCATCATTAGGAATGATCATCAGTAAACACAGCCTTCACATATTGGACTTTGCTAAAAGGGGCAGAATCAATTTTCTGGTCTTAAACTACTATGTATAACATCTGTCCAAAACCTATAAGTTGGGCCTTCAGAAACCGGTACATTGGTCCTCTACGAATGAGCTTCGATATCCAAAATTGCGTGGGGTGGATTTATTGGCTTCATCTTTGTTGTTAGTATTTGCGAGCCGCTTGGGAACATTGCCCTTACAGCCTTAAAAGTGATCTAGTATAATCCACTACCCTCATCTACATACTGTAGAGTATGATTATCCCATATCTCCTATTTGGCTTTTATCAATTTATATTATTTTATTTTTCTTCTCGAAATATTCAATGACGCTTTCTGATTTATAACATGTCACGGATCGAGTGATATGGCCTTCTGTAATAAATAAACTAGATATTTTTGCTAATGTATGCATTGTGCTGCTCGAACACATACATCATGCCTAGGGACATATGCGCCTCTTTCCAATATGGCTCTCCAGTCTTGGGGATTCTTCTCTATTTATGGTACTTTTGCCGGTTATTGTATCCTTAGGTGTTAAACAATTATGGGTTTGGTTTTGCTGGGGTTGGTTTTCTTCACCACCACAGCATTAACCATTCTTACTATACTCGCCGTTGTAATCTTTTGACATCACCCATGATGTTTATAAAGCTCTCGCATTATTGTTTCCATACAACCATGACCCCTTTATTATACAGGTCTTAGGTTATATTTTGTGTACTTTAGTGACTATTCATTCACTGTACCTCTTTTAAGGTTTCCACATAGGTTTCTATCATGCCTCAAATCTTTGGGACAATAAGCTTGACTGTATTTCATCAGTATCAGTATCATGTCCATTCTAATTAACTGATTACAGTAGATACTCCAGCACATGCATCAGCTTTCACTTGCATAGTGCTAAGGGACATATGGACCTGCGTCGATCTGTGCCCTCATTTACCCAGGTGGTTCTACTAACAGCCTTAATACACCATTATACCTTTGCCTACTATACCCACCATCCTTTTTCCCTAGTTATACCTATCACTACTTGCATCCTTTATTGGTTACTTTCTTATATTATTGTTCTCTTTTTATTTACTGTTTTTTTGTTCGTTCATTACATGTCTACTTGAACGTTTTGTAATGTTAGACATATTCAAAGATATTTCTAACGTCCTTATCATGTTTGTGGGGTTATATAATTTTGCTTATTGTTTTTTCAACATTCATTGGCTGTGTGGATAAATCTATCCCTCTTTTGGTGCCCTCTGTTCATGATTTACCATACACCATTACCACTTCATTCAGCATTGGGACTTGGTACTTTCACAAGTTCATTATGATTTTATTTGGTTATTAAAATCTGCTCATGAGTACCAATATCATATATATTATATTATGGTTCAATCACTCTTGTGGTTGCATCCTCATATGCTGCACTAGCAGTTATAGGTGAAGCGACACCTACCTGCACCGAGTCGCGCGTTGCAGGTCTGGGAGCCGGGGCGGACAGAGGAGAGGAGGGGCGGGATCAGCCAAGGGAAGCAGGAAGCTTCCCTCAGTTAACCTCCTCTCCTTTGACACATGGTCACGGGGGGCCCCCTACAGGTGCTTGAGGGGCCCCCCTAGCTGAAACCAGCTGCACCAAAGGTAGGTCCGACCCTGTTCTATTTACTTCCTTACTGCCTAATTGAGGTCTTCCAACTGCTTGCTGCCTCTTCTCTTATGTAGTCTCATTACCATAACAACCCGCCATGTTGTGATGCACTTCCTGTTATTCTCCGGAAGTTGTCATCACTTGTGTATCATAGTCACTACGACAACTGTCACGTGACGTATCATGTGTTTCCGTCCTCCGCGCCGCCCGGACACACTTGGACCATCCACATGGGTCTACTCAGGTATTTAACCCGCTATTGTGCAATGTTACAATCACCTTCCCCTGATGAAGCTGCCCCAACAGTGATACGCGTGGGGCCAGGGAAACCCAGGACACTGTGGCACGTTCACTTTGAACCTTCTGACTGGCACAATCACATACCAAACTTGGGTGACTATGGTCAGCCTTATTTTACTTTTTGACCACTGATACTCTAGCATTGAACCCCTTGGGTATTCCTTTGTACCATCATATTTGTGTGCTTTAGAGCACCTCATGGCATGTGCATCTGTGCAACTCACATCTTGGGTAGAGGTTTCATTATGGCTTGGGGCAATGCTAATAATATTAGTTGCTCAGTATCATCGCTTGTGTCATGGTGAGATATATCTGACTAGACTGGGGTTTATTTTTCTGTTTATACTAAGGTCATCAAATTGTCCTCCCTATACGATCTCCAGGGATCCCTCAGGTGTTATTAATTACTGCTCAATACCTTTGGTTGTACACTATGATCCACACACAGGTTAACACCTGTTAAGATTTCATCATTAACATTTTTTTGTATTCTCTGTCAAGCATCATCATATTCCATTAACACACTACTGGGTCTCTGGGTCCATTACATGGGTACTTATTTTGTCTATTATTACCGCCCTGCATACTAGTGTTTTAATTGTGACTTTACACTACAGCCCTCTAAATGCTAGTCTAGGTTTACAACATTGTGGTCTATATTACACACTTCGTTTATTGCTGTATTTGTGCAAGGTACAGTATATTACTTGTAATCCACTTGTGTGTACGCTAGATCATGACCTCTCTAATACTTGATCCATGTTAATTATATACAATCATTATCTTGCTGTATTGTGTGCCATCCCATTGAATTAATGTAAAAATTACTGTGTGAACACATTTTACCACAGCCCATTTAGTGGTTGATTTTTACAGTATTGTGGTTCAGTACACACTTGTTATCTCGTCCTCCTTGAACAAACCAATTAACTGTGTTCCATCTGTGTTCTTGCCTTCCATAGCCCCCCTTTAGTACTTTGGTTCATGTTAACCAATGTCTATCATATACTTGTTACCTTTCTGTATACATACCAGTCAGTGGAAATATTGTATAATTATTGTATAACTGGTGTAACATACCTTGCCGCAGATTGTTTCTCCTCGTACTCTTCCTGTTTTTAAGTGTTTTTAAACATCCCTCTGTAAAAATTGCACTAAATAAATTATTATTTCACTTTGCATACTACCCCTAGTGTTGCTCCCATATGTGCCCGGTCTTCTCTGTTTCTCAAATTGATTTGGCATGGTGAGCACCCTTACATTAACAGATTGAATTGAAAGTGGTGCACCTGTTTGCTTCTCTTTATGACTGACGTTCCCTACACAGACACCGGAGAATCCCCTCAGTGCACAGTAGATAGAGTAACTGCAGATTTGACGTTTTAGACCAGATAACCCCTTTAACGACTCATTCAAAAAATAGGTTTTCAACTCTAGCAACAGCTGAAAATAAATAGTGAATGGAGCAAAACAGCATTGTTTTCGGATCCCTTCACTGTTTACATTTGGCCACCATCGAAGTTGAAAACAATCCAACACAAATCTGCTATTCACCTAATCATAGGTCATCAATTTGTTAAACCTTGAAAATGTCTTTTAATATTGTAGAAAACTAAGATCCCGCAGCTTAGGTTTCATCACCAGTCGAAAAGAGCCAGCGCTTGTAGATCACATTTCCTTTTAAGCCATGAAGACGTATCTTCCTGGCAGAATATTCTTCTATGGCTAAAATGGTAGCATGTATCATTATTATTTCTGATAGGTATAGTGAACAGTGTCATGTTGCGAATTAGTAATATAAATGCATGACCTGGAGAAAATTGGCATATCACCACTCTATAAAGACGAAAAGTCACTTCAACTTCACATGAATGTTTTTAATAACAGCTTTCTTCCGATTGATTCGATTCTGTTTATTTTAATTCTGGAGCACTTCCATGTTGAACAAGTTTAATTCATTAATAGTGTCACCGGGTATTATCAGTAGGAGAATTTGCATCTGATTAGAAAAAGACCTTTGTGTCACCAAATGTGTGAAGTACGTACCCTTATACAATATAATTGTGGTCTTTTAATATGCAACCATTGACCCAAGCTTGTTATTATCTATTATAGTTTATAATAATGTATCTCTTTATGATTAAATGATGATGCCCGGCAGAACACTATGATTAGCATTTCAGTTATTTATAGATTGTGTCAGAGCAGTAATAAACATAAAATGCTGTTAATGTGTGGCTAATGAAATCTGGACATGAACAAGTTTATGAATTGATATAATTCATTTGAGTGTTCTAACTGAGCTGCTGGTTCTCGTCATAATTCATAAGTCTTAGCAGGGTTCACCGATTAGGTGGTAGACTAATTTGCTACGGAAAAAGGCAATGGGTTTTTATTGTCTGGGGCTGTGATACACAGCATGGCTGATTTCGTAAGGAGGATACAAAAGTGATTTTCATAAATATATTTATTAAGCTGTACTTGCGTGTGTAAGGGGAAAAATTAATTTACTGTAGTTCAACATGTGAAACAAAATCGTGATGGTAATTAGATAGCAAAAGGCATGATAGACCGGGAATATGACGGAGAAGGTCATCAGTGTAAGTCGTCCTATTGCATATGTCACTATAGAAACATGGAATGACATAGATATCATTAAAGCGAGATGCTTTTTTTCTTCCTAGGAGTTTTTAACAGTTTGTTTCTCACCATATCACTATACAAGGTGTCAGGTCTGGTTGTTGTGACTGGTCAGCTTTAATAATGAGTATATTTTGAAGAACTGCAACACCATATGTTAAAAACATTTTCATCTCATAAATTAGTTAATTCAAGAGGACAGGTACAATCTTCAAACAATCAAAGATCTACCTAAAAGATATAGTACGGTATAAGAAAAACATGGCTGCTTTTTTTCTTCACCCAAAGAGCACCACCCAAGACTCGGAGTTGTGATTATAGATGAGCAAACTTTCCTCAAACATATTCCTCAATTTCAAATTCGGCAGAAACATTGACGATTAGGTTTGCGATCAGAAACCTGAGCAATTTACCAAAAAATTGGTGAACGTAGCTTTGGTCTGGAAAGATGTTTGAAATTTAGATTGGCCCCAAGGCTGTGTTCAGATGTGGCGTAATTTCCGCTTATTCCTGCTTTTATGCGGCACTTTTGAGCGCTCTCGTAAAAGCAGTGCCAAACAAAGCGGGATACGCCTTCCAGCAAAAGCAGTGTCTTTTGCTGAAAGGCATGCAGATGCTGAGTTTAACCGCATATGTTTGCGCATGTGCTTTCACTGCAAAAGCGGCTCGCAAAAAGAATTGCTATGGCAATTCTTTGCACTTTTTTGGGACGCATTTCCCATAAGCTACATACTAAAATGGGCTCGGGAAAAGCACGCTGGGAAAAGTGCAGCGTCTGCATGCAGTAGTGCTTTTTTGCACTTAAATGCATGCAAAAAAGTGCCACTGCACAACATGTGGCCAAATACGCCACGTCTGAACGCAGCCTTACACTTTCCCTAATTGTTTGGGGCCAAAACTCTCTCCAGAAAACCTGCTGACTGGGAATAATACCTAACCATATGGTTAGGAGTTTTTCCAGCCAACGGTCTAATGTATTCTTTCAACCCGCAGAAGATTTGGTGCTTAAAAATAAATTTTTTTAAGCTTCTTGGAGTTTGCAGGTGTTTTGACGCCTGTAGGGTGTGAATTTTTCAAACAGTGCCAGATTCGGCAGCAGCTGTGAAGTCCAGGAACTTTACAATCTCCACTAAACATCCATTAACATATTTTTAAAATGTTATTATAATTTGTTTAAAATTATTATTATTTTTTTGGGGGAGAGCAAACCTTTATTATTTCAGATGGTCAGCAGCGTGCAACGCCATCTCTTCTGCACTTATGTGATAGCAATAAACATATAAAAGTAGCATATCGCCATTATATGCTTCACATACACTGTCTTATAGGTTTGTTCACACTCATGAAACACCATAATATGGATATTGCTTCTTGAAAATGTGCAATCACTTTTAACATGTGCAATCACATTTAATTTCATTCCGTAAGTTTAAAATACAGATTTTTGGTATGTGCACCAGTTTGTTATATGTATCATTAATATTGGACATTGATGTGCACTAGCCTTATTCAACATTCAAGGTGAATTGGTGGTGAGCTTAATAAACTATTTTATTTTTCTTATTTGTCCTACAAATATGTCAGACTTCAATAATAACTCCACCTAACCGTAAGCCCAGGTGTGACCTGTGGCATGGGTAATGGGAATTGTAAGCCTGGTGCCTTCAGAAGTCCACTCCATGGAGGGGCTAGTGAGGAGCTAGGCAACAAGATTGTGCAAACAATAATATCTTGTAAGCAATTGGGTCCTAGTACTGGAAAAAGCAGGTGTCTAGGCAAAGCAAAGAGGCATCATCACAGTGCCTGGCTTCATCTTGTCAGTGCAGCACATCGCAGCTACACTGTGCTACTGTGCACCTTCAGTATGCAGTTTGGCTACATGATGGATGCATCCCCAGACATGCCAACTCTGGAGGATGTGACCAGGAGCTACACCACACTACCCACATTAGGCCTGAAATGCAGCGAGGTCAGGATTAAGCACTGGTCTTGCATGCCTGAGGAGGTCCGGAAGAGCTCACATTCAGGAGGGTAGCCTTTCTCTGTGCCATCTGAGAACAGCAGATGTCACAGTCAGGAGAATCTTACAGCATGACTGGCATTATTACATATGCAGCCGTGCCACAGCTGGTGGATTGGAGGAATGAGGAGGGATGAGGACGATAAGGAGGAAGAGGAGTAGTAGTAGGTAGTAGAGAGAAAATGCCCTTATTCCCAGCCATGTATAGCACCCCGCCAGAGGTCTTCGGCTGGGAGAATGACACGTGGGGACCCCTACCCTCTCCAAGCAACTGTCCTATTAGGCATGAAGTATACCAACCTGTCTCCTTTCTTGAAGAGATTAATCTCACAGATGCAATCGCCCAAAAGTGGCTGCAGGGGCTTAAGGTCAATGACTGATGACCAAACTACACAAGGCATGGTGGTGACATTCATTCTAGATAGGTTTGGTTTCTTAGCCAAAGAAGGGACTGGTCATAGGTGCATGATCATCTCTTACAAAAGGACTCCGCAAACTCTATCTTGGGGATGGGGTCACCGTCATGAAGATGTAGAGCAACTGGATGTGGTTTGTGGTAGGCATAAGTCAGATCATCACTGCAAATGACTTTGAAAACTGGCAGCAGGAGGCCAACATGGAGAGGATGTTGCGTCGGCTGGACACCAGGCCTATTTTGGTTAGGCAGTCAACTGCAGACAAAAACCCACAGGGGCCATATGTCCTGAAGGCCCTGACGGTGTTGCCCAAGTTCCTCCTGTCTCACCTAGAGGGGGTGGGTGTCCCTTAATTCCTCTGTCTTATTTTCCAGTGGTGGCCATGATGGGGTGTGCTGGGGGGCAGGTGGTGGTGGAGATTGTACCTGGAGGAGTAGCCTCTGCAACTTCTCAGACCATTCAACAATAGAGTGCCATGAGAAACAGTGACCTTCATCCTGGGCAACATTGAAAAAGCTGTTTGAGTCTTTTTACTCTGAATAAAGAGGATTGCCCAAAAAAATTCCTGTTGTTGGGTCACTTACCCATCCTTTAGTTGGCATGTTGTCTGGAGATGGATTTTTTTTCACTTGTTGAGTTCTTAGAAGATTTAGGCCATTCTTTGGTTTGATTTTATTTTTCCCCTTCCCAAGTTTGGCTTCAGTTGTGCTTTCCCCTGAAGGATAAGCGGGACTGCAGCCTTCAGACTGTGCACCCTTAATAGACTTTGCACCTACAGTATGTAATGGAGTCTGTTGATCCCTGAGGGACTTTATATATATATATATATATACTGTGTTATTATATAATATATGTATAATATATGTGTCTTTGAGACTTATTATAGTCTGTGCTAATTGCTTATATTAAAATTATGACTGATAAATGTTACAAATCACATCATGGACCACCATAGCCTTTTTTCAAAAGTAGCTACAATGAAGTTTTTTTTACTTCACTTCTGGTGTGCTGGACTGTGTCTGGAAAGAGGTGCTTTAATACTGCCTTATGGTCTGGAGGTATGGAAATACAAGACACTACACACACCTCTGTAGCATAGGGCTGGCAAGTGCAGTCATCAAGATGCCACAAACAGTTTCAGGATTTACTTAGCATTGCACGAGGTGCTGGAATCATCACTTTTGTAGGTGATGAAATTAGCAGCTGTGGAATGCAAAGAAAATCCTGAAAAATTGCAGTGTTTTATGACCTTGAGAACTGTAGTTCACCACCTCTGCCCAATAAGTCTCTGTGGAGGTAGCCAGGGGATAAGAGGAATCTTCGAGCCCTTCCACCAAAACTGCCCATCTCCCTGGACCCTCTTAGGTCTTGTGCATTGTTTGATGATTTTTGATGCAGATTTTGAGAGTCTGTTGTAAAATGTGCATGTCTATCCTGAGGCCGGCAAAGTCTATGCCCACGTTGCTTTTTTTCCTTGTACGTGGTTCAGATTTCCTTTAATTTGTAAGGAAAATGGAAAAAAAATAATATTGGCACAGCACTTCTGAACTCTCATAGACTTTGCTGGCAAGTGCCTCAAAAATACTTAGATGCATAGTAAACCTCATGACAGGGAAAGTTAAATGACAGTAAAGATAGCAAACATGTACCATTTTTATGCATTTTTACTACAGAAAAAAATAAAGAATATGGCCAAAAAAATAAGATTTCACATTCAGTTTTGGGATTGTATTGATCTTAATTGGGGAAAAAACATTAAAAATGTGACATTCTGTTTTGTTTTGCTTTTAAGAAATGCACAATACATCATAAAAAGGCAAGGTAAAAAACATACTTTGGGAATGAGATGAAGATCCTACTGATTTTGAAATTAGGTAAAACTTTCTTGGATGCTTTTTATTTCCTGAGTACATTTTCATGTGGAAAACAAAAGTGTGAACAAACACCTAAAATGATCTAAATGAATATTTCATTGCGTATTTGGTGCGGATGTGCACTAACTTTGCAGCAATGTATTTTCCCATAAATGTCAATGTGATTTGTGAAGTCCAGCCTACCTGGTGCCTTTCTTTCTTCTGCTGCAGATACGCTGCATATTTTAGTGCAGAAAAATATTCAGCATATTAATTCTTCATGCAAATACGCTGCAGATTTGTCCACAAAAATGGTGAGTCATAGAAAAGTCAATGGCAAAAAAGTCAATAAAAATGAACCGTGCAGACAGATATGGTTTTGGTGCGTATTTGTGAACTAGGTGAAGATTTTGGAAGTCACAGATCAGCGCTACCCACTCAGCCGTAAGGCCCCATTACACCTAGTGACATTCCAGCGATCCCGACAACAATACGACCTTGCAGGGATTGCGGGAATGTCGCTAAGTGGTCACTGATGAGATGCCACACAGGCAGATCTACTCACCATGCGGTGATCCCCGACAGTCGTTGGGATCTGTCATTGTCACAGGCGTAGCATGGAGATCGTTGGTTGTTTTCCCTGTCTCACACACCAATGCAGCAGGCCCAGTGGGAGACCGACGATGAAAAATGGTCCAGTCCATTCCGTAACGATCAGCGATCTTCCAGCGGGGGGCCGCTCACTGCTATCTGTCACACACAGCGATATCGCTGGCAAGGTCGCCGCAACGTCACAAAACCTGGGATGTTGCGACGATATTGTTAGCGATATCGCTATGTGTAACAAGGCCTTAAGGACAGGCCCTAAAAGCATTTAGATGGAAGAAGCATCTCTTATTAAGTTACATTATTGCACACGTGAAGGGGGGTCACCATCCAATATCTTCAGGGGAAAAATCTCCCACCTCTTCTAGTTAGATTAGGGCTTTGCATGAACTGTTTGTAAGGTCTTGTGCACAGGTTTATTAATTGGTAAGTTTTTTCCTCAGTATTCGTAGCCAAAACCAGAAGTGGGTGATAAATACAGAAGTGGAGACATGTTTCTATTACATTTTTTCTCAGATTGTTCCACTCCTGATAGAAATACATGTAAGGCGGCCGTCACACGCACAGATATCTTGCCCGATATCGTTTAAGCGATCTCCTTTTTGATCGCTTAAGCGATATCGGCTTAAAATCGATGCATGTAATCAAGCGATTACGATGTTAAATCGCTTGATTGTGACATCGCTGATCTGAGGTCCGTTCTCAGATCTAGCGATGAACGATTTCACGATCTCCTTCATCGTGGTTTATGACACCATGATGATCCATCTCCCAGCGGCAGAGCCTATGCTGGGAGATGGTAACTATGGTACACGTCGGGTAACTAAGCGACGCGCGGCCCTAGTAACCTGATGTGTACCATAGTAACGAGCGAGATCGCGGCTCCGCATCGCTGGTGAGTCTGTCTGTGTGACATCTCACCAGCGATGTGAGCGATATTGTAAGCGATTGCGCGTGCACGTGATCGCTTACAATATCGCTAAAGATATCTGTGCGTGTGACGGCCGCCTAACTGAAACTCTCAGGTCAGGAGAATAGATGGCCAGTCCAGGCATTTTCGATCTTTATACAACTCATACAAGCTAAGTGACTACAGCCTCAAACTGTTTCTCCCATGAGGGTGCTGAATTCCCATGATGGTGCTGAATTTTATCACCAAGGAAAGTAATGTTTTTTTTTATTTCTACTGGATTATTGGAACAATTTCCCATTCCTTTGTTTGCAAAAAATGCAGTTGCTTTATTAAAGTAAATCAATCAAAGGTTGCTGCACCTTACAGTAAAGGAAATGGGCACAGATGTCCTTAGTTCTGAATCTACCAGGACTGTCCAAAGTTTACAGAATCAATTCATACAAATGCATGAACATCCTAAAAAGCAATTGTGGGGTGTTACATGAACCACTTCCAAAAGTCTGTGTTTTACTAAGTTTCAGAAATTCCTGTGATGGTCCTGCGAGAGGAAAGAGAACATGCCCATTTTACCAACTGAAATGTTGGTGACTATGGATATGAGGCTTAGGATTGAGACACACAATGGATACTCTCACATGTCTCACATGACTCACCCTACATGGACGCCGTCTTTTTGGACAGGAGTACGTTAGCTACATAGAAACACAGGCAGCTGATGCGCTCACATCCAGAGAAATGGTGGCCGTTGCGGGTGAGTCATACGAGACTCGTCCAAGTATCTGGCATGTGTCTCTGGCCTTACAGGTAGAGGACAAAGGGTCCAGGTGTATCTGCAACCTCATTACTTCTTGTAACATTGCTACTTTCTTAAAATAAAAAAGGCAAATTTCCAAAGAGCAGAATGACAAATCCAGATCTGCTGCATATTTCACAATAGGCATAGCCTATGATAAGTTAATATAAAATAAATAATACCGTATTTTTTGCATTATAAGACGCACTTTTGTTCCCTCAAATTTTGGGGGAAAGTGAGGGGTGCATCTTATGATAGAAAACAATACTCTGTTGTGTGATGGGGGAGTGGCTGTGGAGCAGTGTCCGGGGGCTGTCAGGAGGCTGGTGTAGGGTGCAGCAGCGGCCCCATGGTCATGTGGGGCCGCTCATTATTTTCTGTAATATGCACTGCTTTCCGCTGTCAATCACCAGTGAGAGCAGCCCATACTACTGGAGCGGGTCCCCAGCCAAAGTGGCTGTGGTCCTATGTGGATAGTCAGTGCATTCACCGCTCTCCTCGCTCCCTCACCGTCCGCGCCATCCCCGCTGTCTTTACCGGCATCCGGGTCCTTTGAGCGTCGCTGCAGAGTGACGTCATCACCTGCGCGCTGCTCACAGGATCCAGATGCTGACACAGCACAGAGAGCAGGATAGTGCGGACGGCGAGGGAGCAAGGAGAGGGGTGAGTATGATTGTTTATTATTTTAAGTGTGCAACAGCATTAGGGGACAGTGTGCAACAGCATTAGGGGACAGTGTGCAACAGCATATGGGGAAGACAGTGCCAGCACATGGGGAAGACAGTGCCAGCATATGGGGAAGACAGTGCCAGCATATGGGGAAGACAGTGCCAGCATATGGGGGGGACTGTGCCAGCACGGGGGACAGTGTGCCAACATGAAGGCTATGTGTACCAGCATGGGGGATGTATATACCAGGTTGGAAGACATATATACTGATTGTAAGATGGACACTGGAATTATAAAGCGAACCTCATTTAACATTAAAAATGATTTTTTTTTCCTCCATCAAATGTGGGTGTGCATTTATAATCCGGTGCGTCTTATAAAGTGAAAAATACGGTACGTAATTTTATATTTGAGAAAAGCAATGTATTTCATATGACATCCTTAGTTAATTAGTTAATCTTCATTGCGATGTGTTATTTCATTTTTCTTTTGAGAAAACTTAATGATAGTTATCCATATAACAGTGTCATCATATACAGCATCCATATATTAATCAGTAGGCTGAGCCCATCATGGGGCTGGAAATATAAAGCTTCTCTTGCCATCACAATAAATCACACATGAAATCTTCTTTTCTCTAAATTAAATTTTTATTTAAATAAACGTGTTATGTTTGTATTTGAGCTGACAGCTAAATCTGATAATTAGTGTGCATGAAGTTGGCTTTGATTGGCATTGTAATTGGGTTGTCATTGGGCTGAAAACCTATTATCTTTGGATCATGCCCCATGAAATCTGTTGAAGAAACTTTGCTGCCAGTCATTAAATCCACCATCTTGTCTTACAAATTAGGTTTGAACGGCTTCTTACCACTGGGAATGTAATTTAAGCTACTGCAGTTGCACTCCAATTAATAAAATTATTTTAAAATCATTATTCATTTTCTAAACATTGTTTTTCCACTTGGTGCAGAACGGATTATAAGGTGGTTCTACTGAATTTACATCTCTAAAAGGGACACTGCTCATTTAACAGATGCTCTGTGGTATCAGTGGAATTACTTGTAGGTTAAACAGCAATATTTGTATGTGCAAATTATGATGAGGTCTATAACTATGTTGTCAGCAGACTATAACATACACTTTAGTTATTTCACGGGAGGTTGCACTAAAACATATGTTGCAATAAAAGGGTATTTACTGCTTTCTCTCGCATAAAAACTGACCCTTATCTGATTTTCATAAAATACTTTTATTTTTAATGTATATTACACTTATATTGGATGATTCTCAGGTATATTGCATTTATAGTAAATAAAGAATGAGCAGTTACTTCAAAGGCATATTAATATAAGTAATAACAGGCTATAAGTTAACTTAAAATCTACATTTTCCCCATTCCTTCCATAACTCCTTTATTGACTGTCTCACATGGCTGTTGCCAATGTTCGTTTTGCAATAGGAGGGAAACAGTGATATACAAATGATGGCGGCATGAGTTAAAACCAACTTGCCTCACATTGGCCTCATAATGGAAAAAAAACAAGTGAGCACAGGGGCGGAACTACCGTGGTGCAGCTGGTTCAGCTGCACCAGGGCCCTGAGCGGCTAGGGGGCCCCTTCAAGCCTGCAGGGGGGCCCCCAGCTGACCCCCGTAAGCTGTTGTCAGAGGAGAGGAGGGTCAGGCAAGGGAAGCAGAAAGCTTCCTGCTTCCCTTGCCTGATCCCGCCCCTCCTTTCTCCCAGGAGGCTCAGCAGGTAGGAGAGCCGCCGCAAACACTCCGACGGCCGCCAGCAACACCAGACCGCGCAGTGGGCCACCAGCACCCCCCCGCTCCTCCCCATGGCTGCACCAGGGTCCCCTGGGGTCAAGGTCCGCCACTGAGTGAGCAAATACCCTAACATAATAAAAGTAAAATGCTAAAGTGCAAGAAAATAAATAGAATACTTGGTGACATTATTTTGATCAAAAAAATGTGTATGTTGTCCCACCAGTGACAAGGTGACCCCATCGGGACAGTCCTACCTAAAAACGTATAAAAGGTTTTCCATGAAACTTTCTGAAAATGTTATTCAGACAAAATTCACAATGTTGGCCTATGTTGTCACCTTGAACTCCCATCTGGCCTCTACTCCGGCGGTGTCCATCTTTTTACGTGTCTTTTAAGATGTGCACAAGAGTGCGGTCAGCAACAGTTTTGTTCACCTTTCAAAAGCAGGACACTACTAAACAAAGTTCAAATGGAGTGAGGAGTAATTTTGCTTCCTCACTATCGTGAATGGATCCGTTGGGGGTTTCACATGAACCCTGAATGGATCTGTTTGGGGTTTCACATATTTTGGAGACGTAGCTGGAAACTCTAATGTAAGTGCTCAGCATAGAGCACAGGATAAATATGTACTGATCAAAAATATTCTGCACCCCAAATTGCCATTAATAGCATTCAACTCAACACACAAAAAAACAAGACCCTATTTTTGAAAATATAGGAGACTTCCACTTTACTGGTAGCACAAAGGCTCTGGAAAAGTGCTATTTCTCACCAGAAAAAAGAAATCCAGCAAAATCTGGGCTCCCAAATGCCAAAACTACAAATAATTTCCACATGTTTGGCATTTATGTATTGTGGAAAGCCCACTTATTGTATGGGATGAGTGACACTTGAAGCACAAGCAGGGCACAAAATAGGGGCACTACAATGTACTGACAGCTTCTTTGCAATTCTCAATTTTGCAACAGTCACTGCGTTAGATTCCATGGATGTTTTCCACAGACAAAATCATCACTACACCCATAGATGAATTCCTAGAGGGGTATAATTTCCAAAATGTGGTCACTTGAGGCAGTTTCTGCTTTTCTGGCCCTTAGGTTCTTTGCAAAAGGAGTCCACAAACTGTTATTGGAAAACGTATGCTCTAAAAGTCAAATGGCACTTCTTCCCTCTGGAGTTCTCTCATGTAGTCAAACGGTAACATATAAAGGTATTTTCACATTTAGGAAAATGTGTGCAACACGTTATGGCACCCTTTATTATCTACTTCCCTTGTGAAAATTGGAAATCTGTGGCTAAAACACCATTTTAGTGGTAAAATCGTAATTACCGTATTTTCCGCTTTTTAAGACGCACTTTAATTCCCCCCAAATTGAGGGGGAAATGGGGGTGCGTTTTAGAAAGCAAAAAATGGGGTGAAAAGTAAAGAAACCCCTCTCTTACCCGGAGGTCGGTGGCAGTGGCGGCGGCTGGTGGCGGAGAAGACTGGAAGCAGGCTAGGTCGCCGGTGGGGCAATGCAGCAGTCCTGGAGCGGTGCGGTGATTGGCGGCATTGTGGGAGACGGCGGCGCCATTGCACAGGCCGGCGCCATTGCAAAACCGGGCGCCGGTGACGTGTTCCATTTTGGTAATACGAGTTTCCGGTTGGCAGAAGGAAACTCGTATTGCGCGCCTTTGTCTCCAAATCTGTAGTCTGTGACTACAAGAAAATGGCCGCCAAAGCAGCGCATGCGCAGATAGAGCTTACGGTCACTCCACTCTCGATCTGCGCATGCGCTGCAGATACTATATTGAAATAGCCAGCGGCAGGCAGGATTATGGGCTCCATTGCACAGGGAGACCCAAAGCAGAGGAGGGAGAGAAGAATCAATTCTCCTACTCCTCTGCAGGGATGGATATTGATTGGTGGAGGGAACTGTTGCTGGGCTGCCTCCACCAATCAGATACCGTATCTATCCCTGCACAATGTACAGTGAAACACTTGTTTACACAATAGTCCAAGAGATCCTAGGGAGAGGTGAGACCACAATAAAGGGTAACACAACCCCCATTATCCTTCAGAATATACTGGGTGTATTCTGATGGATGATGGGGGTTGTAGCCATATTTGGTGTAATTAGGGAGGGATTTTAATGTGGCCAAAGTGTTTTTTGCAACTGTGACTACCACCTCCCTCATCTTTCAGAATACACCAATGTATACAGTACATGGGTGTATTCCTAAGGATGAGGGGATAGTAGTCACAATATAGGGCACTGTACTGTTATTCACAGATCTCCCATAGTAGTGTTATCTGCAGATCCCCTCATAAATTTGTAACTTGCAGATCCCTATAACAGAGCGTCACCCCAGATCCCCCATAAAAGAGCGTCACCACAGATTCCCCATAACAGAGCTTCATCCACAGGTCCCCCATAACAGTGATATCCACAGATCCCCCATAACAGGGCGTCACCACAGGTCCCCCATAACAGAGCGTCATCCACAGGTCCCCCATAACAGAGCATCATCCACAGATCCCCCATAACAGAGCGTCTCCCACAGATCCGCCATAAAAGTGCAACACCACAGATACCCTGTAATAGAACGTCATCACAGATCCTCCATAACAGGCCGTCATCTGCAGATCTTCCTTAACAGAGCATCATCCACAGATTCTCCATAACAGAACATCATCTGCAGATCCTCCATAACAAACCGTCATCTGCAGATCTCCCCATAAGTTTGTACCCTGCAGATCCCCCATAACAGTGCACCATTACAGATCCCCCATAACATTGCTTTATCTACAGATCCCCCATAACAATGTTTTTCATTCATCATAGGTGTAGAAAAAGACATGGGCACACTATTTGGCTCAAAATATTTTTTTTCTCATTTTCCTTCTCTAAAACCTAGGAGCGTCTTATAATCAGGTGTCTTATAAAGCGAAAATACGGTATTTTTTCTTCACCACCCATATAGTATACATTTTTGTGACACATCTGGGGTGTCAATATGCTCACTACACCTCTAGAACAATATGCTCAGTGCATCCCTGGATGAGTTAATTGAGGGGTGCACTTCATTAAAAGCGATCACTTATGGAATATTTCTGCTATTTCGGCAGCTCAGGTGCTCTGCCAATTTAGCATGGCATCAACAACAATAACAGCAAATTGTGAATTTCAACATGGTTCTCCTTCCCTTCTCAGCTTTACACTGTACCTCAAAAGTAGTTCCCGATTACATGAGGGTATTGGCGCACTCATGAGAAATTACACAACAAACTGTGTGGTTTCTTTTTATTAATTATAAAAATGAAATCTTGGGGCTAAAACAATATTTTGAGAAAAAAGTAATTATTCTTCCCTCACCGCTCAATGGTATAAAATTCTGTGACACACCTGTGGTGTCAATATGTTCACTGCACCCCAAGAGGAATTCATTGAGAGGTGTAGTTTGTAAAATGGGGTCTCTTATGGGATTTGCTTTTCTGGCATGTCAGGGGCTCCGTGAATGTGACATGGCACTCCCAAACTATCCAACTAAATATGAACTGCAATATGGCACTCTTTCCCTTCTGAGCTTTGTGATATGCCCACCGGGACCGTGGGGTACTTTGGAATCGAGTTGGGAGTTCTTTAGGGAGGTCACAGGGTTGTGACCCAGTTCTGTGGCCCTGGTTGAGCCAATAAATGGGGAATATTGTATGGGAATTAATGTGACGCTACCCGTGGGTCTCGGCAATGGGATGGATGGCCGACGCTGCGATCAGATCCACTTTTTTTTGGCAGCGTGAGCATGTTCACACAGACACATTCTTTGTGTGCAGGGTTCATTAGTTTTCTGTAAATTTGCCTTTTACTTTGCAAGAGATGTGAGTTCCCCGCCCCTCACCCTGGGCGGGGAACTCAAAAAGATGCTTTCAACCTCAGTCCATATCGGACACTGGACCTGTTTGGACCCTGTTCACTTGATACACATTACTTGATCAGGTTTTTAATACAACAGATAGGACTGCTTCGATATGGGTACACCGTGATGAGGTGAAGCAGCTTGAAGTACATTTTATGCGCAAAAAACGTATGGACCAAGTACCCTGTTTATTTATATATTTTTACAGGTAAAGAATATTTATACCGTGTTAGCCAGTAGATAGAAAAATATATTGCAATCTGAGAGTCCTCAGTGGTTGATACCTTTTAATGGCTAACTGAAAAGATGGTAAACATAGCAAGCTTTCGGGACGCCAGCCTGAAGAAGGGGCCACAGCGTCCTGAAAGCTTGCTATGTTTACCATACATGGTCAGAGGCATGAAGATATCAACCATGGTGGGTAGATGCAAAAAATTAATCCAATCTGGCTACTACACACTATGTGAATTGAGCCTGACCAGCTTTTCTCCACCTCGGACGTGTAAGCTTAAGCTTATTTTCTGATGTTCAAATGCCATTTGATGAAAGGAATAGATATAGGGACAGCTGGAAGTTGTAGACAGCTAGTGATACGTGTAGGACTTAACTCATGACAGTTCCCTTTAATAATCCCAGAAGATGTCTGTCCAGTCTTTGTTTGAACACTTATATTGAAGGGGAAATCACTATGACTCGTGGTCGCCTGTTCCACTCATTGATCACCCTAACTGTGAATTTTTTTTTCTAATATCTAATCTGTAAATCTTCTCATTGAGTTTCATCCCATTGCTTCTAGTCTTTCCTTGTGCAAATGTAAATAAAGCTGATACCTCTACTGTGTGACAGCCCTTGAGATATTTATTTGTAGTCAGCTATTATGTCTCCTTTCAGTCTTTTTTGCAAGCTAAACATTCCCAAATCCTGTAGCCATTCCAAATAGGATATGGTTTGCAGATACATCCCACAATTGTGTTTACCTTTTCTGCTGCTGCATCACACTGTTGACTCATGTTCAGCTGTGATCTATTAGTATACCAAAGTGTTTTTCACACATGCTGTTACTTAGCTCTTTTCCTCCCATTTCTTTATGTGCTGTTTTCATATTTTTTTTGCCTACTTGTAGGACTTGCATTTTTCCCTGTATAAACCATTCTCTTAGTTGCTGTCCACTGTTCCAGTCTGTTTAGATCTTTTTGAATACTCTCTTTCTTGTCTAGTATTAGATATCCCTCCTAGCTTTGTGTCATCAACTAATTTAATCAGTTTACCCTCAATTTCTTCACCTAAATTATTGATAAAGATTTTGAGCAACATAAGGCCCACACTACTAAGCACAAGCTTCAGTATCAGGTTGGGTAAGTAGGTTGGGAGTTCATACATTTTGATGTATGAGCTTTTTCACTTTATCTTGAAATGTTACACTGGCCTGGAGATTTACTTGATAATGCACAGTGTTTGTATGTGAAATATGGTGAAAAATCCACTTGAAATACCAAAGTGTAGAAGTGTAGATTATACATTCTATACTCCTTTACTTTCTTGCTCTAAATCCTCTTGTGATGGCTATTTATTTTGCTGTTCATCACTGCCCTCGCTCCGTGCTGTTATAAGTGTGTTATACCCAACTGGTTTTTATATTGTAGGTTGTCATATTTCCTTAATCCTTATTACACTCTTCTAAAATCACCAGTGATCCTGTACAATATAAAGGAAGTATTAAGCAGGTAAATATTTGTGCTCTATTACTTGTTACATTTTCATTCCATCCATTTGAATTAAAACAATAAAAAAAAAATCCGAAATGTGACCTTAATTGGATTAAATGCAAGACAAGAGTATTTCTAATGAAAATGGATGTACATTGTAAGCTATTGTCAGTTTTTATTAACAGCAATGCAAGAGTCAAAGGATTGAAGAACCTCTACAAAAATCTGCTTTGGTTATATAAAATATTTTTGAAATATTTGTTTCAAGGTCAAGTAAACCTAACTGTCTACCATTTTCATCAGATATTAACAAGTATTTTGATGCCCAAGGCAAGTTTCATCCCTTCATAAATAACACATAAAAGATGCAACAGAATTTCTTCTTCTGTTTCTCCCTTCGGATACCTCCACCCTGCATTCATTATCCAGTTTCCAACACTTCGAAATATTCCTTACAATATTATCACTACTCTCCCCCTAGCATCTTCATTTAATGCTATTTCTTTCATCAGTTCATGTATCTGTGTATTATCACAATCATAATCCCCTGAAGAAAACAATGCTACCACTATCTCTACAGTTTGTGCTTTTCTTCAGTGTTAAAAGTAAGTCCTTAATACTTGCTAAGCTGCATGGGATTGGTTTAAGCCATAGAAATACTTTGCTAAAGGGTGCAGTTAGTATTTTGGTTTTTCCTATCCTGCTCTTCAAATGGGCCATGCTACTGCTACTGTTGTGTTTGCAAGTATGGGTTTCATATAAAACCTAACTTTAGCACTACTTTTTGGTGAATGACTAGTTTAGATGGATATGCATCCAAGAATGCACATTCAGCTGAAATCTTTTGCAGCGCAGAGAGCTTCCGGCAATGCATGTGACACACCCACTCCACGGCCAGGGAAGACTCAGGAACCGGGCGGTTACTTGTTGTTCTCGTCGCCTCTTTTGGTTCATTTCACGGGGATAGACAGTGGCCGAGACCCGGTCCCGTGACCCTGGTGGTGTCATTGTTAATAAACGGGGGGAAGATGACAGGGAAAGTCTGAGGGACAACGGGGGTATTTGTGACGCCACCTGCAGTATGTGGCCAGGATGGCTGCTGCTGCTTCAGAACCTCTGGGGACGATGACCAGCAACTTGGATGGTTACGCTCCCCACAGGTGGAGCACAGTTCCCAGGGCAGCGGGATGGAGGAGTCAGTTTGTACCTTGGCAGACGTTCACTGGGACGTCAGTACCCCGATGTCTCATACGGCTTCTGCGGCCAGTAGTCACCGCTAACAAAAGTCTCACACACCACAGCTGGAGTTCTGTTAATTTTACGCAGTTCTTTCAGCATGGCCGCCGGGTACGTCCCTTGGCAACTTCCGGTTCAGTGTTGCCTCCAGAACTGGGTTACTGCAGTCAAGCCACGGTCAGCGTCCCTTTATTTCCTCACTAGGTGTTCCTGCATCTGGTGGTCTTTCTCTCTCTCTCCCAGTGCTATAAGAGGTAGTTCTCGTATGGGGCGAGCGCCACACCACTCTGCCCCCCAGGCTCTCAGTGCCTCTGCAGCACAGAGCGCAAGTATCGGCGGCCACGGGTGCTGTTGCATACCCACCCCGGCACTGCTCCCTAGTTGAGCCACCTTACCCAAGTTGTGTCAGGTGTTCAGCCACAGCTCCCGTTAGAAGCTTGGGGCCTCCAGTTCAATGGCTCGGGCATACAGCTCCGCACTGTGTTCAGGGCCGGGTTCCTGTCCACCAGCCCCTCCATTTCTTCAGATTTGGGCGTACGGGGATCGACGTCTCATCTGCACCCCAAAGGCTTTTGTTAACATCAGGTGTTGCCTATAGCAGACACTTTGATGGAAGCCGCCGGCTTCTGCACCAGCTACACTATATATCTCCGCACATTGTGGGAGCTGGAAAGGTGAGAAAATGTGTTTTTTTTATGTGCTAGAGAACAGCAGAAAAACAGGGACATATATACATCCAGGATAGGGGACATGTATACCAGGATAGGGGACATATATATCAGGATGGAGGACATATATTCCAGTAAGGGCCCAGGATAGTGGACATATATATTAGGATGGAGAAAATATATATCAGGAAGGGACCAGAAAGGAGGACTTAGGGCTTGTCCACACACCTGCGCTTTAGTATTTAGGGCTTCTTGCGCTAAATACTTAGGTTTTGGCATAGAAGCTCAGGTGCGTGTATGCGGCCGCTTTCAGCAGACGCTGTTCCTGGTTACCCGATGTATATCAGAGTAACCAGTTCATACAGCAGCCTGCATACAGTCATGGCCAAAAGTTTTGAGAATGATACAAATATTAATTTTAACAAAGTCTACTGCTTCAGTTTTTCTAATGGCAATTTGTATATACTCCAGAATATCATAAAGAGTGATCAGCTTAACAGAAATTACTTGCAAAGTCAATATTTGCCTACAAAATGAACTTTAACCCCCAAAACACATTTCAACATCATTGTAGTCCTGCCTTAAAAGGAGCAGCTAACATCGTTTTAGTGATTGTTCCATTAACACAGGTGGGGGTGTTGATGAGGACAGGGCTGGCGATCAATCAGTCATAATTAAGTAAGAATGACACCACTGGACACTTTAAAAGGAGGCTGGTGCTTGGTATCATTGTTTCTCTTCAGTTAACCATGGTTATCTCTAAAGAAACACGTGCAGCCATCATTGCACTGCACAAAAATGGCCTAACAAGGAAGAGTATCGCAGCTACAAAGATTGCACCTCAGTCATCAATCGATCGCATCATCAAGAACTTCAAGGAGAGAGCTTCCATTGTTGTCAAAAAGGCTCCAGGGCGCCCAAGAAAGACCAGCAAGCATCAGGACTGTATCTTTAAACTGTTTCAGCTGCGGGATCGGACTACCAGCAGTGCCGAGCTTGCTCAGGAATGGCAGCAGGCTGGTGTGAGTGCTTCTGCACGCACTGTGAGGCGGAGACTCTTTGAACAAGGCCTGGTTTCAAGGAGTGCAACAAAGAAGCCTCTTCTCTCCAGAAAAAACATCAGGGACCGACTGACATTCTGCGAAAGGTACAGGGAGTGGACTGCTGAGGACTGGTTTAAAGTCATTTTCTCTGATGAATCCCTTTTCGATTGTTTGGGACATCTGGAAAACAGCTTATTCGGAGAAGAAGAGGTGAGCGCTACCACTAGTCTTGTCTCATGCCAACTGTAAAGCATGCTGAAACCATTCATGTGTGGGGTTGCTTCTCAGCCAAGGGAATCGGCTCACTCACACTCTTGCCTAAAAACACAGCCATGAATAAAGAATGGTACCAGAATGTCCTCCAAGAGCAACTTCTCCCAACCGTCCAAGAGCAGTTTGGCGCCCAACATTGCCTTTTCCAGCATGATGGAGCACCTTGCCATAAAGCAAAGGTGATAACTAAATGGCTCAGGGAACAAAACATAGAGATTTTGGGTCCATGGCCTGGAAACTCCCCAGATCTTAATCCCATTGAGAACTTGTGGTCAATCATCAAGAGACGGGTGGACAAACAAAAACCAACAAATTCTGCCAAAAAGCAAACATTGATTATGCAAGAATGGACTGATATCAGTCAGAATTTGGTCCAGAAGTTGATTGAGAACATGCCAGGGAGAATTGCAGAGGTCCTGAAGAAGAAGGGTCAACACTGCAAAATATTGACTTGCTGCATTAACTCATTCTAACTGTCAATATAACCTTCTGGTACTCATAATATGATTGCAATTATATTTCTTTATGTGATATAAACATCAGACAAACACATATAAAAACCAGAGGGCAGCAGATCATGTGAAAATATCATTTTGGTGTCATTCCCAAAACTTTTGGCCATGACTGTAGTGACCGCTTATTGCAAGCGCACAGGGAAACGCTGCTTTCAGCGTCTCCCTGTGTGCTCTGGATAAGCGCACACTTTGCAGGCTGCTGTATGAACTGGTTACCACGATACACATCGGGTAACCAGGGATAGCGTCTGCTGAAAGTGGCCGCATAAACGCACCTGCGCTTCTCTGCCAAAACCTAAGTATTTAGCGCAAGAAGCGCTAAATACTGAAGCGCAGGTGTGTGGACAAGCCCATATACTGTATACCAGAAAGGGGCCCAGAATGGGGAACCTATTTACCAGGGTTGAAGAGATATAAACCAGAAAGGGGCCCAGTATGGGGGCAACACAAATGTCTTTGTAGGATTTAGAATGTTACAAGGACCCATACATAAGGACCAGATGCATTGTTTTTGCCTTTCGTCTACTTTGGTTTGTGGTGTCAGTGGTAAAAATGGTAAAAATTGTAATACTTGGGCCACTTGGTTCAATTGGCTTCCATATCTTTGTGGCTTTAAAAACTCATTCAGTTTTTTCCCTGTTCTAATTGTTAGGCTGCATCCAAACATCCATTATTACACATGTTTTCTAAATGGACAACACGTATGTGGCACCCCTGCGGGAAAGTTGCCACAGGAACACCAGGTGCACGGAGGGATTTCCACATCAGGTAAGCTTACACATAGAACACCTTCTGCCCCAGACCTAAAGGGGATCTCTACTTGCCAACTTCAGGTAAGGTCCCCTATAAATTCAGGCCCGGTGGAGGAGTTAGGCAGATCAGTACAGAGCATTACTGTGAAGACATCCTGGTGAATCGTGCCGCGCACGGCCCATGCCAGTGAGGGAGCCTAGCCAGTGTAAGGGACTCAAGAGTGAGGGTCGGAGGAAAGCATACCATAGACAGTGTGCGGACAGAGGAACCATATCGGTTCACCCCAGGAAACAACCCAGACACCGAAGTCTGAGTCTGCAAGGGTCCAGTTAGCCCAGCAGAGAATACCGGAGGACCATGGAAACTTCAGTCGTCTGGTGACACTTGGAGCACAAGCTACTAACAAAGCCAGGGACCGCAGAGGAGCAGCGGTGCTTGTCCGATGGTTCTCACAGCCTGCTATGTATAGTGTATACAAGTGTATACAAGTGAGGAACACAGGAGAGGTCAGGGCCAGGTTTCAGACAGGCCAAAACTTTAGCACACACACAGAGAACAAGGAGGCCTCATGACTCATCGAGGGTGGAAATCCTGAACTGCCACCTGACAACCTGGACTGTACCCTGGACGTAACCTTGAATTTCAACAACAGTAAAAGGTACGGAAACAACTGCCAGCATGCGTGTTTCTGTTATAACGACCCCTGATCCTGCCCTTAACATAGACTGTGTGCCAGCGTCTCCACCTGATGAGCCGCCTCCCCGTGTCAAATCCCTATCATCCATCACTGCCCCAGGGATCCAGCTCCACCTACGGGGAGCGTTACCAACAAAGCTGCCTAATAATCAACCCGGAGGTCTGCAAGCAGCGCTGCAATCATTACCGGATACCATAGGAGGCGTCATGAATCCTTTCCTTTTTATTTTTAACCCCTTTTTCAGCGACCACCAGGGCCGCGGGACCGGGCACAGGCCACCCATGACATACCCAGTTAATCAACGCCCGCAACCGGGTACCCCATGGCCCTGGGATGGGTCACATAGACCAATAGAGTTTCATTTATCTATATACCCATCCATTTAAAAATCCTTTTAACTTCAGATATTCATTCATGATTCATCCATATTTAGCTTATTCATTACTAAGAGTCAATAGAAAAAAAAGTTCTGATAGGTCACCTCCTTCAATTTTTATAAAATGGTTGAGCAAAAACCATGAAAGAAATACAGATGTAAACCAGATATAAAAAGAGAGAAAAGTGGTCTTCTTTAAATAGATGTAGAAATGGAAGTGAATATGTGAATGTAGCCTTGATGATTGTGTATTTTTGTTTTCTAACAATTAAATGTAATATGTATGCTATTTGTTCAATAAAATGGATTCAAAGGCCAATGCAATCCAATTAATGGAGTCTTGAATGATTTTAAGAGGGGAGATGTCATTTGGTGTGGAATGTGTGGTTGGGGGCCATGGCAGCCTGTAATTGTGAATTTTTTTCTTTGGTGTATGATGCACTAGATAGACTACAATAACAAAGTCATGAGTTCTGTATTTTTTATATGCACACGATCATTTATTCAATAATTTTTTGTCCTGGATTAAGCTCTTTGATTTAAACAATTGTGCAGTGGATGTACTTACAGTTCTTGACGTTGGTGTAGGAATCAGGAAAATTGAGCAAGCATAAGGATCTTAGCTACTTTCACAAGGACAACTCAAAGCAACTAACTGAATGTGTAAGTACTGCTGCTACAATCTTTTTTTTCAGATAGCACATTATATCTACAGAGGCATTGTTGAGTCCATAGTCTTAAGACCCTGTTACACGGCACAACATCGTCAATGACATCACTGATACGTCAAGGGTTTGGAGGCGTACCAGCGACGTCGTTGCGACCTCGTTCCGTGTGACTTTGGCAAGTTGCTACGATAAATCATTGGATCGGATTTGAAAGGTTTACCAACATGTTGGAAAACCTGACGATCTCAACTTCAGCAACCTGCTGCATCGTTGTGTGTGATAACGATGTCGAGGACGACTTGCCCATTCACAGCAATGTGCAGGGATTGCTTGCGAACGATGCCTGCTCACAACATCATTGGTGAGTTGTCCACGATATCTAGACATGTGACATCTCACCAGCAATGTTGCGCGCCCCCGAGATCATTGCCAACATCGTTTCAACGTCGTGCCGTGTAACGGTACCTTTATACTCATCTTCTGTGCCGGTATTGTTCCCGTGCTGACACTCGTGTTCCCAGCCCGGGAGGTGAGTAAAACATTTTTTTCAAAGTGGCCAAAGATGTCCAAGAATTGACCCCTTTAAGGTATCGGCTATGTCGCTATAGACATCTTGCAGGGTATACTGGAAGAGAAAAAATGGTGCAGCATAGGGTTTACCCATATAGGGAATCAATGCAATTAAAAAGGTAAAGGCTCACCTTATAGTGTTGTGTAGAGCTACAACCACTGTATGCATATAGGGTATCACATTAATATGATGGTCTGCAGCAGTCACCCATACAGTAGAAATCCAATATCCAGTTTTAGAGAAAATGGGTTTAAATAACGTGCTCCTATCCACCAAATCAATTATTCTTTCACGATCACAATGGTGCTTATACGGGATATGTGGTTTATTCAATGCGTTTCAGGGCATTCAAGCCCCGTCTTCAGGGAAAAATCAAAGATGTACCAAATTATGAATCCCGTATAAGCAACATCTGTGATTTTCCTGAAGAAGGGGTTTGAATGCACTGAATTTACTTTGAAATAAATCACATATCCTGTATAAGCAACATTGTGGAAGAATCATGTATTTGGTGGATAGGAGCACGGTATTTAAACCCATTTTCTCTAAAACTGGATATTGGATTGATTTCTACTATAAACCATGTTCCAAATTATTGTGCAAATTTGTTTTAAGTGTCATAGGGTTTTTTTTTGTCAATGAAACCCATTGAGGCTACAGTTTTCAAGTAACATGGGAAAGAAAAAGGATCTCTCTGCTGCCGAAAAGCAACAAATAGTGTAATGCCTTGGACAAGGGATGAAAACATTAGATATTGGACCAAAACCTAAGCGTGATCATCGTATTGTGAAGAGATTTGTGACTGATTCTGAGCACAGACCTGTTCGTGCAGATAAAGGCAGAATGAGAAAGGTTTCTGCCAGGCAAGTTCATCGGATTAAGTGAGCAGCTGCTAAAAAAAGGCCTTGCAAACCAGCAAACAGATATTTGAAGCTGCTGGTGCCTCTGAAGTCCCTCAATCCTCAAGGTGTAGGATCCTTCAAAGGCTTGCTGTGGTGCATAAACCTACTATTCGGCCACCCCTAAACAGTGCTCACAAGCAGCAACGGTTTGAATGCACTCAGACATACGTGAAGACCAATTTTCAAACAGTCTTGTTTACTGATGAGTGCCGAGCAACCCTGGATGGTCCAGATGGATGGAGTAGTGGATGGTTGGTGGATGGCCACCATGTTCCAACAAGGCTGCGATATCAGCAAGGAGGTGGAGGAGTCATGTTTTGGGACAGGTTCCTGAAGGTGTGAAAATGACCTCTGCAAAGTATAAAGAGTTTCTGACTGGGAACTTTCTTCCATGGTACAAAAAGCAAAAACGTGCCTTTCAGGAGCAAAATAATCCTCATGCATGACAATGCACCATCTCCTGCTGCAAAGAATACCTCTGTGTCATTGGCTGCTATGGGCATAAAAGGAGATAAACTGATGTTGTGGCCACCATATTCCTCTGACCTCAACCCTATAGAGAACCTTTGGAGTATAATCAAACAAAAGATCTAGGAGGGTGAGAGGCAGTTCACATCAAAACAGTAGCTCTGGGAGGCTATTCTGACACCATGCCAAGAAATACAAGCAGAAACTCTCCAGAAACTCACAAGTTCAATGGATGCAAAAATTGTAAAGGGTTCCTATGTTACCATGTAACTTGGCCTGTTCGGATGTTTTGGAGTTAAGTAGCTTTTTATTTCAGTGAATGTGACCTCCTAATGCAGCAAATTCAAGAAATGAGCATTTTCAGTTCTTTCAAACATATCAAATGTTTAGAAACTCTATTGTGCCTAATAATTTGGAACAGAGCATTTAGAGTTTTTTTTAAATTTTGAAGATTATACTGTTATCATTGGGAGGTTTCGTCAATAAAATTCAATGTATACACTAACGGGTGATGAATTTTATTACACTGACTGTCATTTGCACTGACCATGTAGGAATATCAGAGAAAAAGAACATTTGCATAATAATTTGGAACATGGTGTAGATATCTTGTGGTGTCTGACAACAAGATGCTAGCACCAGTTCCTACACATTCCGGTGTTAACTGAGACGCTGTTTAGCTATCACAATCTGGCCCTTGTTAAAGTCGCTAAGGCTAGGGCCACACTAGCGTTGTGGCCTTCGTCCTTGGGGGTCCACCAAAAAGTAAGAATCTGGCAGAATTAACGCAGCTTTATCGTAGTGTAATGCTACCTTAATGGCCACTTTACACCAGCTACAGGTAACAGGTTTTCCACAGGTAACTTACTGGCTGCAGTGAAATCATGGAGACATAGTTCCATTTGTACACAGCCACAAGATAGAACCATGTCTCCATGATTTCACTGCAGCCAGTAAGTTACCTGTGGAAAACCTGTTACCTGTAGCTGCGTGTAAAGTGGCCATTACGCTGCCAATAGAGACCTATGGGTGATGGACTCCTCAGCGCATGCAAATGCTGGCATGTAAGTCCCGGAGTTTGAAATCTCGCACTATTTCGTGGCACAGAGGAAAACATCATTTTTCCTGATGTTGTTTTTGCATGATTTTTAGCAAGGCATTAGACCAGATGACCCAGGAGGTTCCTTCCATCTCTACCATTCTATGATTCTATGATTCGAATGGAAACAATATCCGGCATGTGGTCATGGTTTTGATTTCATGGCTAATCGGTGAGTATAAGTAAATATGAATGGATAATTGGCATGTGAAGACATCAGACGTTCACCTGTATACAGATACTATTTTCTTGTTAGTATAAAATGTTGTATTGTACAATTATTATCAAATGCATTTATCTTCTTTTCCCTGTTATCATGGTAATCTTTCTTTATGCAGTACACCTTGCTCAAATGAAGACACTGTATTTGCATTTTTTTAGATGGATCATTATTCGCAATACTTTATTCACATGAAGAACATTACAATTTCTTGAAACAAAAATAATCATTTTTCACCCACATATATTATTTGTGTACTGAAATTGTAAAATGTAAATTGATACATCAGAATATGGCCCATTACCTTTTTCATTAATGACAATAATCCATTTTGTGCACCAACCATGGCACTGAAACATTGTTTCAGGCATCATGAATAAAGTAAGATTGTTTAGCAGTAAAAGAGATATTTTTTACCTGTAATATTGTGGACATGGACATAGCCATTGGGTTAGGTATGGTATTCTAGGTCTTCAGACAAAATTCACATAACTAAGCTAAGATAAAACATAAATAAACATATACAAAACCTTACAACGTTTATGCCTGTGTATTTTATTTTCCTTTATAACAGCTTTTAATTAACAAATAGTCTAGATAATGTCTAGCTCTATATTTCCAATATGCATCTACTACTCAACAAATCCTGCTGGTTAACCTATTGTTTGCTGTAAATATTATGAACTGTTATTAGTCTATTCCCATTATATTGCAATCTGCTGTGAATTCTATAACTTGTATCTTCTGCTTCAATGGCTGCCTTCACACTACGGCTTGGATCCGATCCGTGGGTGTCCGATTGAGGCAGACAGCCGCGGACTGGATCAGCACACAGAACTGGAGGGCTAATTTGCCCTCCGGTCTGGTGTGCAGCCGATAGGTCAGGACCGCGGCTCGTGGGGAGCTAGCCGCGGTCCTGAACTGTCCCCTCTGACAGATCAGGAACGCGACTCGCTCCTTGCGATCCTGAGTTATCAGCGGTGGCAGCTGCGCCGGCTGCACACCAGACCCGAGGGCAAATTAGCCCTCCAGTTCTGTGTGCTGATCCGGGCCGCGGCTGTCTGCCTCAAGCGGACAGCCACGGATCGGATCCCAGCCATAGTGTGAAGGCAGCCTAAGACCTGTTGGAGAACTCATCATTTGCTGTAAGCATTATGAACTGTTTAAAGTGATAAAAAAAAGAGTATTCAATTCACCAAGACAAATTAAAAGAAAAAAAATAGTTATTGTGAATTCATGAACCCGTCCACCCGTGTGCAGTTTTCCTTTTTCTGTTTTTTCTTTTTTCCCTTTCCTTCTTCCAAACACCTTTACTATTTTATCTTTTCATCAATAAAGACAAATGAGGGCTTGTAGTTTTGGATAAAATCATTTATTTTACCATACAGTGTACTGGAAAATGGGGAAAATAATTCTAAGTGTCGATGAAATTGATATTAAAGTGCCATTTCAGTTTTGTTTTCTTGTTTTTTTTTTATTCACCATGTTTATTAAATGGTAAAATGGATGTATCAGTATGATGTTTTGGGTCAATACGAGTTTACAGATATCAAACAGGTATACTTTTACTGTTACCTAAGTGGTGAAAAATTTCTGAAAATGAATTGCTATTTGGCAACATTGTCTGTGACACTGAAGGTACCATCACGCGCGGCAATATTGCTGGCAATTTCACTGGCAATTTGCTGGTTGCAGTGAAATCATGGACACATTGTTCTATCTTGTTGCTGTGTACAAATAGAACAATGTGTCCATGATTTCACTGCAACCAGCAAATTGCCAGTGAACTTGTCTAGCAATATTGCCGAGTGATCTGGGGCCGTGTGATGGCTTATTCTTTGTGGCTTGAACTGACATTTCTAATGACACCATTTTTGGGTGGAGGCGCTGTTTTAATCTCCTGTTTTGAATTTTATTGCAACGTTTTGGCGACCAAAAAAATGTTATTTTGGCATTTTGACTTTTTTCTGTTACGCAGTTTACAGATCTGATTAATTGATTTTATATTTTGATAGATTGGGCATTTCTGAACATGGCGATACCAAATATGTGTATTTTTTAAATAGTTTTATTTTGAATGGGGCAAAGGGGGGTGATCTAAACATTTTTTGGGGAGTTTATATCTTTAAAAACGTTTTTTTAAACTTATTTTACACTGCCTTCATAGCACCTCAGCACTACACTGTCTGACCACAGACATGCTGCTGCAAATCTGTGAAAAGGAGAAATTATCGCTTTCTGCGGATGCATGTACTGGCTGGGCATCCACAGAAAGTGATTCATTACAGCATCCAGGGTACTCACAGGACCACAAAGTGTCATGGCAATGCATCGAGGTCCCGTGATTGCATCACAAGACTTCCGATGCTGGCAGGTAATGGCGCGATCCCCACCATGATTGACAGCCTGATCCAAAGGGTTAAGAGCACTGATTGGATAAGTAATCAGATCAGCTGACATGTGTGGGGAATGATGCAAGCTCTGTGCGTGAGCTTAAATCAGGGGGAGGGAAGCAGCAAAGGGTGTACTATTACACCCTTGGTTGTGAAGGGGTTAAAATAGTATCATGGGTATTGAAAAATATCTTTAGATATTTTTCAATGTCCATGCTACTAATTTAATGAAGTCACAATAACGAATCTTTTATTTTTAATTCGCTTTCTTACTTTCTTCATCACTTTGAACAAGGCTACTTGACACTTCACAAGCCTTATCCATGCACAATGCAGTGGATTGCCCAGGAACCAGATTGGGTAACATATTTATATATATATAGGATAGGATGGGCTGAACTATACCCACAAACTTTCTTGTATTGTGGACTGTTATTAAAATCAAATCACATTTGATTGCAATCTGCTGTGTATTTTACAACATGCAATAATTGTTTCTCAGACCTCCTGTTTAACCCATCATTTGCTGCAAGCATTATGAACTATTGTCAGAGTCTGTTCATCACTGCAGACCCCTGTGGTTTCTACAATTTACATCTAAGTTCTTTTTCAGACTTGCATTTCTCCCACTTCTGGGAAACCAAAGGGTCATACCCCTTTGTTTGTCTGGCATCTGGAATAGTGTGTTGTCCAGGTCCTTAATGATATACATGCTTCTAGCCTACTGTGTTAATACCCTGGGTGTATGTCCATATGAAGCTGCTGCTTTGTGTTTCGACCTCAAAGGGTAACCACAGATGCAATGCAGAGTTCTAAGAAAAAAGGCTCAAGAATTGTTATTCCATGTGAAATGTAGGTGATTCCTTAAAAGAGACATGTCAGGCATGGTGACAAGTCGTCTTTAAAGCATAAGTTTTAAATCTAAAAAACTCCAAATATGCACATAGATTTTCAAATGGTCATTTCACTTACCCTTAACACCTGTCTTCCTTTGTAACACCACTGAGTTGGAAAGGCACAGGCTGCTCCGTACATGCAGCTAAGGCTGCCTTCACATTTGCGTATGTGAACACAGCTTATGCTTTGTTCCCATACGCATTCAAACGCATGCGCACTGCGTTCCCATGTTTAACATAGGAACTCATAGTGCCTGCGTTTGGCAGCGTTTGCTGCGTTCGGGTGCGGATGCGGACGATATCTGCTCCTTCCGGTGTCCCGCGTCCGCACCCGGGACGCAGCATGTCGCGTCCCTGGTGCGGGCGAGAGTGTGTGATTTGTGCGCAGGCATCCGCATGCGCACAGTTCACTAATGGCGGGCAATGAGAGCGCACGGCGGTCTGCAAGCATCTGCAGACCGCCGTGCGCTCCATTATAAACATAGGGGCCGCGGTCTGCATGCAGATGCTTGCAGATGCATCTGCAAAACGCTGCAGATGCATCTGCAAGTCTGAAGGCAGCCTAAGTGAATCAGAACAGTCAAAAAACTCACCAGAAACAGCCAATAACCAACACTAGCTCAAATGCACTGACAATATGCAAAAAGGCCGCCATGATAACAGTGGTGTCAAACCAGGTGCAAAATATCGAAGAGACAAACACTCTCAGCCTACCATATCATGGAAGGGGTGGTTGCTGGTGTTAGACATGTACACAAATGAGGTTTGCTAGGGCACTAGTCAGACAGATACATGTGATGAACAGAGTCTGGCTTTCAGCCTATTAATTAATTCCATACTATTAGTTTAGGCAGGCTGCGCAGAACTATATGAGTGCAACTCACAGGATAGACACCCCAATCGGCATGGCTGCACCCTGGATAAAAATGTTCAATAAAAAATGATGAAAAATCCTTTTTCCTTTTTTGACCACAATACGCAGGCTTGTAACCGAACGTCAAGGGTCCCCATGATTATGAGTCCCTCCACATGATTAAGAACAAGTTCACAGAAAAGGATATACAAAAAAAAAAACCCTCAAGATAAACAGCCATTAACCAACACAAGTTCAAATGCATTGACAGGATGCAGCATGCCACCAGAATAAAGCAAAATACAGATAAGACAACCACTCTTAGCCTACCATATCATGCTATGCAGAGTTCTAAGAAAATTGGTTCCAGCATTGCTATCCCATGTGAAATGTAATTGATTCACTTAGGCTACCTTTACACGCCGCGGCGAGGAATCTGACAAGCGACATGTTGCCCTGGCACCATCGCCATCAAATTGCCTCCCAGTTGTGGCGTGTAAATTGGGAATTTGGCGGCGATAAAAAAGTTGTCGCCTAGTTCCGATTTCACAGCACTGCTCCAAAATCAGAGGCAATCATGAAGGCGACATTCCCGCCTTTTGGCGTGTGAACGGGCGATAGTGATGGAATCTGCGTCACCTATTGATTTCCCAGAGGCGTGCCACAACATGCTGGAGTCCGCGCCCCGTCAGCGATGATTGATGGTGGCTACTGTGTTTCCATTGGCTGTCACTTCACAGGGCGCCATGAAGACCTGTCCATTCACCACCACACAATGGCAATAGCATCATGTAAAAAAGCATCAATAGTCTATATTTTGACCACAAGCTGTCAGTTTATTAATATTTAACAACCTTGATTGGGGCTAGTGTATTATGGCAAAGCATTTACAGTATATACTGTAGCTTCTACTTCCTGCAATATAGAGGTAGTGGAGATAGGTGAATAGACTCTTGGAGTTGAATTTCATGAAATTCTTAGGGTTCAGTGAATTTGAACAATTTGCAATTTGATTCACCTGAATAACCAAAAAAAAAAAAAAACACCTAGTGCCGCTTCAGACATTGCTTCAAAAATTGCATCAGTTCGAGACTGGGCTTGACATGATATCAGGAGTGGCCATGCTGTCTTCTATACAATGCCTTGCAGCTATCACATACTTTAGGTATAGGACATTAGAGTGCATAGCTTATCTTTAGACATAGGGAGAGAGAAAGGCCTAAAACAGGGGAGAACTGGTATAAGCATAACATAGTGTATCAATGATTTGTATCAAGGAATTGAGGGTACACTGATAAAATTTGTTAATGATACAAAGCTAGGATGAATAGCTAATCTAATATATAAAAGCCGAAGGCCACTTCCGGAAAACCCAAAGGTTACTTCCGGACCCATGGTGGTGACGTCACCGCTGCGGGCTAGCCGGTCAACGCCCGGCTACAGGAAACGGCGGAGGAACGTTCCACTCTCGGAAGTTCCGCCCGCTCCTGCGGCCCCCCCGCGGCTGCTCCTGCCCCCCCGAGGCTCCTGCGGGCCCCCCGCCGCTGCTCCTGCCCCCCCTCGGCTCTTGCGGCCCCCCCGCGGGTTGTCATGCCCCCCCGCGGCTCCTGCGGCCCCCCCCTGCTTGCTTCTAATAAAAATAAACAAAAACCTCATAGAGGATACTCACCCGTCCGCCGGCACGCTCCATCTACGTCCTCTAGCTCCATGCCTTGAGGACCTGTGGTTGCCTGGGAAAACGATCAGTTGATTGGTTTCCCAGGCAACCACAGGTCCTGCAAGCCAGCACACGGGTGTGTATCCTCTCATCCATCCTGCCCCTCCCCCTGCCACCACCATCCCACCCCTACCCCCCACCGGCTCCAACCTGCCCCCCCCTCCCCTCCATAGCCCCCCAGCCCACTCCATCCTGCCCCCCCAGCTCCATCCTGCCCCCCCCAGCTCCATCCTGCCCCCCGCCGCCTCCATCCTGCCCCCCCACACCAGCTCCATCCTGCCCCCCCTGCCCGCTCCATCCTACCCCCCCCCCACCGGCTCCATCCTAAACCCCCCCGCCTGCTCCATCAAGCCCCCCCACACCACCTCCATCCTGTCCCTCCCACCCCACCTTCATCCTGCCCTCCCCTCCATCCTACCCCCCGCCCGCTCCATCCTGCCCCCCCCACACACTAGCTCCATCCTGCCCCCCCGCCTCCATCCTGCCCCCCCCGCCGCCTCCATCCTGCCCCACCCCCCCTCCGCTGCATCCTGCTCCCCCAGCTGCATCCTGCCCCCCCCCACCAGCTCCATTCTGCCCCCCCACACACACCAGTTTCATCCTGCCCTCCCATCAGCACCATCCTGCCCCCCCCACCCCCTCCATCCTGCACCCCCACACCCCCTCGACTGCATCCTGCCCCCCCGGCTGCATCCTAACCCCCCCGCCGCCTCCATCCTCCCCCCCCCAGACCAGTTCCATCCTGCCCCCCCCACACCGCCTCCATCCTGCCCCCCGCTGCCTCCATCTTGCCCCCCCAACTCCATCCTGCCCCCCCCGCCGCCTCCATCCTGCCCCGCTCGCTCCATCCTGCCCCCCCACCATCCTGTCCCACTCCCTCCATCCTGCCCTGCTCGCTTCATCCTGCCCCCCTGCCACCATCCTGCCCCGCTCGCTCCATCCTACCCCGCCGCCTCAATCCTGCCCCGCTAGCTCCATCCTGCCACCTTTCCACCACCCTTCACCATCCTGCCCCCCAACCCGCCAGCTCCATCCTGCCCCCCCGCCTCCATCCTGCCCCCCGCCACCATCCTGCCCTGCTCGCTTCATCC
Source organism: Allobates femoralis (assembly GCA_033576535.1). Lineage (NCBI taxonomy): Eukaryota > Metazoa > Chordata > Amphibia > Anura > Aromobatidae > Allobates > Allobates femoralis. The sequence continues at coordinate 526,520,636 of JARQOC010000001.1, read as the reverse complement.
TGCCCCCCTGTCACCATCCTGCCCCGCCAGCACCATCCTGCCCACCCGCTGGCTCCATCCTGCCCCGCCCCGGCTGCATCCTGCCCCCCCCCACCGCTCCATCCTAAACCCCCCGCCGGCTCCATCCTGCTCCCCCCCCACACCAGCTCCATCCTGCCCCCCCCCGCCTCCATCCTGCCCCCCGCCACCTCCATCCTGCCCCCCCCGCCACCTCCATCCTGCCCCACTCGCTCCATCCTGCCCCCCTCCACCATCCTGTCCTGCTCCCTCCATCCTGCCCTGCTCACTTTATCCTGCCTTCATCCTGCCCCGCTCACTCCATCCTGCCCCCCCGCCACCATCCTGCCCTGCCGCCTCCATCCTACCCCGCCGCCTCCATCCTGCCCCGCTCGCTCCATCCTGCCACCACTTCACCCCCCCTCACCATCCTGTCACCCTAATCCATCCTGCCCCCCTGGCAGTTAGCGGTTATGTGACCGATCAGCTGAACGTTTTCCCAGGCAACAACGGGTCCTAAACCCCTGTAGGACCTAGAAGACGAAGGTGGAGCGAGCCGTCGGACAGGTGAGTATCCTCACTGAGGATTTTTTTATTTTTTGAAGGGAGGACCGGGGGGGAGCAGAGTATGGCCATATACCATAGTGCTGCTATACATGTGCTATAAAATTCCACCATATACTATAGTCAAACTCTACATATACTGTAATATACTGTCATATACTATAGTGCTGCTATACATGTACTGTAATGTATCGCCATATACTATAGCGCTGCTATACATGTAATTTAATGTACCACCATATACCATAGCGCTGCTGTACATGTACTATCATGTACCGCCGTATACCATAGCGCTGCTATACATGTGCTATAAAATACCCCCATATACTATAGTGCACCTGTGCATATACTGTAATATATTGCCATATACTATAGTGCTGCTATACATCTGCTATACTGTACTGCCATATACCATAGTGCTGCTATATCTAATACAACAAAGCCAAAGACCACTTCCGGAAAAAACGAAGGGTACTTCCATGATGGCCTCCGGACCCATGGTGGTGACGTCACCAGTGCGGGGTCGCCCAGCTACAGGGAGCCGCGGAGGAACGTTCCGCTCTCGGAAGTTCCGTCTGCCCTCCAGCCTCTCCCCTCCATCCTCTGCCCTCCAGCCAGTAACGTAGCCAACGGGGAAGCAGGGGGGGCCCATTGACCGCCACCTGGGGGGGCCCTGCACCCCCTGGGGGGACCCGTGCTACCAGCAGCAGCCGCTGCGCGTCCGGAGAGGAGGGAGGACGGGACTTCCTGTCCTGCAGCTCTGCCCACCCCTCCTCTCCTCCTACAGCAGACGCACGCCGGCCGCGGTGAGTGTGCACCCCCCGCCCAGCTATGCCACTGCCTCCAGCCTCTCCTCCTCCAGCCTCTCCTCCTCCAGCTTCTGCCCCTCCAGCCTCTGCCCCTCCAGCTTCTCCTCCTCCAGCCTCTCCTCCTCCAGCCTCTCCTGCTCCAGCCTCTGCCCCTCCAGCCTCTGCCCCTCCAGCCTCTTCAGCTTCCCCTCTGCCCCTCCAGCTTCCCCTCTGCCCCTCCAGCCTCTGCCCCTCCAGCCTCTCCAGCTTCCCCTCTGCTCCTCCAGCCTCTGCCCCTCCAGCCTCTGCCCCTCCAGCCTCTCCAGCTTCCCCTCTGCCCCTCCATCCTCTGCCCCTCCAGCCTCCGCTCTCCCCTCCAGCCTCTGCCCTCCAGCCTCCGCTCTTCCCTCCAGCCTCTCGCCCTCCAGCCTCCGCTCTCCCCTCCAGCCTCTGCCCTTCAGCCTCCGCTCTCCCCTCCAGCCTCTGCCCTCCAGCCTCTGCTCTCCCCTCTAGCCTCTGCCCTCCAGCCTCCACTCTCCCCTCCAGCCTCTGCCCCTCCAGCCTCTCCAGCTTCCCCTCTGCCCCTCCAGCCTCTGCCCCTCCAGCCTCTCCAGCTTCCCCTCTGCCCTCCACCTCTGCCCCTCCAGCCTCTCCAGCTTCCCCTCTGCTCCTCCAGCCTCTGCCCCTCCAGCCTCTCCAGCTTCCCCTCTCCCCTCCAGCCTCTGCCCTCCAGCCTCCGCTCTCCCCTCCAGCCTCTGCCCTCCAGCCTCCGCTCTCCCCTCCAGCCTCTGCCCTTCAGCCTCCGCTCTCCCTCACTCCCTCAGCCTCTGCCCTCCAGCCTCCACTATCCCCTCCAGCCTCTGCTCTCCAGCCTCTGCCCTCCAGCCTCACCCCTCCAGCCTCCCCTGTCCTCTGCCCTCCACCTTCACCCCTCCAGCCTCCCCTGTCCTCTGCCCTCCAGCCTCCCCTGTCCTCTGCCCTCCAGCCTCCCCTGTCCTCTGCCCTTTCAGCCTCCCCTGTCCTCTGCCCTCCAGCCTCCCCTGTCCTCTGCCCTCCAGCCTCCCCTCTTTTCACCCCTCCAGCCTCCCCTGTCCTCACCCCTCCTCACCCCTCCAGCCTCCCCTGTCCTCACCCCTCCTCACCCCTCCAGCCTCCCCTGTCCTCACCCTCCTCACCCTCCAGCCTCCGCCTCTCCTCACCCCTCCAGCCTCCGCTCTCCTCACCCCTCCTCACCCCTCCAGCCTCCGCTCTCATCACCCCTCCATATGCAATGTACAGTATGTGTATATATGTGTGTATGTAGTCACACTTTGTCCGCACTTTCCCTCACTTTGTCCGCACTTCCCTCACTTTGTCCCACACATACACACACACACTCCGCTATACTTACCACCGGCCTTGCATCAGCCGCCTGGATCCTCAGTCGACATGTCGCCACCCCCCAACTACTGGATCCGAATATAGCGTCCAAGAAGTTTGCCAAACTTCCCGGACGCCATATTGGATCCAGTCGTCCGCGGGCGGCAACATCTCGACTTAGGATCCAGGCGCCAGGGAAGACGCAGGGTCGGTGCTAACTATAGCGGAGTATGTGTGTGTCTATGTATATGTGTGTGTCTACGGCGTGGCTGACCACTCTGCCCACGGCGCTGCGCTGACCAATCTCACCGCACTCACTGCTAACCACTGAGCCACCGCACTCACTGCTAACCACTGAGCCACCGCACTCACTGCTAACCACTGAGCCATCCCACTCACTGCTAACCACTGGCCACCGCACTCACTGCTAACCACTGAGCCACCGCACTCACTGCTAACCACTGAGCCACCGCACTCACTGCTAACCACTGAGCCACCGCACTCACTGCTAACCACTGAGCCACCGCACTCACTGCTAACCACTGAGCCACCGCACTCACTGCTAACCACTGAGCCACCGCACTCACTGCTAACCACTGAGCCACCGCACTCACTGCTAACCACTGAGCCACCGCAACTCTGCTAACCACTGAGCCACCCATCTACTGCTAACCACTGAGCCACCGATCACACAACATGAGTCACCGCACTCCCTAACATTAGTAAATAAACTATCATTTGGTCTAACTCCACTAGCCCCGCCATCTTACTGATAATGAGAGAGGATTCAAAGATCTAAACACTGAACAGTGCAGCACTACACATGGTAACCAGAACTAGCCACCGCACTCACTGCTAACCACTGAGCCACCGCACTCACTGCTAACCACTGAGCCACCGTGCAGTGCTAACCACTGAGCCACCGTATACTCTGCTACCCACTGAGCCACCCTATACTCTGCTATGCACTGAGCCACCTGTATACACACAATTCATTTCACCGCACTCCCCTAACTAATAGTAAATAAACTATATATGGATTCTAGACTACCCGATTCTTTAGAATCGGGCCGCCATCTAGTACTAGATAAGAGAGAGGATTCAAAAAGATCTAAACAAACTGAAACAGTGGGCAGCAACTAACAGAATGGTTTATAACAGGGAGAACAAAGTCCTATATCTGGGCAAGAAAAATTAAAAAAGCCTTACAGAATAGGAGAAATAGGTTTAAGCAACAGAACATGTGAAAAAGATTGGGTATACTAATAGATCATAGACGGAGTATAGGTCAACAGTGGGATGTAGCAGCAAAAAAGGCAAACAATTCTGGGATATATTAACAGAAGCATAAAGTCTAGATCACATGAAGTCATTATAGTCTTCTACTCCTCTTTGATCAGACCTCATCTGGAATATTGTGTGCAGTTCTGGGCATCACATTTTTAAAAGACACCAACAAACTGGAGCAAGTGCAGAGAAGAGCGACCAGAATGGTGACTGGTCTACAAACCATGTCCTATGAAGAACGGTTACAGGATGTGGGAATGATTTGCTTGCCAAAAAGAAGACTGAGAGGAGATTTAACAGTTGTCTACAAATATCTCAAGGGCTGTCACACTGTAGAGGAATCAGCCTCATTCTCATTTACACAAGGAAAGACTAGAAGCAATGGGATGAAACTGAATGAGAGGAGACACAAATTAGATATTAGAAAAATCTTTTTGAAAGTGAGAGTGATCAACAAGTGGAACAGGCGGCCACGAGAGGTGGTGAGTTCCCCTTTAATGGAAATCTTCAAACAGAGATTGGACAGATATCTGTCTGTCTAGGATGATTTAGTGAATCCTGCTTTGAGCAGGGGATTGGACCAGATTACTCAGGGGGCCCCACCCAATTCCACCTTCTGTGATATAGCACTGATGAGCACAGAAAATTGGAGTGGTAGTCTGTAGATGATAATATTCCTGGATTCAAGTGATAGAAGGAAATAAAGATAGGGGATGTCTAAGATTTACAGAGTCTGTGACTGTGAATTTACTGATCCATTTTACATCTACCTGTGAATTTAATTATACCATTTTTTTGATGCACTACAAACAAGGATGACAATTTAAATCCCCTCAGTGTGCATCCTGTCTTGTGAGATTGACAAACCATGACATCCTTTTGTATGTCTTTTTTTAAAGCATTTTTTTTTTACAAAAGCAAAAGAAAATTCGGAACACTCCCTACATTTAAATACAACTGTCTACCTCTCAAAGTGTGTGCGTAGAAAAAAAAATATTACAAAAAAGATTATAATATTTTGCATTCTTGTTTTAATTGTAGAGATTAGTAGGGATGGGCGAACCGTTCACGTTCGTGAACCTATGAAAGAAAGTACATAGTTAATAACAATACAGATTATACTTACCGGGTCCATCGTTTTCTTCAGGTGTGCGGCAGCGCTGCTCCAACAGCCAATCACATACGCCCAGAAGAAAAGGGGCGGCCCGGAAGTGATGCAGCGCTGCGTCTCACCAGGAAGAGAAAAAGTATGTGACATCTATTAACTCTGTGTTTGCTTTCACAGGTCAGAAACACGGCAAAAAACGGGTGGTTCGCCCATCCCTAGAGATGAGTGTAACTTTTGAAATTCAAATTCATCAACTTGGCCGAATTTTTCCACAAACTAGATTTGTGAATGAATTTGTGAGATTCTCAATACTGAAAAGCTTGTAATTACTCGAAAAATAGTCATGGGGAGAGGAGTGAAAGACATTAGTACCTACCTCACATTTCTGGAACATTCGTTTTGGAAATAAGTTACAGATTTTACATTTACATACATGTATTTCTAATTCAATTTAGCAGTGGACAAACAAATAGGTTTTTTACTGTTCTGACCTTTTTATACCAAGGGGCGTGAGAATTAAAAAAAAAAAAACAACAACAAAAAAAAAAATACAAAATTAAAAAATTGCAATAATATAACTATAAAATGCACCAGATTATAAGACGCGCCCCAAATTTAGAGGTAGAAATTGGGGAAAAAAATTATTTAAAAATATGGTCCATCTTGTAAACCTAGGTCCGTCTTTTATATATGTTTTTATCTTTATTCCTTGTACACAACATTATTAATTTCCATTCATTCAAAGTGCAGCGTAGAATAGTTAAAGTGAAGGTCCATCTTTTAACAGTATGTCATAATTACAGCAGCAGCATAGTCATTTACCGTGGGATGAAGTGTGGTCACAGGAGGCACAGTCGAGGTAGAGGGGTTCAATGGCTGTACGCTGGGGCAGTGTTGCAGGGAACATGAGGCTTTGTGACTGGGGTGCTTGCTAGGCACAATTATTCTCCCGGCAGTTGATGTGATGGTGAAAGGAAAATGGATGTGGAGAGCACATGCCAGATGAATGTCGGACAGCAACCACTGCTGACAACATCCCCCACCACCATGACCTTACCTCCTGTGACCCTGCTCCACCACCACTATTTCCGCCCCCCAGTAAACTGCTATGCTGATGTTCGCATTATAAGGCACATCTCCATTGCCCCCCAATTTTGGGAGAAAAAAAGTACATTTTATATTCCAAAAAATAATGTATTTTTTTCAGGGTAGGCGAAAACAGTGTTTAAAACGTTAAAAAGTTTTTAACTCCTTCAATACCAAGGAAAATACTGGTTAAAAAAGCATGTTTGTTCCTACCACGGACGAACCGGTTCATCCTGGGGCAAATGCAGCACCGTGGCCGCAGCAATGCTGATTAAGCTATGGTACTTGTAGTTTCCAGAAGCAGGGGACTGAGGCATGATTTCAGGTTGAGTGGCATTGCCACCTTGCAACCACAATCACCATGACTGGCTGTTTAATTCTGAACAGCCAATCACAGCAATTGTAATGAACTTTTTATATTAGCATTTTTATTTACAATTTGTAATATAAAAATGTTAATATAAAAAAGTCATGTTACTACTGCAAAAATAGAATAAAAGGTGGAAATAAAGGGGAGGGATATATATGGATCATATGTGAATCTAACCTAATGTGAACTCCTGCAACCTTAAAGGAACCTGTCAACCCCTTTGGGCAACTTTGCCCACCAGCTTATACATCATGTAAATGGGGTTCTAGTAACGCCTGTATGTGCCCAAACTGACCCCTCATACCTGTGAAAACAACTTTTATTGTGCCCAGTGGCCTCCTATTGAGTCACGTAGGCTGCTACATGGTCATGGTTAGGGATGAGCGAGTAGAATCATCACTATTCGGTACTCCCGGTTTCTTGTGATTACTCAGGAGTAGCGAGTAGTCCTTTACTTTCGCAGTGCATCTATATATACACTGTGAAAGTGCACTAAAAGTGAATAAAAGTTGTTAAGAAATAAAAAAAATTCATACTCGCCTATCCGACGCCTGCATCGGGACCGGCAAAGAAGACATCCGATCAACGACAAGGACCTGTGAGTCTGACAGCCAATCAAATGGCTGGTAGCGATCTGGCCAATCAGATGGCCAGACGTCACAAACCACCTGATCGCTACCAGCCACCTGATTGGCCAGATTGCCATGTCATTGATGCACGTTCAAGACCTGGCAATCTGGCCAAGTATGATTTTTTTTTTTTTTTTTAACAACTTTCATTCATTTTTAGTGCACTTTTGCAGTGTATATATAGATACACTGCAAAAGTACTCACCTGCCCATTCATTAACATTAGACTCGCTATACTCGCAATGAATCCCGAGTACCGGGACCTACTCATTGCAAGTATAGTGAGTCCAATTATTGCAGTACTCGCTCATCCCTAGTCATGGTGGCTAAACCCCTTGCTGCCCTCTGGACTGCAAAACCCACCCAACATGTTTTAAACTTCCTGCCTCTCCTCTGGCCAGCGCTTGAGTGACAAGAGCACTCGTGTTGGCGCAGTGGAGCTTGTGTCTGTGCTCCATAAAACATAGTGTAGATGTCTTGCGAGACTTCATTAATCTCGTGAGACCTCGGCACTATGCACGGCGACAAGGGGTTTAGCAACCATGACCATATAGCAGCCTAGCCTCTGTGACTCAATAGGAGGCCCCACTGGACACAATAAAAGTTGTTTTCACAGCTATGAGGGGTCAGTCTGGGCACATACAGGGGTTACTAGAGCCCCACTTACATGATGTGTAAGCTGGTGGGCACAGTTTAAAATGCCCAAAGGGGTGACAGATTTCCTTTAAGGCTATGTGTTGACGCTGAATTTGTGATGCAGATTTTGAATGCCAAAATGTGCACTTTCTGTCAGAAATATGCACCTAAAATATACTTGTGCCAATGGTGTGTTTGTGCTGTGTTTTTTCCACATTTGTATGGAAAGGAATGCTGAGATAGAAAATCTCAAAGTGTATTAAAACAAACCAGGAATACAAAACGGAAATAAAAGGTACTTACTGCTAGAAGGGCTACCTGCAGTGGCAGTGACAGCAGAGAAAATAAACCTAGCTGGTCTCTCTGCAACTGGGGTAAGCGATCAGCAAAATGGGTGAACTTCCAAGCAAGATCTACTTCAGAATTTCACTAGCAGGAGAGACCAACAAGGAAAAGATATAATGAGACACACACAAAAAGTATTTGGGCAGATTAAATAAATAACTGAAAACTCTTGCAAGCCTTTTAAAACTATTCATGGACAGAAACCTCTGTAACAGCGGATAATGCATGTTGTTGATTCAGCTTGATGTCTTCCACCTCCAAGGATAAAGACCGTAATGGCATGGTCAGGGTGTTCACAGCATCCATGATGGCTTCTCAGCAAACACAAAATGGGGTAGGCTGGTGATAATGTTATGATTGCATTGAAACTCACATGCGAGAAAAGGTCTACAACTAAAATCTGCTACTGACCAAGCCAGTTCCTGTACAGACCAAGGTTCCTAACCCCACAGTCCCTTGTGGCCCCTGCAAGAGCTGCAAAATCCCTTACCATAGACATAGAGAAGACCACACAGAACTAGGCTGCCTGAAAGGCTGTCAAGTAATTTCTAATACCTCCTAAGGAACTGGAGGAAAGTGCAGTGTGCAATATATCTAAATAAGGAGTGGTGCTGAGATGGAAAAATATCCTAAAAAAACTAACCACAAATGCAAAGTGGAAAAAAAATGTACTTACTGCTAGAAGGGAATGCCACCAACTTACTAACTACAAGAAAGAGAAAGCAGCATGGTGGAGAGCAGTGACAGCAGGGAAAATAACCCGAGCCGGTCTCTCACTGACTTCCATAAACAATCAGCATTATGGCCAGACTTCCAACCAAGATCGACTTAAGAATTCCATCAGCAGGAAAGACCAGCAAGACAAATGTATACTGTGGATAGCCACACCTGAAAGGTGATTGTTCAGACACAATAAACATATAGAAACACTTGTTAGCCTAAAAATACTAAAGCAAAGATAACAGGCAATAGAGATGAAGCATGGACCTGCTGTGGCACAGCAGATAGGGAAGCCGACCAAAAAACCAGGCTCACTGGTTTGAATCAAGGGCCATGACACATCAATTTTCCATTAGTGAGAAAGGTTGATTTCACATTGACATTTTTTTTCAAATGTGTGTTTATGAGCTCAAAAAAGGGGATCAACACAGCCATAGGAAAACAAATGCTAAAGTTGGGAAATTTGAATTAAAAAAACTCAACTATCTCAGATAGTTAGGATATGTAAGTATATACAAAATACAGTTAGGGCCAGAAATATTTGGACAGTGACACAATTTTTGCGAGTTGGGCTCTGCATGCCACCACATTGGATTTGAAATGAAACCTCTACAACAGAATTCAAGTGCAGATTGTAACGTTTAATTTGAAGGGTTGAACAAAAATATCTGATAGAAAATGTAGGAATTGTACACATTTCTTTACAAACACTCCACATTTTAGGAGGTCAAAAGTAATTGGACAAATAAACATAACCCAAACAAAATATTTTTATTTTCAATATTTTGTTGCGAATCCTTTGGAGGCAATCACTGCCTTAAGTCTGGAACCCATGGACATCACCAAACGCTGGGTTTCCTCCTTCTTAATGCTTTGCCAGGCCTTTACAGCCGCAGCCTTCAGGTCTTGCTTGTTTGTGGGTCTTTCCGTCTTAAGTCTGGATTTGAGCAAGTGAAATGCATGCTCAATTGGGTTAAGATCTGGTGATTGACTTGGCCATTGCAGAATGTTCCACTATTTTGCACTCATGAACTCCTGGGTAGCTTTGGCTGTATGCTTGGGGTCATTGTCCATCTGTACTATGAAGCGCCGTCCAATCAACTTTGCAGCATTTGGCTGAATCTGGGCTGAAAGTATATCCCGGTACACTTCAGAATTCATCCGGCTACTCTTGTCTGCTGTTATGTCATCAATAAACACAAGTGACCTAGTGCCATTGAAAGCCATGCATGCCCATGCCATCACGTTGCCTCCACCATGTTTTACAGAGGATGTGGTGTGCCTTGGATCATGTGCCGTTCCCTTTCTTCTCCAAACTTTTTTCTTCCCATCATTCTGGTACAGGTTGATCTTTGTCTCATCTGTCCATAGAATACTTTTCCAGAACTGAGCTGGCTTCTTGAGGTGTTTTTCAGCAAATTTAACTCTGGCCTGTCTATTTTTGGAATTGATGAATGGTTTGCATCTAGATGTGAACCCTTTGTATTTACTGTCATGGAGTCTTCTCTTTACTGTTGACTTAGAGACAGATACACCTACTTCACTGAGAGTGTTCTGGACTTCAGTTGATGTTGTGAACGGGTTCTTCTTCACCAAATAAAGTATGCGGCGATCATCCACCACTGTTGTCATCCGTGGACGCCCAGGCCTTTTACAGTTCCCAAGCTCACCAGTCAATTCCTTTTTTCTCAGAATGTACCCAACTGTTGATTTTGCTACTCCGAGCATGTCTGCTATCTCTCTGATGGATTTTTTCTTTTTTTTCAGCCTCAGGATGTTCTGCTTCACCTCAATTGAGAGTTCCTTTGACCGCATGTTGTCTGGTCAAAGCAACAGCTTCCAAATGCAAAACCACACACCTGGAATCCACCCCTGACCTTTTAACTACTTCATTGATTACAGGTTAACGAGGGAGACGCCTTCAGAGTTAATTGCAGCCCTTAGAGTCCATTGTCCAATTACTTTTGGTCCCTTGAAAAAGAGGAGGCTATGCATTACAGAGCTATAATTCCTAAACCCTTTCTCCGATTTGGATGTGGAAACTCTCATATTGCAGCTGGGAGTGTGCACTTTCAGCCCATATTATATATATAATTGTATTTCTGAACATGTTTTTGTAAACAGCTAAAATAACAAAACTTGTGTCACTGTCCAAATATTTCTGGCCCTAACTGTAAGTATCAATGTTTTCACTTATGGTGAAAAAAAATCAATTTTTTTTCAGCAAGGTTTTTCTCACTTTTCTTAGATTTTAATGTTTTTATCCAATATATAGATTAAAAAATTGTTCTAAAAAATTCATATGCCACACTGAAATGATGGAGAACCTTTGGACTTCACAACCAACAATTGCAAAAGCAATCAATAATTAACAAATTATTTACAGCCCTGACTAAAATGAGGTCTTATTGATGCAATTTTTGGATAGTCATGAAGCAATTTAAAGTCAATGGGGGTGCATCAATAAACGTTTAGTGGACACAATGACAATGGCAGAAAACAGATGACACCAAATCAATAGTTTTTGAACTACAAATAAATACATATGAAATGAAAATGCATGCTAGGACAATAATTGTGCGAATAGTAGATAAAATACAATAAATAAATAAATGTAAAAATACAATACTTTACTATAAAAATAAAAAATTAAAAAATGCAGTATTCAATAATCATAGAAAGCCCATTAACTACCTCTTTTGTCAAATTGTTAGAAAGCATTTTTTAGAGCTACGATTGAGAAGATATTGTTCATTATATACGGTAAAAGTATCTATAATCAATAAATGTGTTAATATAATTTTAACAATGGAAGATAGCTTCAGCACATGAATGACCATTGCACTTTAAGCAAAAAAAACAATTAGATTCATTAATAGTGTCTAAGCCCTAGTCTGTAATGATGAGCAAAGCTAGCAAAATTTGAATTTGCACATTAAATTCAATTATTATTGAAGTTACAGGTGCATCTCAATGAATTAGAATATCATCAAAAAGTTACTTTATTTCAGTAATTCAATTCAAATTGAAATGCATATATTATATAGAGTCATTACAAACCGAGTGACCTATTTCAAGTGTTTATTTCTGTAAATGTTGATGATTATGGCTTGTAGCTATTGAAAACCCAAACGTCATTATCTCAGAAAATTAAAGTAGGGAGAATGATGGGTAAAAAATCGTGCTGCCATATTCCAAGAGACATGTGTGGCGCCCTGCTCACGCAGGTAACCACAGATCTCCCTAATGCACAGCTGGGTTTCCACAGCAGGTACCTACTTCATACAACCCCTTCCACCCTGGTACAGTAGGGGGAGCTTCACTTGCTGACTTTAGACAAGATCCCCTATAAATACTGCTGCTGGGGGCGGAGTTAGTTAGAGTGTGCAGACGCTAGGAGAGCTGCAAGGACGTCCTGGTGGTCGGTGCTGCGATTAGGCCCGAGCCAGTGACCCGAAATGGCCTTTCAGCGTCCCGCCAGCCTAAGTGGGACTGAAGGCTAGGAGCAGAGAACAGCAAAAAGGAGCGAGGGACTTGAGGAGTTTGTCCCAGGAGAAACACCGGATATTGGGGATCCGCACCTGTGGGACATTATAGAACCACAGAAAACCCCATTGCACCATGGAGGCCTCGGCTACCCGGTATCCTCTTTGGGTCATTAGAGGGAATCAGACACAGCAAGGCAAAAGCCGCAGTGATCAGAAGAAGGTATCCCGGAGACCACACAGGAGGAGAGGATAACACTACATTCAAGAAGAGAGAGGAGGCAAGTCAGGCTTCAAGCAGGCTGTGCTTCAGAATTCATTACAGAACAGAGGAGGCCTTATACCCACTTGCTGTGGGGACCCACTGTGCAACCTGTCCACCCGTCAGTGCCCTGGATCGTTTTACCTGCTCAACATCAGCAAAAGGTAAAAGAGACTTTCCTGCGTGTGTGCATTCTTCCTTTCTACTCTCAGCATTCTCCACAGAATGGTCCAACTCCCCCCTATACAATCCCAGCTCCACTCCAACCTATCCCTCCTCACTATGCTGCCTCGGAGGTCCCAGTCCTGCCTGCGGAGTACTACACCACCTCAGCCGCAATACCACCGACCTCCGGAGGACTGTGGGGGCGCTGGCAGGGGCGTAACTACCACAGGTGCAGGGGTTGCGATCGCACCTGGGCCCTGCAGCCTAGGGGGGCCCCAAAAGTCCTTTTGGCCTATAGAAAAAGACTAATACTATTAAAGATTTGCAATAATTGGAGGCCCCGTTAGAGCCTTCGCATCGGGGCCCCTGGGCCTGAAGTTACGCCACTGGGCACTGGTACTACTTCACCAGAAACTACAGGTGGCGTCACGACAACTATAGACTTGTAAATATTCCCTTGTATATAATTCCCCTTTTCAAGACAACCGTCCCCCGGAATACGGGATCAGGTGAGGCCGCCATCCCCCGTGACACAGCTAACCCCTTCTGTCGCCTGATACCCGAGTACCCCATACCCTGGGTCCACACACATCACAGGGTAAATATAATATTGATTTATTATTCATCACATTTCAGAGCTCCCAGAAATGCCCTGAAACATGGCAATATGATATTGATTTGTCCTGAGGAAGGGGCCAGGGAGCCCTGAAACGCATTGCCTAATAAATCAGTATTATATTCACCCTTTGATGTCTTGTGGAATACGGCAGTTTTTATCCTTTCATCCTCCCTAATCTATATGCACCACGCTGGGCACTGCAGCAGCGGTGATATGCTTTTATAGTGGTTGTGACTCTCACAACCACACAAGATGAAGCCTCTGATATCTATTTAGGAAATATTTTATCTCTCAGACCCTTCATCCTCCCAACTTTAATTTTCTGAGATAATGACCTTTGAGTTTTCATTGGCTGTAAGCTATAATCATCAACATTTACAGAAATAACACTTGAAATAGATCACACTGTTTGTAATGACTCTATTAAATAATACATTTCACTTTATGTGTTGAATTACTGAAATAATTAATTTTTGAAGATATTCTAATTCATTGAGATCCCACCTGTATTTGATGTTAATGAGTCTTTCTACACCCCAGAGGATAATAAAAATGATTTGAAAAATGCCTATCCTGCTGCTACTAGTTGCACACTTTGTTCTTCCTGCATTCCCTTTTGCCCTTATGTCATCTTTACTTGTGCTTTGTTATGTCATGACATAATGAAATGTGACACCTGGAGCCCAATCGGTGACAAGACATGATGTCAAAAATGTATCTCATGCTATCATGACATTTATCACCCAACACACAATATAGACCTTGGGCAACAAGGGCTGTGGCTTCATGATGTCAAAACTCACCTTGTGACGTGATGAAACCCAATCTGGACTATATGCCAAGTGAAGGCAATGAAACAGCTGAAGCGGATATGCAGAACATCGAATAGAGGGATTATGTTGTGAGACAGGTGGGTGGTGACGGGAGTGTATTTTTTTCCTGCCCTCTACAATTCCACATAAGACCTTTCTCAAAAAAATTATTGTTCAAAGAGAACTCTTTTTTTTTTTTTGCAAGACTTGAAGTAAATTTAATTTGCCTTAAACAGATTCACTCATTCTACTGGATAGTGTTAAAATGTGCCAGATCTCTCATAGTGACTTCTGCAGTTTGATAACTTTAACATACTTAAGGAAACATTTTGGTTTTAGTTTTTTTCACCTATTAATTTGCTTATTTATGCTAAAACTAGCTGTGAGCCCGATGCAAATGCATCGGGTGTCTAGAACAGGAGAGGCTCCGGAGCACTGTGTCAGCATGTGCTGACAGCAGCGGCTCCGGAGCGGGATCGGAACTGGGGTGTGCGGACATATGGGGGGGGTGAGGACATATGGGGGGTGTGTGGTGACAGGGGTTGGGGGTGTGTGCTGACAGCGGCGAGGGGTCGCAATGCCCGCTACGCGGGCAATGCTTCGCTCGTGGTGACGTCACAGAGTGACAAAGCCACAGTCTTTTGCGGGGTCCGACACGGAAGTGCCTACGGCAATTATATAATAGATTGTGCACTACAATTCTAGTGCATGCTTTAGCATGTTAGGCCACACACACTTTTATAATCCTAGCCCCCTTTGCAGCTATATCATTACCCTTTGTCAGATCCTCAATAGGATCCACCCAAGATCTCCTGGCCTGGGTTAGGATAAGTGTTGGATGCAGGTGTTCATGTGTCTCGGATTTGTGTTCCCTCCTTACTTGGGAGTGGGATACCACACCTATGGCTTAGGTGCAGTACCTCTGTGGTGACCAGACTGCAGGGCGCCACATCTGCTCTACAGCAGTGCTCCCCAACTCCAGTCCTCAAGGCCCACCAACTGTGCATGTTTCTGGATTTCCTTAGCATTTGACCACTTGGTAATTTAATCATCCAGGTGATGATTCCAAGTGTCAAATGCTAGAGAAATCCTGAAAACATTCACTGTTGGTGAGCCTTGAGGACTGGAATTGAGGAACTCTGCTCCACAGATTTCAGTGGCCTGCATGTCTATAGGCTACAACTTGGTTAGACTCTTGACAATAGACAATTTTATGAGACTTGTACATTTAATGTTTCTCCATTTATGCACCTTTGTTTTCTTTTACAAATCGGTGGTTTTATTTTTACCATTTTGGGGTACTTATGTTTCTTACTCACTTTGTAATGCTTTAGAGGGAGGTGAGGCCACTGAAAGACTGCAATTCTGGCAATTTGATTTTTTTTAATGATCTTATCCCTGCAGGCAAATTAATTTTACACTTTAAAAAATTAGACTTGTATGGATTTGGCGATACTGCATACATTTATTTCTTTTTTTCTAATTGGAGTGGGGAGTGGAGGAATTATAAATGTTTTCATACTGTATATTAAGAGGCTTGAATCTGCGCTAATGGTTTTGTATGTAGGTTTCCTATGAAGCCCATCCTGTGGCTGGGCTTAACAGGAGTGCCAAGATGGTAGGCAAAGGGACCTTCATTAGGTCTCCATGGTCATGATAAGCCATTGGCAATTATGGGAGAAGAAAGCGATGTAAGCCCACAACAAACACAGTGCATCTTAAATGCCACTGTCAGAGATTTATAACAGCATGAAAGGGGTTAAGCAGCAGTGACCAAAACTAGCTCTAGTCGCTACTGATTGAATTAAGGAGTTAAGTAATTTGCTGTTAATTTCTTGGTACCTAATTTCATAAGTCTATACTTGTCAGGGTTGTTTTGGTGGCAGAAAGGGACTCACAAAATATCAGGCATTTTATTTTAATGTGATGGCTAATTAATGTGCATTTGATTTATAAAGTATGATTTATCAAATTATGTAATATATATTGCTTGCACTATGCTCTGGCTTTCTTTGGGGATTTAAGGTTTGATCATCATCGATCAATAAGGCTATTTACAGAAGAATTTTATGACTTACACTGCACACTTCCATTTATCTTCATGTCTTCTTTTATTATGGTTCAAGTTCAAACATTAAAATACTTAAAGCACTGGCATCCATATCTCATGAAAAAGACCAAAAGAATTGTAAAAATGATAAAGACCTAACCTCTAGAAAGTGAAGTGGAAGTATTGATTTTTATTGCCCATAAAAACACTGTTAAAGGAGTTTTCTGGAATTAGTAAATATATTTTATTATAGCTGGAAAACAAACCAGATTGAAATAAACTTCAAGTGTAACCGCCATTTATATTATTATTTGATAATAATAAAAATAATAATAATAAAAATGTAGAGCAAGTAATTATAATACCTTTTCAAATATACTTCATAAGTGAAATCTTGAAGTAATCCATTCAAAAACCTTCCAGAAGATGTCCCCACTAGGCTGTTTCTAAACATGACATATGCTTGTTGTCAGGAAAATACATTGTCAGCTCCACACACTGAATAAGGCCATATGCTATACTACATAGCGTGCCACAACTGATTAGTGTATCTGAAGTTTACCTCATCAGCCTGTCAGCACACAATTGTGATCTTATCTCCTCCCCATTCACATTGTTCTGCTCTGTGCAATTAGCTGAGGAGCTGTGTGGAGGCCATCAGCTGATATCACAGAGCAAAGCCAATATAAATGGAGAGGAGTCAGAAAAGATCACAGGAGCTGTGTGCTGGCAGCCTGGAGCTCCCTTTGCCTGAGGTAAACTGATAATACTCAGATCAGCTGTAGCCAGTCTACAAAGGCAAACTTTGTAGGCCCATCCCCCTTATATGGCCGTATTCATTATGTGGAATTTAAACAACAGTTACACTTTAAGTTTATTTGCCTGTGATAGTCCCAAGTGCGTCTTGAATTTCTATAGCTTGTGATGATGTGATGTCCATAATACTTAATTTCATAATTGTAGCAGCCATTCGAGGTCTGCTGTTATGAAGTCCTGTCCAGACTCATGTGACTTCATATGACAGTAGTTATTAGTAAACTGATATTTATCAGGAAAGTAGATGGTATAATAAAGGTCCCCTCTAGTCCAGGTGTTACCCCGACATGTTTCGTGCCTATTGCAGGCACTTCCTCAGGGAGTGTGATGTGTGTCATGAAAAAGCCCCCTTTATAGTGCTGCTAATAAGGGAAGTAATTGCACATGTTATGGTGGGGGCGTGGCAGGAAGCATCAGTCGGCGGCACGGGTATTCTGACATCACCCTGAAGGAGGAAAACCTCCTAGACGTCTTTGTTTCAGGGCGACGTTACCATAGAAACCCTATGCACTATAAAGGGGGCTTTTTCATGACACACACCACACTCCCTGAGGAAGTGCTTGTAATAGGTATGAAACATGTCGGGGGTAACAAATGGACTAAAGGGGACCTTTACTATGCCGGTTATGGGTGAGTGCTCCATTGTAAACCTTTTTTGATTGTTTGGACAGTTAGGTTGCCTAACTTAACATCAGAGTAGCTTTTTGCATGTGCTATTTTCTGACCAGCAAGCCTCTGTTTATTAGGTTTTTACCAAGCACCAATAGCCTGATTATTCTAGGTTGCTATGTGAACTTTCCCCATCCCTTATCTGTATTCACTATTTGGTTTCCCTCTACCCAGGTGTTCTTCCACCCTATTATTCTCTAAATCTCTTCCAGCTTTTAATTGAAGGGTGTGATCTGTCCCAACTTGGTTTTTATATCACCTGTGACTTCTGTAATCAATAAAAGCATTTTTTACTTTGCATAGCCACTTAAGTTCTGTTGGTGATTTTTACCGTAATTGGGGTCAGACACCCTTAGGATTGATCTGTATAAAAAACTCTTTTCATTGGAATAAATTCATTGTGAGTTTGACATGTAAAAAAACTATGGATAGACTGTGGTCTCCTGTATTGGTATTAATGATCTGACAACTGCTTAAATCTCCTGCGCCGACATCACCTATTCGGTGTCGGCACGGGAGATTTAAACAGCTGTCAGATCAGCTGTTTCTTCAAATCTCCCGCGCCAAAACCGCCGGGAGATTAGCGGTGGCTCCAGCTGATCTCCCGGTGGCCGCCGCTAAATGTGATCTGCAGCGTTCTCCTGCGCTGTCATGCGGAGGACACTGGGATCCATTGACATCCATGCATTGTTTGTGCACTTTTCAGCGCTTGCTGATAAAACAAGTGCCTGCGACTGCACAAAAAATGCAACAGGTTGTGTTCAGAGGGCGAAAGAGGGCGCACAAATTATGCGCATCAGAATGCAACTGCAACCGAATACAGCCAAATGCAGGTACCATGCGTTCCCATGATAATCAAAGGAACGCAGTGCGCATGCATTTGGCTGCGTTCAGTACGCTGCGTACATACACAAATGTGAAACCAACCTTATTTCATCTTATGCTGGAAAATATGCCATTACTTCATGATTGAGAAGAAGTAGGTAATAGACATTCTGATTAAGTACGCTTCTGTGAAAAAGTAGTTCCACGTGTGTTAACACTTCAAGTACGTCTTATTAACAAGTTCAGATGTAAGAACCCTTTCTCAACATGAACTACATGTGAAGATTAATACCAGAAGAGGGGTTTAATCAATAAGAAGGGGCATCAATACTCAAAGAAACTCCCAACTGGGCGCGAGTGAGGTGTGATTTAAAAAAAAAGCAAGTAATAACATGAAATACAATAACAAAATAGACCTGAAAATATAGGGTCACTACCGGTGTGCTTAATACATAACAAAAAATTACAAATCTTTATAATGAATAATTACAAACATAAAAAATATTTAAAGCATGCCTAATTCCAAGTATTGTATGGGAGAAAATTAAGTGGTACGGTAATTAGTGGTTGGCCGTATAAATTATAAAGAATGCATTAAACCACATTAAAAAAAGGATTATATTTTATGGGTGTATTTTTATAACAATGGTATTAATTCCCTAAAAATAGCTGTATGCTGATTACGGTAAATAAATAAGATGGGTGTGAAATAATGAGGGATAAAGCACTGATGTTATAATGGTTGATGCTGCTCAATGTAAAAACACTGCATTAACCCATGAAACCAGCAGGGGAAGAATATTTGGAAGAACTACACAGCTATGAGACCATAGATAAGTTATCTTTTATCATACATGTCCTTGTGATCAGGTCACTATGATATAGCTGAAATGAGTACAGATGTATTATAATTATAGGGCTTATAGTAAGCGCACAGTATATCATATGAGGCAGGCGTCTACTGTGGAAAAGGGACATAATACTTCTCTGTTGGAGGAAATTAAATATAATTTAAGAATGATATATATGAGTTTAAGGGCTCCCCAGATGCATGCACACATATCCCAATGCAAAAACTTGACACAGGCACAACAGCCTCACTGAAATATGATAAGCCTTCACGCCAAGGCTGGGAGACCTGCAACCAGCCTGAACAACATCGCCTGCACACAGACCTCTGCGTCGGACTTCCAACAGAGATCCAAGTTCTATAAATCAATCCATGATATTTAAAAATGGAAATATAAAGTTTTCTCTTTAGAAATTAGAAATTAAATTAAAGTTTAAAAATTAAAGAGCTTGTCCACTACATAGACATTGATGACCTATCCGTAAGACAGGTCATCAATATCTGATTGGCCAGGATCTAACACTTGGCATTTCTGTTCGGCGGCCACAGCCTGTGGCCGGAAGTGCTCAGTTCCAGAATTGCCCTGTGTTTTGAGAGTGTCTGTGGCCATGTACTGCATATCTGCCTCCTATTGATTTGAATAGCAGGTGGGTGTGCAGTAATCAGCAGTGGTCACTATCAGAAGATGGAGCATCTATGGAACTGAGCGTTTTCGACCACAGGCTGCCGGTGGTGACACCAAGAACAGCTGATCGAAAATTAATGAATTATCTCGAGTATGTCTAAGTAGTAGACAACCTCTTTAAAGGCGCAGTTGTAGAATTATAAAAAAGTTATACAGTGAAGGAAATAAGCATTTGATCCCTTGCTGATTTTGTAAGTTTACCCACTGACAAAGACATGAACAGTCTATTATTTTAAGGGTAGGTTACTGTAGGTTACTTTTAACAGTGAGAGATAGAATATCAAAAATAAAATCCAGAAATTAACATTGTCTAAAGTTATTTCCTTCTCTTTGAGCACTCCGGGAAAAAGGGTCTCATTTCTAGATCTTGATATCTATATTGACAATGTGGGATCAATTCAAACGTCCACTCACTTCAAGCCAGTGGATGTTAAAAAGCTACCTGCGGTTAAACAGTAACCACCTCCCATGATGGATCACAAACATTACATTTGGCCAATACTGGAGATTAGGCAAAAAATTGTAGCTGAGTAAAAAGTTATTTTAATCCAAAATTATAAAAAAAGGTTTCAAGAAAAATAGTACCCTAAAAAACTTTTAAAGGATGCCTTCATTTAAAGCCAGTAAATTTTCCCAAACAGACTTCCTAGGACCAGTGGTCAAAATAGTACTTCTGATACAGAAAACAATAGATTTAAATTGAATTTAGTCATAACCATTAGTGATTTGTACAACCAAATTAAACATTTAATGAATAAATATTGGTTTATTTTGAAAAATGACCCAGTACTCAAGGCAAAATTCCCTCCTACCCACAAGTTATCTTCAGACGAAATCGCAGTCTAAAGAATCTTGTGGCTTCCAGGGTCAAACATCTCAGAACTCCAAGTATATCTAAGATTAAATCCAATAAGATGGAAAATTTTAGATGTGTGAATAAGACCTACTTCACATCTAATGCAGGTCTGTGTTTTGCTGCACTTGAGTTTCTATGCTTTTTACACTAAAACGCATCCAAACGAATGCATTTTGCCCATAAATATATCTAAGATTAAATCCAATAAAATGGAAAATTTAGATGTGTGAATAAGCCTACTTCACATCTAATGCAGGTCTGTTTTTGCTGCACTTGAGTTCTATGCTTTTTACCACTAAAAACGCATCCAACGATGCATTTGCCCCATTGAGTTAAATGGAAAACCATAGAAAACGCATGCAAAAACACAGTGCGTTTGCAAAAATGCTAAACGCATGCGTTTTTGCAAACGCAGCCAAAAACGTGTGCACATTACTATTTGAATTGATGCAGATTAGCCATGTGCAGGCTCTGGGAGCAGTGGAGCTTCCTCCTCTGCAGACTAAAGCAGTGATGAGTCATCATTCCTGTGACCTTATCATACTACTGCAGCTACTGTTCAATGGCGTACTCGCTGTGCAGAGGGTTTGTAATGTTGTCATCTCCTTTGATATCGTCCATACAAATATGGAATAACAGGTTTGTATGCTTTACAAATAACAAGAAAAATAAAAGTCCGCTCACCTGGTCTCCCTCTTCACTCCTACTGTATCTCCGCATGGACCGCAGCAGGCTGCTGCTGCACCATCAAGAACTTTCAGAAGCATGCCCAGCGAATAACAGGAGTTTTCAACCATCCAATTTCTCATAAAATATCCATTTATTTTATCAAAGGTTCGGAAAACAGGTTTTCAGCATTTAAAAACAAATTCCAGACCAGTTCATGTTGGTCACAGGTACATGTTGCCCTAATGTACCTGTGATCTGGAATTTGTTTTCACATGCTAAAATCTTCTTCAGGCCTTTACAAGCCTCAAGAAGAGACCTTAGTGTCTCGAAAGTTTGCTTAACTTTTTCTTACCGTCTTTTCAGTTAGCCATTAAAAGGTATCAACAACTGAGGACTCTCAGATGCTAATATTTTTTTATCTACAGTCATGGCCAAAAGTTTTGAGAATGATACAAATATTAATTTTAACAAAGTCTACTGCTTCAGTTTTTCTAATGGCAATTTGCATATACTCCAGAATGTCTTAAAGAGTGATCAGCTTAACAGCAATTACTTGCTAAGTCAATATTTGCCTAGAAAATGAACTTTAACCCCCAAAACACATTTCAACATAATTGCAGTCCTGCCTTAAAAGGAGCAGCTAACATCGTTTTAGTGATTGTTCCATTAACACAGGTGTCGGTGTTGATGAGGACAGGGCTGGCGAACAATCAGTCATGATTAAGTAAGAATGACACCACTGGACACTTTAAAAGGAGGCTGGTGCTTGGTATCATTGTTTCTCTTCAGTTAACCATGGTTATCTCTAAAGAAAGACGTGCAGCCATCATTGAACTGCACAAAAATGGCCTAACAGGGAAGAGTATTGCAGCTAGAAAGATTGCACCTCAGTCAACAATCTATCGCATCATTAAGAACTTCAAGGAGAGAGCTTCCATTATTGTCAAAAAGGCTCCAGGGCGCCCAAGAAAGACCAGCAAGCGTCAGGACCGTATCTTAAAACTGTTTCAGCTGCGAGATTGGACTACCAGCAGTGCCGAGCTTGCTCAGGAATGGCAGCAGGCTGGTGTGAGTGCTTCTGAACGCACTGTGAGGCGGAGACTCTTTGAGCAAGGCCTGGTTTCAAGGAGGGCAGCAAAGAAGCCACTTCTTTCCAGAAAAAACAGGGACCGACTGATATTCTGCAAAAGGTACAGGGAGTGGACTGCTGAGGACTGGGGTAAAGTTATTTTCTCTGACAAATCCCCTTTTCGATTCTTTGGGACATCTGGAATACAGCTTATTCGGAGAAGAAGAGGTGAGCGCTACCACCAGTCTTGTCTCGTGCCAACTGTAAAGCATCCTGAAACCATTCATGTGTGGGTTGCTTCTCAGCCAAGGGAATCGTCTCACTCACAGTCTTGCCTACAAATACAGCCATGAATAAAGAATGGTACCAGAATGTCCTCCAAGAGCAACTTCTCCCAACCGTCCAAGAGCAGTTTGGCGCCCAACAATGCCTTTTCCAGCATGATGGAGCACCTTGCCATAAAGCAAAGGTGATAACTAAATGGCTCAGGGAACAAAACATAGAGATTTTGGGTCCATGGCCTGGAAACTCCCCAGATCTTAATCCCATTGAGAACTTGTGGTCAATCATCAAGAGACGGGTGGACAAACAAAAACCAACAAATTCTGGCAAAATGCAAGCATTGATTATGCAAGAATGAGCTGCTATCAGTCAGGATTTGGTCCAGAAGTTGATTGAGGCATGCCAGGGAGAATTGCAGAGGTCCTGAAGAAGAAGGGTCAACACTGCAAATATTGACTTGCTGCATTAACTCATTCTAACTGTCAATATAACCTTTTGGTACTCATAATATGATTGTAATTATATTTCTCTATGTGATATAAACATCAGACAAACACAAATAAAAACCAGAGGGCAGCAGACCATGTGAAAATATCATTTTGGTGTCATTCTCAAAACATTTGGCCATGACTGTATTGGCTAACACGGTACAAACATGATACACAACTTCATCTGATTTGGAAGTGAGCCCCCTTACTTCTTGGGGTCTTGTATAGTGGCACATGTTGTGTCCTTCTGCTCATGGCCCAGACAATATGTAGCTGAAATCACACAATTTCTGAGTGTTAGAACAGTCACAATATAATATATTTAACAATATTTTTAGCATTTGTTGTATTATAGAACATAAATTCATTTTTTATTATGCCTGCTAATATTTTAGACACTTAAGAAGCATTTTTTTCTTTTTGAAAATGCAGTTCTCGCAAGTTAAATTTCTTACTCTGAAGCATTAATTTCATTTGCAATTATTTTACTATGCTTTTATTATAGTCATTGTTACATGAATAAATCTTTAGAGTAATACGTTTTGCTTGGAATGGTCATAAAAATTTACTGACAGTAACTTTTACCATGTCCCTTAGAATATTCCAATACAACTATAAAATAACTCTCATTAATGACCTCTAAATGGTTGTGTAATGACCCAGATTAGATTATAAATGCAAAACTATTAAATAATCTCTGGCTCTTACTTCATCTAAATCTCCCTTTAAATACATACAGTACATAGGTTATAATGTAATGGATAAAAAAGCAGAAGCTATACTGATATATCTTATATTTCATCCTGTCTACTGTTGGAAAGTACATTTTAATATTATATTTTAATTGTTATTGCAATAAAAATAATGTAGCTTTTATTTTACTAATAACAATAAGTTTATAACCAGAATCAACACAAGTTTTTAACGGATCGATCCTGTCATACTTACCTGATTAGCTTCTATGAGGAGGTAAGTTTCAGAATGTACTAGGCCCCATGTTATCCTTAATATTGCTCCCATTGAAATATATGTCAACCACAATACAATACCTCAAGGTACTTCCAGTATTATCCTGAGATACATGTAGGTTTCTCTTTATTATGAATTTAATGAGAATGCAGAAGATAAACTATGTACAGGGCAAGTATTGAGTATGAATAATGATGACTTCTTGATGGCAGAGATAGAGGTATGTTAGGATTTGCTCTAAGCTTTCAAGGTTTGAGAACATACTATTTCTATGTTGTAAAAAATGTGTCAGCTCACCATATGGGATTAGTATGAAGGTGGTTTCCAGGTTGGTGCATGGATGAAAGGAAAACTCTGCTCAGAGCTAATGACAAGGGCAACAAAGAAAGAAATGCAGCAAGGGAACCGGTCAGGTCGTTCTACCCCTCTAACCTATCACTACCTGTCCCTGCACCTTCCCAGCTGATCCCTAACCATCTCTGTCTGCTCTAAAACTACCCTACAAAGACTGAGAAAATGAGTTATAAACTCAGATACAGTCTCCATTCGGAGACTAGAAAGGTGGGCTCCAGGGCTCCATTCTCCACTCCTTGCTTGGTATACGTACGCCCTGCCATGCGTCATTGTGCGGTGTCTTGTTCCTCCTCCCATTTGAAATTCCCACCACCTCTGATCATATGATGCCTGACCTGACAGGTTACCTTTAAATTTTCTTGGAGAAAGTTAAAAGTCCATTTTATTCAGGCATATTAAAAAGCATAAATGCCAGACATGATTCAATCATATGGTTGACTTATGTTTGGCATTTCTGCTTTTTAATATCTCTATACATAAACTGCTGATTATGCCTACCCCGGAAGCGCCGCCATATTACTACACCCATGCCGTGGGCTGGCGGCGGCTCGCTCCAGGCTCCCGTCACCGCACACCCCCGCACGCTGCTGCCTCCACCGCTCTCATGCTGCCAGCGGCGCACTCTCTTTCCAGCCTCCAGCCCCACCGCCCGCCGCAGCCACTGTAAGCGCCTTACAGAAGCGCCTTCATCACACACACCGCACTCTCATTCACCCTCCAGGTCCCCCGCCCCCCGCCGCAGCCAGGGGGACCGCTATTACTGAAGGGCCCGCTGCCACCATCGGCGGCCCCCTTCATCACACACCCTGCCCGCCACTGCGACCCTCCCTGTGATGCCACCGCCGCCCCACTCTCTTTGCAGCCTGCAGGCCCAACACCCTGCAGTCTCCTACCACCACCCCCCCTCCTCAACTAACGTTACAGAGCCAGCCACACTGCCCCTCATTACCCCCCAATCACCCACACTGCCCCTGCTCACCCACACTCACCCTCCATAGCCCTCCAAACTCACCCACACTGCCCTTCCTCACTCGTCTTCCCCCCCATGCCCTCACTCACTCCTCACACTGCCCCTCATTACCCCCTACTTACCCACACTGTCCACACTCACCCACACTGCCCACACTCACCCACACTGCCCCCACTCACCCACACTGCTCCAGCTTACCCCCACCCCCACTCACCCATGCACCCTGCTTACCCCTCTCCTCCCCCCCAAACTGCCCACAACACACACACTGCCCCTGATTACCCCCCACTCACCCACACTGCCCCTGCTCACTCCTCTTACCCCCCTATGTCAGCACTCCTTACCCCTCTCACCCCCCCAACTGCCCACAATCACCCACACTGCCCCTAATTACCCCACACTCACCCACATTGACCCTGCTCACTCCTCTTGCCCCCCCTATCTCATCACTCCTTACCCCTCTCACCCCCCCAACTGCCCACAATCACCCACACTGCCCCTGCTTACCCCCCCCCCAATCACCCACACTGCCCCTGCTCATGCCCCCACTCACCCCACACTGCCGCTCTTTATCCCTTTCACCTCCCCACACTGCCCCTGCTCACCCCTCTTACCCCCCACATGCCCTCACTCCCCACACTGCACTCCCGATGCGACAGCATCGGGCCTTTTTACTAGTACCTAAATAAAATGGACTTTTAACTTTTTCCAAGAAAACTTCAAATACGTTGTTGTTGGATTTTTTCCCTTGTTGTCCTTATTTCTATGTTTAGTCTTCAAATTGAGGCATCAAAGAATAACTTTGTATTGTTATACACCACATACTTTTGTGGCAAGTTGGAGAATCAAATTGACTAATTGATGGCTATGATACCTAAGATGTTGCTGTACTTTTAGTCCAAGCTGAAGACCTTAAGTATAGAAATGTCATAATAATGTCCACCTTGTTTATGGTCCTAGAATGTGTTAGCATCACATTTGTACTTGTATAAACTTTTGTGAACATTATTCCAACTTTTTCATTTTAAATGGAGTGTGTCACCTTAAAGGGAACCTGTCAACTCGTTTATGCCCCCAGCTATCACTATCTGTACCTGTAGCTTTATGATACTATTCTAATCATCCCTATCTGAGCTCATAGTGTAATGTGAAAGGTGAAAAAAAACATTTATACACTTACATTTTCTTATGTAAATGAGGCAGTCAGTCTACATCTTGGAGGAGGTAGACTGGCAGATTAATAGTTAACTCATTATTAACTTGCATGTGTAAAGGACCTGTGTGATGTCCCGATCATGTGACCATACTGGCAGAGCTAACTGAGCAAACTCATTATGTCCTATGGGAACTTGACTTTGCCTATTAAGGTCACATGTTTGTGACATCAAATCAGGTCTCCCAGCAAGTTCTTGTAATGAGATATAGAAATTGGTTGCGCCACGCTGCTTTATGTTTTATATCCACCCTCTGTTAAGTCACCGTTACACTCACCTTTTCCTGTTTTGCTGTCCTAGTGTGATTTGAACAATAAACTTACAGGTAAAATACTTGTTGAAGTGTAGCTGTCTTCATATCCCAGCGCTCACCCAAACATCGTTTTATTCCATTCCCAGCAAGTTCTGACATTCGGCTGAAATGTTAACTATTAACCTACCAAACAGTCTACAGTCTCCAAGATGTAGACTGACTGCCTCATTTACATAAGAAAATGTAAGTCTACCACCTTTAGCATTACACTATGAGCTCAGACAGGGATGATTAGAATAGCAGTTTAAAGCTGCAGAGACAGACAGTGATAGCTCGAGGGTAATAAAAGAGTTGACATGTTCCCTTTAACCACTCAATATAAACCACTTATACTTTAATCCCTTAAAGGGACACTCTCAGGTCATTTTTCAGTATGATAATTATTATAATACCCTTAAATAGTGCCTGGGCAGACCTTTTAAAAACATGTAAAATCATTATTCTACCCTTTCTAGTTTCCATGTTATCAACATTGTCAGACCCTGCAGGGAGCTCCTGGATTAGTCCTCTCCTGTATAAGAAACCAGGAATAGTCCGGCTCTTGTATAAGTGTTATTTAAATATCCACACCCATCCAAGCTTGTGTTCACTCCCTCCCCTCTGTGCTCTGGGCTGGAGGGGGAGGTGTTTAGTGCAGCAGACTGTGCAGTCTGTAAAGGACGCATCACACTCTATATCTTTAACGATATTGTTGAAACATCATGGGTTTTCAGTCATTCAAATGACGTCGTAACGACGTCGTTTAGTGTGACATGTACATCCGATCAACGATAATTGGGCAGATTGTTCATTGGAGGTTTGTAAACTAGACCTTAAACCAAACGATGAGCATTCGTTCAACCTGCAGTATCGGTGTGCGTAAGACCTTGATAACAATGTCGTTAACGACCTCGCCTATTGAGAAGTGAAGGACATAGGCGATCTAACGACCGCAAGTATCGTTTGCTTGTTGCAGAATCATTTCTGCATCATTAACGATATCTGTATGTGTGACATTTCACTAGCAATCATTGAACGTCATTCTAGTGATCTAGGTCAAGTCGGATCGTTGATCGGATCGTTCGACCATTGAGACGGGGCCTTACGACTTCTATGTGTATATATGAAGGTTGGTTTTCCTGCAGATATGTAATGTGTGTATCTGCTGAGCAAATGATCAAATGTTCTTATAATCACATAGAAATATCTCAGACTGCACACACAATGCAGGACATGAAGAACTCATAGCTGCAGCAAAGATCACTCCTCCTGCCCCCTCCCTTCTCTGTCTGCAGTGAATGAGTCACACAACAGACAGATCACATAACAGTGTAATGAAGTATGAATATTTATTTTTTGAGGGGGAGTGGGCAGCAGAGAACCCACTGTGATTGACAGATGGAATTAATCTTTTATTTTGAAGTTTAGAGAGCTTAGAGAAAGGAATTAGAAAATGATAGCAGTTACATATGGATTTTTGGCGTGACAGTTTACCTTTAAGGACCAAGCAACTTTGTACATTAATGACCGAGTCTCATTTTTCTATTCTGACCAGCATCATTTTATGACGTTATAACTCTTGCACGCTTCAATGGAGCTCAGTGGTTCCGAGACTGTTTTCTGTGAAGTATTGCATTTCATCATAGTTGTAAATTATTTGTGTTTATTTATGAAAATATCAAAATTTGGCAAAAAATTGAAAATTTCACAATATTCAAACTTAGAATTTGTATGCCCTTAAACAAGATGATTATATCACACAAATAGTTAAATTAAATTTTCCTTATGTCTACTTTACATCAGCACAATTTTTTTTTAAATATTTTTTTTGTTAGAAACATGGAAGGGTTAAATGTTTATCAGCAATTTCTCATTTTTCCAACAAAAGTTACAAAATAAAAATAATAATTTTTATTTCTATAGCGCCAACATATTCTGCAGCACTTTACAATTCAGAGGGTATATGACACAATAATATATAAAAGAATACAGTACAATATGAGACAATACAAATATAATACAATACAAATCATAAGAAGAGACAAAAAGTAAATAAATACATCACTGAGCCCATGAGGAGTGAGGTCCCTGCTTGCAAGCTTACAATCTATGAGGAAATAGGGGAGACACAAAACTAATGGTAACAAATGCTGTCATATATGGTCAAAACCAATCTCTTAGGAACAACATTACCATTGAAGTGACTTTAAGGGGCCCATGTGACAGAAAATACCCAAAAGTGACACCATTCTAGAAACTGCACCCCTCAAGCTGTTCAAAACCACATTCAAGAAGTTTATTAACCCTTCAGGTACTTTACAGAAACTTTATTGCAATACATGAGATCAGCCAGATTACACCACCAGAACGCCTGTCATTGTAACCTTGCCTAACAGGCCACCATACCTAAAAAATGTGAGACAAAAAGTGCAAAGGGTCTTATCTCTAGGCAGAGTGGGGGCTATCACCCGATGAAATTTGCTCATCTGGTCAGGTTGTGTAAACCCACAACCAGTAGTAGCGCTCTTACAGCTGCCGCTACCCATAACACTCTAATTTTTTAGGATCTGGGGCTTTTTTGGTGCCTTATTCCTTTAGCCCTATGCAGACGTTTTCACTAAAACAATTTTTGGGTAGACGCAGTGTTGTTATCGCCTCTCATTGTATTTAATAGCAGTAGTAAAAAAAAAATTAATTCTGAGGTTTTTATTATTTTTTCTCATAACACCGTTTAAACCAATAAGAGTAATTTATTTTATTTCGCTTAGGTTGGAAATTTCTGAAAGCGGCTTTGTCAAATATGTGTGTTTGTATCTTTTTTTTAACCTCTTAATGACTGAAGCCTCATTTTGCATTTCTGACTAGTGTCACTTTATGAGGTTATAACTCTTGAACACTTCAACATATCCCAGTGATACCAATATTGCTTTTTCATGACCTATTTGACTTCATGTTAGTGGTAAATTTAGGATAATGTTTTCTGCATTTGTTTGACCAAAGAGAATGTTTACATGCAGTGACAGTTCAAAGCCAAGACGGTTATAGCCATCATTGGTCATTAAGGTGTTAATTGCTTTATGTTCAATGGGGCAAAAGGGGGGTGATTTGAACTTTTGTTTTTATTTTTTCACATTTTTGAAAACTTTTTTTTCACTTTTTACTGTTTTTGCTATTCCTCTTAAGGGATCTGAAACTGTCATCCTCTAATTGCTTTTGATATACAGTGCAGAGCATTAGCATTGGTCTGTGCAGCAGAAATATTAATCTCCTGTAAATGCCGGCATGCCGATAGATTCAAAGGAAGTTTATCATGAAAGACAGAGGGGTCATCAGTTAACCCCTGGCTATTATGAGAATCCATCAGCTCCCACGATCACGTCACCAGGCAGCTGATGGGAGCGGGAATTGGCCTGGTCCTTGCTGACACATGTTAAATCCCTCTGTCAGAGATTGACAGCAGGATTTAACTAATTAGCAACGTCGGGTGGATGTCTGATCTGCCTGTCACTGTTAAAGGCACATGTCGGCTGATCTGATCAGCCGACATATGCAGGGAAAGATGCAGGCTCAATGTTGGAGCCTACAACAAAGGAAGTAACACAACCTAGAACAAATCAGTACGATCCCAGGTCATGAAGGAGCTATATTTAATATATTAAAATATGGCAGCCAGTATGATTTGGCCATTTCTATTAGCAGCTTCACGGCTTTTGAAGCCTGAACCAGTTAAATGTCATAACATTTGGAACATATCTACACCAATAAATTTTGACCTGCCTGAGTATATGTTTATTCTTTTTGAAGATATGTCAGCTTTTTCAAACTATTATGTTCAAAGTCTGCCTGAAAAAGACATTGTGTGCACACACTCTTAACCAGTCTCTTGTTTTACGGTGAAAGGGACCGGTTTTTGTTTCTCTTTTTACGGTTCTTTCCACTCATCTTTTTGCTATATTTATATAATCTTTATCGCTCTGTGATATTTTCCCATCCTATGAATCTGACTCTCAAAAGCAGACCTATACATACGCCTACACCTTTTAATCTTTTCTGCTATCATTTTCCAAATGTGAAAAATCACACAATTGGTTAATTTTTCTTTTATGTTTTTCCTTTTATCTCAAAGCTTTCTATTATCCGTCCTATTTTGTTCCCAATTGCCCCCTTCCCCTTCTCTGTCTGGCCTAATTCTCAAATATTTTCAAACTAGAAGGAAAGGAACTTCAGATGCTCTCAGGGAAAGCTAACTTGGGTAATTCAACTTTTCATCATTTCAACTTTCTCATCGAAAATCCTCATACTTAGACATCAAGCTGTCTATATTTTATACTGAAGTTAATATTTAGCTATGGTTCTAAAAATACTAAATATAGCTAAATACCCAAGAATATCTGTTATGCATACAATAAACCTTTACACAAATGTAAATTTATAAACCTATTGATTTACTTTTACAGGTCCTAAATTTCATTCAGAACTGTGCTGAAAGCTTTTGTAAATAGCAAGGTCATTATCAGCATGATTGGGATATAATACAGTGAGATAAAATTAGAGGGGAACTGCAGAGACATAAAAAAAATGTTGTATAATCCTTGCATTCCTATACTATAATGCTAAGCTGCCTATTACACTAAATAACCATTTATTCACCAGCTGCTCCACATCCTTTCCCCCTCCCATCTGGGACATCACTTCCTGCTTGGTTGAGCAGCTCCCACCTGCAGTAAGCATCAGCGAGTCCGATAACAATTGCTTCTTCATTACTACTTATAAATGATATTTGTACCTGGTACTTTTATACATCTATCATAAAACAAAGATGTGTTTATTCATGTTTTTTCATTGTTTGGCAACAATGCAACATATATCCAAAATACTATATGTATGGCTGGAATTCACCCACTCTCCCATCTCCAGTCCATCCTTAATGCAGCAACCAGGGTCACCTATCTAGCTAACCATTACTCGGATGCTTCCGCTCTTTGTCACTGTTTGAACTGGCTGCCCATACACTATAGGATCCAATTCAAATTGCTTGTTCTCATCCACAAAGTTCTTCACAGTGCAGCACCTCCCTACCTCTCCTCCCTCATCTCTGTGTATCACCCCACTTATTCTCTTCTCCCTGGGAAAGACTTTAGACTAACATCTGCACTAATCTGAACCTCCCATTCTGAGTTCCAAAACATCTCCCAAGCTGCACCAATTCTCTGGAATGCTCTACCCCAAGAAATTAGAACTATCCACAACTTACATAGTTATGTAAACCAAGAAAAAAATCGACTCAAGTTCAATTTATATTCAATAAGTGAAAAACTTTATTGATATTATGTGGATATAGGTAAAATACCAAGCTTAAAACCAAATGGCAAAGAAGCCGAAGTGTGGGGGTGGATCAATATAAGTGCATACATTCCATTTTAGATAAACAGTGGGATATAGTATATCACCTTAACACAGATCAATGCAATATCTATAATCTTTACAGAGTATTACACAAAAGATCCCTATGATCACTACAGGGCCCTAGGTACTTTGGCAGTTAATAATAGGTGCCATATAATTCTCTTGAAGTAGACACTATATTAATCAATGCCTGAATATCCATACAATCTTATCCATAAATCTAGCCTGTGGAATTACAGGATATTACCTCTCAATAAAGATTAAATTATAGGGCTGTATGCATCACAATCTGTCAGTATGGCATTGGTAACCTCAGAACAATTGATATATAACAAGTAAGTTCAATATCCTTATTAAAGGGAACCTGTCACCCCAAATCACCCTTGTAAACTGTAAATACATGTCCCTGAAGCATAACACCACAGTCCTACACATCCCTTTGTGGTGTTTTACTTCAATATGAAAGTGCACTTTAGTCGTTTGCCAACTTACAAAATCCATGGCAGTGGGGCGTTCCCAGGCCTCTTTGTCCAAGAGGCGGTTCCCCTGTGTGCCGCTGTATTGCGCCCTAATGGGCGTTTGTTCAATCTTTCTAGCGCGGGCACGAATCCTAATCTCGCGCCCGTGACGTCACGGTCATGTGATGCCGTGACGCGTCAATTCAGGGCGGGCGGGCGCTGTTGTGTGACGCGCACCCGCCGACTTCAGTAAGCGATCTGCGCATGCGCCTCTGTCTGTGAACGCGCACTGGCCAACTTCAGCGCATGCGCAGATCGCTTACTGAAGTCGGCGGGTGCGCGTCACACAACAGCGCCCCGCCCGCCCTGAATTGACGCGTCACGGCATCACATGACCGTGACGTCACGGGCGCGAGATTAGGATTCGTGCCCGCGCTAGAAAGATTGAACAAACGCCCATTAGGGCGTAATACAGCGGCACACAGGGGAACCGCCTCTTGGACAAAGAGGCCTGGGAACGCCCCACTGCCATGGATTTTGTAAGTTGGCAAACGACTAAAGTGCACTTTCATATTGAAGTAAAACACCACAAAGGGATGTGTAGGACTGTGGTGTTATGCTTCAGGGACATGTATTTACAGTTTACAAGGGTGATTTGGGGTGACAGGTTCCCTTTAATGTTGTTTCTAAGTGGCCAAATCCCAAATGATCACCATATAAGTGGAAACCATGTGTCCGGCAACAGATTTGCTGATCAGCTCACAACAATTGATGTAAAAGCTGCCAGATCGTATAAAGAGCCTGTATTGATTTGTACACTGGTCACACAGAGTGTCCACTACCTCATATGTATTACCTCAAAGAACCAAAAGTATTAAGAGCCCAGTTAATCTTAAGGTTACCACAATTGTGAGTATATATCAGTGGTTATGTGTCAGATTTTTTACCTCCCAATGTGCCACTTGCTAACCACGTCCTCTCTCCCCTGCAGCAGTGCGCCTTAAGTGCATTTCGGCCTATCCTTCATCAGGGACATGCTGTGATAGGGAAGGGTTTAAAAGTACCCATTGGCCAATTGATCTGTCTGTCGCGGTATCCTGGTAATGCTGCACAGATGACGCTCGTAAGCACGGCTACTTCACCAGACAGCGTCAAGGAAAGCAGAGATTAGGATCATGCGATCCACCTCACCGCTCACCATGGAGACCCAAGGGCGTGCCACAGCATCATGGATACCACGCCCCATCAGCGATCATCGGTGGGGGCTACTGTGTTACGATTGGCTGTCCCTTCTCAGGGCGCCATATTTAAAGAGCTATCCAT
The DNA here is from genome assembly GCA_033576535.1 of Allobates femoralis. Taxonomy (NCBI): domain Eukaryota; kingdom Metazoa; phylum Chordata; class Amphibia; order Anura; family Aromobatidae; genus Allobates; species Allobates femoralis. The sequence continues at coordinate 526,486,159 of JARQOC010000001.1, read as the reverse complement.
TCTCAGTCCACAATTGGAATGGCGTCATGTATTAGCCAGCCTTCCTGTGCAGGCTGGCCAATCATGATGCTATTGCGTTGTCCAATCAGCGTATTAGCGTCATGGAATACACAGCTCTGTCACACCTATGTATTTGCGGCGTGAAAGATGTACGCCCATATTCCTTTGTGGTAGTGGTGTGTGAATCAGCGAAGGTATTCAACAGGAAGTTAGCCGCAGGATCTGTCGGAACTTCCGGGGAACAAAGATACCTTCAGTTGACAACGCAATGACAGCGTGTATATGCGGCATCGGCGATCGGTATCCACCGTGAAAAACATGCGCGTGCACGTACGGTTGATACCGGTTGCTAGGCACAGTGGCGGCGTGTAAAGGTACCTTTAGTGTTTCTTTAAGGCAGAGAGTTGCCATTTGAAATTACTTTAGCTTTGTGCCACGAGTGCTTTTTTTCTACAAAATTAAACAACTGAATGGACATCCTCCGAGCCAGGTGATTCCAAAATATTTGCCAGGGGTTGTATATGCCCTTTTGAGCAATCTCTTGCTGTATCCCTCTTCAAGGACCCTTTCCATGAGTTAGGCTGCCTGTTACTCAAAATCATTCTCTCTAGAGCATATTCTCTGCAGCGGTAAAAATTGCATAGTTTTAGGCGCTCCCTAAAAACACATCTTTTTAGGGCAGCCTTTAAGTCTCCCTAATCAAACTCATTTAGACATAGTTATATTCAGAGAGCTACCGGATAACTTATCAAACTCCTTCAGACCCAAAAGCTCTACACAGATTGGATGGTGGCCAATTACTCCGCTATTATCTACTCCATATTTCCTGAAGATGGCTTGACCATCATTGCAAATAAGCACCTGTACTTTGTATCACCCCCACCTCATTGTAGACTATAAGCTCTTACGAGCAGGGCCATCATTATTTTTTGCTTTAATTATTGTATTTTCCACAACTGTTTCTTATGACTGTTTGTATATGAATCTCTGATCTGTAAATCGCTGCGGAATAGGTTGGGCTATATAAATAAAGATTATTATCTAATATTTTGGGGTGCTTTTGTAGTACATATGATTGAGATCATCACTTTTCTTTGTAAACATATGGTTTGTATTGGTTTGGTATTTTACAAGTGGTCGGCTTACTTGGTATATTTTATACCTATCACATAATAAAAAATGTCCATCAAGGTTCTGCATATATGTATTTGGTTTACCTTGTTATATATGTCTAATATATATAAACCGATGGTGTCTACATGAAATTGCTACATGATTCAGATATCCATTGGCATTTAGGTTTCCATTGATGAATATGTCCCCACTATCTTTGTACCCCATATACCACACCATATCATCAATTGTTGTGTTCCAACTGTCTTGGAGGGATCTATCAACTGTGGGTTAGTGTCAGACCAATAGTGGTGGTTTTGTTTGTTAAATTCACCATTCACAAAAAAGTTTGCCTCATCACTCATCTGAAGGCAATTGTCTATGCTGTGAAGATACGAGATGTGCAGCAACTGAAACAATGGATACTGGAAACCTGTGCTAGCATTTCTTCTGCGGTGTTGCTATCAGTATGTCAAGAGTGGGAGAAGAGGGTTGCATTGACAATCCAACACAATGGGCAGCACTTTGAACACATTTTATAAGTGGTCATAAGCTTATAAATAACTCATGAAAGAATAAAGTTACTATAAAACCAAGTATACCATTGTTTTCCTTATGAAATTCTCAATAAGTTTGATATGTTACATGACCCTCTTCCCATTGAAAAAAATAAAGTTGTATCCAAAATGGCCAACTTTAAAATGGCCGCCATAGTCACCACCCATCTGGAAAGGTTTTCCCCCTCCAATATACTAATGTGCCTTAACCTGAAGTTGATATCACCAATCATTCCCATTTTATTTAGGTGCGTCCATATAAATATCCGACCCTGTACTATATGTAGGGCATACATGCACCCACCTAATTATTTGTGGTGCTTTTTTAGTACAAATGATTGTGTTCACCGTTTTCTTTGCAAACATATGGTTCATCATATGTTTACATTTTCTAATTCAACCATTTTTTATTAGGCAGTAATAAAAACAATATGCAACTCATTCATAAGTAAGGGTGCTTTCACACAGGCGTTTTTGAAAAAATGCAGCAGATGCAGTAGAATTACCGCATTTGCCGCATCTTCCACCTAACGGCCGAACTTGCGGCAAGGTTCCAGCAAGCCCCATGCATTGTCTATGGGGCTTGCGGTTGGGTGTGGCAAGTGCAGTTTTGCCGATTGATGCAGATGTGGCAGTTGCGTCCGCGAAAAAAAACGCTTCTGACCGTGTTTTTTTTAGCGGCTGCAAGTGCCACATCGGCCAGAACCAGCAAAACCACACTTGCCACACCTGACTGCAAACCCCATAGACAATGCATGGGGGCTCACCGAATCAGCACCGCAAGTGCAACCGTTAGGCTGAAGATGCGGCAAATGCGGTAATTCTGTAGTATCTGCCGCATTTCTTAAAAAATGCAAGTGTGAAAAGGCCTTAAGATTACAATTTTTTTAAAAAAAGGATTGTAAAACAAATAAATACAGTAAGTAATAAAAAAAAACAAGAAGAAACATAAACTATGTACAGTGACATGGTGGTCAACCAAAATAAAGACTATTTATATAGGTTTGAGGAATATGGGTCAAATCTGCATAGGAAAGAGAACTGAGTGTTAGTCAACAAATTTTTAAAACAAAAGAAAAATTATATCCATTAATACACATGCCATCTCATTTGAATATCTTGGATGGTGCAAACTGATGTGCCCAAGAGGACCATTTTAACATATATTTATGATATAGCTCATTTTGAGTTGCAAAAGTGTATTCAAACATGCAATGTGACAAGAGCTTGTTTAATAGGTTTTCAATAGTGGGAGAGTTTTCCTCTCGCCATTTTGATGCTATTATGTTTTTTGCTGTAATTAGGATGTGAATTATTAATAAGTAATCTTTTTTTGGAAGGTCTATGGTATCAATGAGTAGCAGTGCCCATCGCATGGTGAGCGGGAAATTGATATCCAATATCATATTGATTAGAACTTGCACATCTTTCCAAAATTGCTCAAATTTTTTACAGCTCCAAAAAATATGTTCAATGGTACCTATTGAACCACATTTCCTCCAACATAAGTTGCTATTTTTGAGTCGAATAAATTTAGCTTATGGAGGGACATGTACCACTTTAACTAAGTTTATGTTTACATTTTCTAAGTGATATACTGTACTTATCAGAAATATTCATACATGACACATCCTTCTATGCTCTACATATATGTACTTAGGTTACCCTGTGATATATGTTTAATTATCACATTTTGGGCTTTTACAGTTTTCCCTTTAAGGATTGATATATTTCTACACTTTCCAAGTGGGGTATTTATCCTATTTTTTGTTTTCCATGTATGTAGTTGGGACTTCCTTGTTATATCTTGTTATACAGAGATGAGATAAATGATAACGATGTTTTGAACTTTTCAATTTCAGGGTCCATATCTGACCATCCACTACATCTTTGAGTGTGAATCTTCTTTCATTTTATAGACGATTATCTTGGCTATATCATGTATAAATTTTACTTCCAGTTATTTAGCATATGATTAGTGATAAGTGAATCGTATTTGCCAATATTCGTTATTGTTACGGATAATACAGTATTCGGGATGTTTGTTACTTGGCAAGTATTACTGGTGCTCAAGAGTGATGTGTCAATCATGAATGATCTGACACACATTGCCGACTCCCTTGAATGAACAATGGAAGCTGGCACTCTAGTGAGAGCCGCTTGAATGGAAGGCTCTCACTGTTTGGTAGATCGATGTGTTGTATCTTGTATGCTGTAAAAAAAAACAAAAGAAAAAGTGCACCCACCCTCCCCAGGAAATGCTCTTTTTATGGCTGGTTTGTGTGTGGGAGGAGCCCATGACTAATTGACTTGCATTAGGCTAGGTATTCGAGTTGAATACCGTATAGTAAAAAGTATGCTACAATATTCTGAATCTGAATACTTCACTATTCAGCATCGGAAAAGCAGCTGGGCAGAAAAATTACCCTGGCTTCTACTTTAAGAATAGATTGGTAAACAAAGTTTGTTTGCCCAATCAGTAAAGGGTTGCAGTAGTCCAGCTGAGAATGAATAAGAGTGATAGTAAGTTTTTTTGTAGTTTCAAGGGTGAGAAATAGTCGAATTCTAGAGATGTTCTAGAGATGTTTATTAAGTGTAAGTAACAATGAGCTAGTAACTGATTGGATATAGAGGATAAAGGATAGCTCAGTGTCAAATATAATCCCAAGACAATGAGCTTGCTGCTTAGTAGTTATACCTGAGCCATCAAAGGTATTGAATTGCTGGGTGTCGGACAGTCAGTAGAGGGTGGAAAAATGAGAAATTCAGTTTTGGGGACATTCAGTTTCAGAAAGAGGGAGAACAAGGTGTGAGAGACAGTAGACAGACTGTCCTTGATATTTTATATTATTGTGGGGGTAATATCTTGGCATGATGTGTATAACTGGATGCCATCAACGTAGAGAGGATATTGAAAGCCAACTCTGCTGATGATTGGACCTATAGGGAAGTATATAGAGAGAAAAAGAGGAGGTCTTGGACTCATCCCTGAGGAACTCTGACAATGAGAGGAAAAGGAGGGGAAAAGGAGCCGCCAAAAGATACTGTGAAGGAGTGGTCAGAGTGGTAGGAGAAGAACCAGAAGAGAGCAGTGTCCTCGAGGTTGAATGAGCAGAACAAGAGGAGGAGTTAGTGATCCATGTTGTCGAAGGCAGCAGAGAGATTTATGATGAAAAGGAGAGAGTAGTGGCCATTAATTCAACCTCAGTTTTGTTGTTCACACAAGCTGCTCTTAAGTATGCACTTCATGAAGAACATGGCACACACTTGTTATTAAAATTAAAAAAAAAAAAAAAAAAATATATCAATGATAAGTAAGAAGGGTTTATACAATGAATGTTGGTCACATCATCATCCTGCAAAACTTGACAGTTTGCTGTTCATACTCTAGACTACAGATGAGCGGCTCTAGCAGAGTTCAAATTTGCCATATCATTCACATTTTCCCAGGAATTTCAATTTGCATCTAACTTATTGTCTGCAAATTGAATGTCCCTTATGCTTAGGTGTCTCCAGACCCCAGAGCATAATAAATGTAAGATGTAAAAAATAAAGAAAATACTAATACTCAACTCACTGCCCACCTCTCTGCCTCCTGCTCTTCATTATTTCCTGTCCATTTTCTCATTGTCACCAATAGCGTTAAAATCCTGAGCCTCTTCAAGATAGTCCTGGACTTCCAGCTCTGATGAGGCCCAGGACAGTTCGGCATATGCATGTATAAGGCTGCAATGTAACACTCTGTGCCGTGACCTTAACCTTATGCATGTATGTTCAAATTTGCCTCGAACCTAATCACTGCCAGAAGTTCTGACCTAGTGTGCAAAGGCCTGACATTTCCATGCAATATGAAGATGCAAAGAGGAGTAGGCAGGGTACAGTGAGGAGAAGAATGGCTGGAAAGGTGCGCGGGAAGGTGAGAAAAGTATCTTTAGCCTTTTAATTGCCCCTTGCAGATAGGCAAATTGGTGGTCATCAGCTGACAATTTACTAAATCCACACATAAGCAAATTACAAAAAAATGAGCATTTTAGCTATTGCAAATTTTTGTAAAATTTTGAGTAAAATTCAGATTCACTCAAATCAGTCTCATCTCTATTCTATATTTAAACCATACAGTTTTAACTCTTCTTCTCATGTCTTCACTCAGTTTTATATACCTATACACTTCCATTCTGGGCTGTTTCTTCTTTCTTTGGTCATCCTGACCATGGATCTAAAAGGTCCATTGCGCAATTTATCTAATAAGACAATTTTAAAGGGTTGTACCAAATAAACAGCCATTTTTACTTATCCTTTAGCTCTGGAATCCTATTTTGGTCTTTTTTTTTTACTTATTTCATATTTCAACTGTATTTAACCTTACATTTGCTAATAGAAGATGAATTCTCAAGTCGTGAACATAGAAAAATTAAGTCTACCAACTAAAAAAAATAGATATAAGCAAAAATACTAAAATTATATTTTTTTATTTATTCATTTTGAATTCATATTATTCAAAAAAAATACTGAAATACTGAAGATGTAAAGAGATAAATTGTTTAAAAATTCTTAACAATTTTTTACAAACAGCAAAACATTCCAGAATGTGATTCCTTATAAACTGTCCATATTTGCTCTGTCCACAGCATGTTAGTTCGCGATATTAATATCTCTGTACGAAATGTATCAGTGAGTTATTTATAAGCCTGCTTTGTTATAATGGAGCAGAACTTAGCTTGAACTCTACAATGTTCGAAAAAAAAATGTGCATATGCATATTGTCACAGTACAACCAATGAATATAAAAGTGGTATGAATAGAAATTATATAGCTTACTCATGCTAGCAGGATTTCTGTTTTCTCTACCAGCAGTAATGTAAGTTATTACTCTCATTAAATTAGACCACAAACAAGTCAACAATGATTCAGCAAAATGGTTTTGTTTGTATAGTACAAGAAACGCTGATAGATCACCAGTCAAACGTTTATGGCTAAATGGATGAAGATTTTAACATTACTGCCTAATAAAACCCCCATACTGTGTGATTAAATAAGAGGGAAAGCAGTAAAAAGAGAAAGCATAATGATGGTAACATGTAGGTCAGTTACAATTTAATTGTCATTGCACTTCATTGCTAACATATCAATTCTCCGCTGCTTAGCTTAGCAAAAAAAAAAAAGTCCGTAACTTAGCGTGTCCCGTGTCTTTATCAATCCCTTCTCTCCATCACTTGCTCCTGACTAGTTCTTAAACAGCCATATGAAGTTGTCGCACTTTAATAGGATAATGTTGCTGAAAGCACCTGCTGATTGGGTTCTTCCTAACATTCATTGCATCAGTGATCAGTAAATTTACTTCAGGCTACACACAAGATGAAATTAGATTGTTTCATTACAGCTTTAGTGACATGCAGCACTCTCTTATACTAATAACTGCTGGAAAAGTACATTAGCCTCTAAACTAAAACAGTCGGCTGCTTGGGATTTTTCTAATGCAGGTGTTACAAACGATTTCTGTGCGCTCGATAATAAAAAAATCGCAATAAAATGTAATAAATATACACTGTCATAAGATTACAGAGAGAAAGGCTAGACAAGTTTACCATAAGTGAGTAATAGTAACACACCCACCAAGTCACATGAGCCAAAATGTTATACTCTAAACTGGAATTGGTTCTCTAAGATAACACGATTCATTCATAGGAAAATTTGAAGAAGCAATAATTTGTCACCAATAGATAATTATAGATCCATTCTGTACTACTTCAGGTCTTGGATTTCTAAAGAGCAGAATATATATATGGACCCGTAGAAGTGTAAAGCCGCGCAAAACTGTGCCGTCGTCCGCTCAGCCTCCACCTCCTTGCACCATGTAAATACTTCGCACTCTAATAAAGACACATCAGCTGAATCCTCCAGTGAGTGCCGTCTTTTCTTCTATAGAATATATATATTACATAATATTAAATAGTTTTTACAGATTGACGTTTTTGATTTTCCACTGTATTTTGCGTTACAAGTTATTTCAAGGACGGAGGTTAAAGAGAAGTATGTGGCACCCAAAGTGAATGGCCAAACATGGGGAACCTTATATTGATCAGTATGCAGGATTACAATATGTTCTTTATGTTCTTACAAGGAATAAGCCACTTCCAGTAGTCTAGTATTAGTCTAAGGCTGGAAACACACTATCCTACTTAAATGCGAGTCTCTCGGATGAGACTCGGATCAGTGACCTGAACGGCCTCTCCCTCTGGATGGGAGTGTCAGCTGCTTGAGTTTTTGTGCAGCATAACACTCCCGTCAGAGAGGGAGAGGCCGTTCAGTGTCACTGATCCGAGTCTCATCCGAGAGACTCGCATGTAAGTAGGATAGTGTGTTTTCACCCTAATTCTCTCTACCCATTCAGAACTCAAGCAAGGTCAGCCTAGCTGACTGTGCATGCACATAAAGCATCTTTTCCAGTGACTATATCACTATACACATAGTGTGCACCAGCCTTTACAGCATATACTAGTCCTATAATCTGCTCTTTTATCATCAGCCATTTGTGAGTTTATCTGCTCAAATTCCCACACAATTAATAGCCATTTATCTGATGAAGGTCCATAAAAGACTGAAACATTATACACTCTGTTAATCATGGATTGTTAGATTTATTGAAAACCAAAGCATTTGCAAAGATATCTCATTGAGTGTCAGGTTTTATTACTGCTATTGAACATGGATTGGAAACTACATGGGCACAACAACTTACACACTGGATGGGACTATATTACTTCCTATGTACATAGAGGATCACTAGGTATAATTGTGGGCTTATTGACTGCTTGGTTGTAAACTAGTGAAAGTGTATGGGCAACAGAGATAAGAGTTAAATTGAATTAGAATTGAATTTTACTAGGAATTTTCACAAATCTGCAATGTCAAAATTGGGATATTTTGTAATTAACTTCTTTGCAGATTTAGCTACCATTTTTCTAAACCATAAAATACCATTTTAATGTTAAAAAACAAAAAATCCTTATGCCCACCTCACTGTATATTCTCACTTTCTGGTCCTCCCCACATCTTCAGAATGAGGACACCTGCCCCTGGCGTTGAAATCCTCACGCCTATCATGTTGAACTGAGTCATCCAGTTTTGATGAGGATTCCTTGCAAACACACAAGAGATCACAGAGTCATTATGTCATGGTGTGAGCCATGACCTTGGATAAGCATGTGCAGAAACCTCCCAGGCCCCATCAAAGCCTTAAGTCCCAGTCCAGCATGAAAAGCCTTGAGTTTTCTGCTAGAGTTGCTCATATCTAAAGATACGGTGAGGACAGGTGATGGTAATGAGTTGTTGGGTGATTATAAATTTTACTCTTATTTTTTATAATTAACAACATAAAGTCCAATATTTTCAGGGTAGTCAAGTCAGGCTTAATCTTTAGGAGCACATCATGTGCACGGCATTGCAACATGAACTCTTAATCAAGTGCAAAAAAAAGGAGAAATTAAAGAGGGTGATGTATATCACATGATGTGGAGCAGACACTCATAATGTCTAAATTGACCTTTGATATTTTAACAATAGAAATTATGGAGAGAGAGTGAGCAATTTTAACCACTAAGACAATATTGCCAATGAGCCCACCAGCCACCACAAGGAGACTATTCTTTAAGAAAGGACCATAACCATTTCTATCAGGCACAATTCTCCCAGGCCAGAAGCTTACAAATGTAAAAGAATAGTAGGATCCAATGCTAATTGAAAACTGTGTAACGCTGATTGAAGGAGTGCTCAGCTAACCATATTAACATTACATTTTTTGCCAAACACCAATGACTCCATTGGGGACTCCACAGGAAGTCAAAAGTCTTTAATAATGGAATAATTGGCAGTCAACCATGTTTTTGTGCCTACCCTAAAAGGCAACTACTGCAGAAAATGAGATCAGACAAAACATCATTTGACTCTCATAGAAGGAAGAAAATGAATAAAGATAGAATGAGGAAGACAAATCGGAAAAATTTATATAGAAATATGGGATATGCTTTATTAAATATTAATCATGCAGTTGTACAGTTCACAGGGTATATTACACCTCAAAAGGCCCTAGAAAAATTGCAGATAAAAGAAAAATCTTACAATTGTTAGGAAATTTGCCTTTTTATCGTTTATTCATATGAATAAATAACTATAATGCTATCGGTCAATTCTAAAGTAGAGATTGGCGAATCTGCAAATGTTTGAGCTCGGCGTATTCGGCCAGACAATTTTAAAGTCCGGGTTAAGGATTGGACTTGACCTAAACTTGAGTCCAAACCCGGACTTTAAAGTTATAAAATGGTGGCTAAGGGTGCTGGGGGGCTGCTACAGGAAGCAAAATGGGGACTAAAATGGGAACATTATACTTACCGAGTCTTTGGTGCTGCGGTCACACTAATTCTTGGTCCCTCTCATTAACTTCATCATTATTCACTGCACTCTGACACCAACAACCAATCACATCACTGATGCCCACTCTCTGTGAGAGCATCTGTGATTGACTGTTGCATTCCCACCCACTGTGCCGCTGTCTGTGATTGGTTGCCATTGGCATTGAACCTGCCATCATAGGAGTGTAAAATAAGTAATTACAATTTTTTGCATGGTGTTTCACTGTATTTTTGATTCTCAGTGTAGATAAACAACCAGCTATGCTGGCTAGTATTCTCAGTGTGGTGAGGCCCATAGTTATTGCCCACACCGCAGGCTACTAAAAAGATGTTCACAGCCACCACAGAAATTTGCGCATTCATTAGAATCACCAATTTTTGTCCATTTACCCAACTCTTTCCAATGCTCTGGTGCAGTGGCATTGGGGTGATGGAAAGGGTATGTTTGGGGTTAATAAATGGGAAATGGGAAAATGAGGGTTGTCTGTGTTTCTTATTTTGAATAAAGGATTTTTCTGTGTCTATGCTCAATAATTTGTGGGCCTCATAGAATTCTGAACATGATCAATCTTGGCTTAATGACAGCTATCAATAACTGTCATAAACCCCTTATATCCCCCGATGCCACTGCACCAGGGCATCGGGTGATAGAACCACGTACAAAGAACAAATATTGACACATCATGACTAGACCACATATAGCCACCAAATAGTGACCAAATAATACCACATACAAGGGACAAATACTGCCACACCATGGCCATACCACATATTACCAGTATATGGTAACTGAAAAATACCACATATAAATGACAAATGAAACCACAGTGACAGAAAAACACCACATAAAAGGGACAACTATTACCACACCATGATCAGACTACACATTACCATCATATATTGACTAAATACTGCAATACTGATCAATAATTAAAAAAAAACACAATACTATTAACACTAATATTACTATCAGTGCCATTTTGCACAAGAACTCTGTAATGCACAATGTATTATATAAGTGTACAGGTAATACAGTAATCACCAGTGACATTATACACAGGAACTCTGTATATAGTAATAAGATACTAGAGTGATGACCGATGACATTATACACATTCTGTGTATAGTGTATAATGTAACGGTAAGTCAGAGATCACAGTGACATTATACACAGGAGATTTTTAATATGGTGTATAGTGCAGTATACAAATAATAAAGTGATCATCATTGACATTATACACAGGAGTTGTTTACTTGTATATAGTGTATAAAGTACAGGTTATTCAGGGATCACCAGCGACATTATACACAGGAGCTTTGTATATAGTGTACAGTGTATAGGAAATTCGGTAATGACAGGTTAAGTTATACATATAGACTCTGTTTATAATCTAAAGTGTACAGGTAATTCAGAGATCACTAGTGAATTTATATACAGGAGCTCTGTATATAGTGCACAGTAAACAGGTATGGTCAAAGTCCATTGACCATACTAGCATTTTTATGCAGATTTTCCAATTCAAAGCTCTATGAACTTAAATGCCTAGTAGATGAAGCAGATCAGGCGATGTGTATTTGTGTAATAATTGTACAAACAGTGTACAAGAAACAAAATGTATCCATTTAATTTTGGGAAAATGGATGGTTTTACACTTGCATTTTTTTGTCTTGCATGCATATCCGTCCATTTCCTGAAGCCTCCTGATCAGGCATGTGTCCCTATACTTATCATGGGGCAGCAGGGACATGCGTTTTTAACAGTATTTCAGCAGATCCACACCATTGTGTTGTTTTGACCTCCTCCACAAATGCACAAAGTAGTTTTTTTGCAGCATGTCAAAAATCCTGATGCCTGCGGATCCGGCCATATGCGTCCACATATAGGCATCTGGATCCGCACAGGGCAGATCAGTCCATCCTGTTTCTTTTGACAGAGAAAATATGCACATGCCCAGAATCTCTCTCTCTCCTTCTCTCCGGACCGATGGTCCTACAAATTCCTACTCAAAATGCAAAAACGCATAGACAGATCAGGGCAAAAACAAATGCAAATTTGATACAACCACTGTGTTTTCTTGCTTGCTCCTGTGCCTGATCAGGGAAAAAAAATGCTGCAGTTGCATGCGTTTACCCATGTGTCAACAGATGCAGATGCACCCATTTTTATCTTGATACAATGCAATTGTGAAACCAGCCTCGGACAGTTCTGGGGTGAAATTTTCCAAACTGTTCAGCCGATGACAGGTGTTAAGCTCCTATAAAATATTATTACTGCAATAATAAATTGACAGGAGGATTGGAACCTATTTAAAAATGTTCCTCTTATAGATAAGGTAAAGAATATTTATACCGTGTTAGCCAGTAGATAGAAAAATATATTGCAATCTGAGAGTCCTCAGTGGTTGATACCTTTTAATGGCTAACTGAAAAGATGGTAAACATAGCAAGCTTTTGGGACACTATGGCCCCTTCGTCAGGCTGGTAATGACACAAATTCTGAAGACACATACATATATACATAAGCAAATGAAAGAAAAAAAAAAGGCAAAACAGTGTTATATGCTCTGGTGGATATGATAAGTGACGAACTGTAGAGTAGGGTTACGGATGAGTAGAGGAGCAGGGACAGAGAAACCAGATTTCTAAGATAAGCGGAACCTTTTGTATTAGGTAAATGGTTAGCAACCCATGGAAACCTGAAAATACTTAGTTAAGTTGTGGAGCGCAGAGTTCTAAGTGAGACAGTTCACAGAAGTGTCAAGAGTTCATAGTCCTATAATTTGAGTGTGTTGCAAGATGTCTCCAAATGCAATTTCATTTTATATAGAAGTGCATGAATCTGCTATCCCCAAATGTCCATTCATTTTAATAAAATCCCTTGAATCCATGTGATCTATAAAATGAGAATGCGCATAGGGTCTTATCCCACTTAAGAGACAGATAACGTATAGCATAAAATCTGCTCACCTGATTTGGTTGTGAAGCTCACAACCAGCTTGATCGCTCAAACTCAGCAGCCTCTGCAAGGACCGCACTTCCACGATGTGGGAATAGGAACTCTCTAAAGGACCAAGTGCCTCCAGATCCTCGCTGCTGCCCCAAAGAAATATCAAAGACACCGGAATGCTTTGAATGAATTATTTTCTGCTTTATTTCCGACGCGTTTCGGAGCTCAAAATCCAGCTCCTTCCTCAGGGAATGACATGATTCAACTGACAGACGGCCGGCTATAGGACAGGACGGAGTGAGCCGCGTCCTGTTGGCGGTCACAAGGCCCTATATCAGTACCACTAACCTTATCAAGGAGGATATAAGATCAATCTGACTTCTATATGCAGAACAAGGATTGTCTGCAGTTGAATACATATAATTAAATACACCACATTGGTTGTGGTGCAGCTGAAGTTACCTGGGATCTTGTAGTCCTGATCTGTTCCAGGAATCTTTATCTTGTCCATTGTCATTATAGATGGACAGGTTTTGCACCTGTCCTGGTTGCAGGGAAAGGTTCCTGTTGTTGCTGGAGAGGACAGGGCACTTCTGATAATGATGTTTTTTAGATTCGGAGGTTGTCTAAAACACAAGAGTGGGGGATCCGGAAATATTGATTTTAGTCGGGCATCTTTTTGTAGGAGTGGTTGCAGATTCTGTGTGGCTCCTCTTAGCACCTCCAGACTTGGATTGTAGGTGACTACGAGAGGAACTTTGTTGTTTTCTTCTCTAGTTTTGTAATGTAGGAGATGATTCCTTGATATTCTGGTGGCTCTTGTAATCTGGTTCTCGATTGTTCTTGGATGATAGCCCTGTCCGTAGGGTTGGAACATATCCGGTTGAATCTGATGGCCTGACTGTACGCAATAGAGTTTTTTATGTGCTTTGGATGAAAACTGTCCCATCGGAGATATGTTGGATGGTCAATTGGTTTCCAGTACAAGTATGTCTCTATTTCATTGTTCTGTAGCTTAATGATGGTGTCCAGAAAGCTGATTTCAGTGCAGGAGTAGTTGAGTGTTAAAGTGATCCTAAACCCACAAACTGACCCCCCCGCATCCCCTCTTATCATTTCTAGCCATCCCTTTTGCAGAAAAAATCGCTTTTGTAAAGTAGAGAAAAAGTTACATTACTTTGTCCTGTGTGAGTTCTCTCTTTCTGAGGAAGCCACAAATGGGCGTGCCTGTCTGCTGCTGCCTTGTAATTATGCACGTCCCTCTCAGGTTACTGCCTTGGTAAGAGCCTGGCCGCGTCATGAAAGGGGGCCCATTGCGGCTTCCTCAGAAATGGAGAACTCACACAGGACAAAGTAATATACTCGTATATACTCGTGTATAAGCCGACCCGTGTATAAGCCGACCCCCCTACTTTTGCCCCCAAAACCTGGGAAAACCTATTGACTCGTGTATAAGCCGAGGGTGGACCCCAGCACAGGTATACAGCCCCCAGCAGTGTGGTATACAGGTCTCCCCAGTGGTAGTATACAGCAGCCTCCCCAGTGGTAGTATACAGCAGCCTCCCCAGTGGTAGTATACAGCAGCCTCCCCAGTGGTATATACAGGCCCCAGTGCTATTTACAGCCCCCAGCAGTGTGGTATACAGGCCTCCCCAGTGGTATATACAGGCCCCAGCAGTGTTACAGCAGCAGCCCCAGAGGTATATACAGCAGCAGCCCCAGAGGTATATATAGCAGCAGCCCCAAAGGTATACAGGCCGCCCGCCCGCCACCATCAGTATACAGGCGCCCCCCCATCAGTATCCAGGGCCCCCCCTTGCAGCCCAAACCTGTAAAGTAAGATCATTATACTTACACCTGTGGCCGTCCCCGCTGCCGACATCGCGCTCCTCCGGCTTCATCCGACTTCTTCCGGCTTCCTCCTCTGGCGCAGACAATGACGTCATTGCCTGCGCCCATCGGAGGAAGCCATCGCTGGATGACCAGGAAGAGGTAAGGAGACTCCGAGCGTTAGGGGCTGACCTACCATGGTGCAGCTGGTTCAGCTGCACCAGGGCCCCGACTGGGTAGGGGGCCCCTCAAACATCAGTAGGGGGTCCCCGTGACCATGTGACAGAGAAGAGGAGGGTAACTGAGGGAAGCATCCTGCTTCCCTTGGGTGTTTCCACCCCTCCTCTTGTCTGCAGCCCAGGCTCTAACCCTAACCCTAGTGCTAACCCTAACCCTAGCGCTAACCCTAACCCTAGCCCTAGCCCTAACCCTAACCCTAGCCCTAACCCTAACCCTAGCCCTAACTCTAACCCTAACCCTAGCCCTAACCCTAACCCTAGCCCTAACCCTAACCCTAGCCCTAGCCCTAACCCTAACCCTAGCCCTAACCCTATCCCTAACCCTAACCCTAGCCCTAACCTTAACCCTAGCCCTAACCCTAACCCTAGCCCTAACTCTAGCCCTAACCCTAACCCTAGTCCTAACCCTAACCCTAGCCCTAACCCTAACTCTGGAGAAGGGGGTGGCGGCATATCCCTGTCATGGCGCCGGCAGCAACGGGCAGGTAAGACCCGATGCAGGGGCTGTCCCTCCTGCTCTGACAGCACCCCGGCTCCCGGTCCTCACCAGAGGCTGCAGCAGGGAGCAGGGGTGGGCGGCGGTGCTCTGACAGCACCCCCGCCCGCCGGTCCTAAGCAGCGGCTACAGTAGGGAGCAGGTGCGGGCGGCAGTGCTCTGACAGCACCCCCGCCCGCTGGTCCTAAGCAGCAGCTACAGTAGGGAGCAGGGGTGGGCGGCGGTGCTCTGACAGCACCCCCCCTTCCCCCCGCCGGTCCTCAGCAGCGGCTACAGTAGGGAGCAGGGGCTGACAGCACCAGCCGCAGGTAAACCCGAGTGTGACTCGGGATTACCGCTTCTGGCAGTGAAAGTTAACCCCGAGTCACTCGGGAATACCGCTAGGAAGGTTAAGTTAATGGTGGAGTGAAATTGGTTAAAGTGTTCATGGAACGTCTTCAGCTGTTGCTCCGACTCTGTCCAGATGATCAAAATGTCATCAATATAACTGCAGTAGGCCAGAGGCCTGATAGGGCAAGAGGATAAAAAGTCACCTTCAAACTTGGCCATGAAAAGGTTTAGATATTGTGGTGCCATTTTGCTTCCCATTGCTGTGCCAGTCTCCTGTAAATATACGTGCAACACACTCAAATTATAGGACTATGAACTCTTGACACTTCTGTGAACTGTCTCACTTAGAACTCTGCTCTCCACAACTTAACTAAGTATTTTCAGGTCTCCATGGGTTGCTAACCATTTACCTAATACAATTTGTTCCGCTTATCTTAGAAATCTGGTTTCTCTGTCCCTGCTCCTCCACCCCTCCCTAACCCTACTCTGCTTTGCATCACCTGTCATATCCACCAGAGCATATAACAATGTTTTGCCTTTTTTATTTTTTTAGCTTTCATTTGCTTATCTATATATGTATGTGTCTTCAGAATTTGTGTCATTACCAGCCTGACAAAGGGGCCACAGTGTCCCGAAAGCTTGCTATGTTTACCATCTTTTCAGTTAGCCATTAAAAGGTATCAACCACTGAGGACTCTCAGATTGCAATATATTTTTCTATCTACTGGCTAACACGGTATAAACATTCTTTACCTTAACTATCAGAGGAACATTTTTAAATAGGTTCCAATCCTTCAAGTCTAATAGCTTTCAGCGGCACAGGTTGCACCAATGGTATATCCGTCCCTGTCCCTTTGAATGTATTGCTACAAACTCTTTTAAAGGGATCCTGTCACCTCCAAAATGTCACTTAAGCTTCAAAATCATGTCCCTGCAGCATCCCATCACTAATCTTACACTCCTTTTGTCTCAGAAAAGCATCCTGTGAAAGTGGAGAAGAACGTTTTATAACTCACTCATTAGCGATGTTAATTAGCAGGGACTATATTCTTTAGCCCCTAGGGCGTGCCCTCTTCATCATAAGATCACGCCCTAATAGGCGTGATCTTCTATTCATGTTGTATTCAGCGCCTCCCTGCTCACCACGGCGCTGCCTGGGCTGTAATGAGGCGAATCGCGTCATTTCTGGCATCGGGTGATGACAGTACACCCACACCGCTCTGTAGGCTTCAAACACCGCATTGCGCATGCAGTGCTTGAAGCAGTACAGTACACAGCGGCGTTGGGTGTACTGACGTCTCCCGATGCAGGAAATTACGCGATTCGCCTCATTACAGCCCAGGCAGCGCCGTGGAGAGCAGGATGCGCTGGATACAATATGAATAGAAGATCACGCCTATTAGGGTGTGATCTTATGACGAAGAGGGCCCACCCTAGGGGCTAAAGAATATAGCCCCTGCTAATTAACATCACTAATGAGTAAGTTATAAAACGTTTTTCTCCACTTTCACAGGATGCTTTTCTGAGACAAAAGGAGTGTGAGATTAGTGATGGGAAGCTACAGGGACATGATTTTGAAGCTTAGGCGGCATTTTGGAGGTGACAGGATCCCTTTAATGATTGGTCTATAAATTTATCTTTTATATACTCAATGTTTGCATTATTTAATAAACACAATTCTAAATAATACATGATTATAACTGATTATATCTGCTCCACATGTTTCTATTTTTTGCCCATCGTGCAATAGAGGAAAAAAAATCAACACTTCTCTTTAAACCCATTAAATGAAAGGAAAAATTTAGACTGAAAAAAACCTGACCTCCTAAATCTAACAAGTTTTGAACTTGCATTGATTTCCAGCAAAGCTAAAGAGAGACAATTACAACAAAATACACTATTATTAAGCTGCTTTTAGTTTAATATACAAGGAACTTAACCTTTAAATTTTACAAACTATTGTCTAATGCTAATAATGTTGACTGCGTATTATATTTAGCAAAGTACTTATCTTCATTGAAACTATTATGTCCATTTTCACACAAATAAAACAAAAGTAATCTATGTGCAATGATTCTACTTCCGGATAAGAAAACAAAACAATTGCATTGAGTACTTCACGTATAAAGACTCAATGATTTACTGATTTTTAACCCCTAAAGCTATTTTCTACAAATCCAGTCTTCAAGAGCCACCAAAAGTGCATGTTTTCAGAATGTCCTTAATATCAAACACCCCCTAAAGGATGCAGTTATGTTGGGCCTTGAGAACACAGAATTATTTATATTTCCTTAGACATATCAATATGAGGGCTTGTTTTTAGTCAACAATGACCCCATTTTAAGGGTAAACAGTAAAAGAACCCTTCAATATTGCAGTGCACCATACGAGCATACACTACTTTCTCTGGCTCTTTGAGGCTCACATATCTCCCCATATTCACCTTATGCTTGTACATCAGTCATGATTGGTGTTGGCACCGACCATATCCATTTAACTCCTTATACGCTTATGACCAGGGCAGTCACTATCATCAAAGATCTGGGGCTCCTGCTCCAAGCTTTTTGCCTGGAGCCACGGATCTCCTGTGATCTCCACATTGAACTGTGTCAGTGTCACTATGATGCTGACACAGTTCAATCCCCTGATTGAGCAACAAGCCACAAGATCTCCCACTGCCTGTCTCCTAAGCTGTGGACTGCTATATGTTACGCCTTATAAGATATCAGCTTACTCTCACAGGTGGCATGAGGACGTCACTGCACATTGCGGTGCTTCTGAAAACGGAAAGGTGAATTTTTCCTCACCAAGAAAGAAGCTGAAGAAAAAGTCGCGACATGCTGTGTATGGCAGCATATCTCGCTGAGATCTCCCAATTCACAGCAATAGGAGCGAGAAAAAAGTCGCGACATGCTGTGTATGGCAGCATTTCTCGCTGAGATCTCCCAATTCACAGCAATAGGAGCGAGAAAAAAGTCGGAGAACACACGAAAGGTGGCTTTAACGGCCTTTTCCATGCTGTAGAAAGTTAGAGTAGATATGTACATGAACAGATAGAACAGATAGATATGGGACATACATGTTAAGGCCCAGTTACACACACAGATAATTGAGCAGAGATTGTTCGCAGATCTCTGGTTGCAGTGAAATCATGGACACATTGTTCCATTTTGTGGCTGTGTACAAATGTAACAATGTGTCCATGATTTCACTGCAACCAGAGATTTGTGAACAATCTCTGCACAATTATCTGTGTGTGTAACTGGGCCTTATGATAGATAGATCGCTATAGAAAAGTAACATAAAAGAACAGCACAAACCTATAGCAAACAAATGGTTCAAAAAATCCTACAAATGCAATGTCCAAAGCAAAAATTCATAGAAAAAAATAAAACCAGACAGCACTCTAAAAGATAACTAAATAAGTGGACATTATTAGCCAAAAACTGGCTCAAAGTTTCAAGCATTGAAAAAGGCTTTTACTAAACCGAAATCATGTGCCACTCTTGGGCTAATAAAATCCAACTATTTACTTATCTTTTGGAATACGGCCTGGCTCTAATTTTTATATAGATAGATAGATACATGATAGGGGGCCGTTACACGCTACGATATCTGTAAATATATTGCTGAAACGTCACTGATTTTCAGTCGCTCCAACGTCATGTTAACGACGTCGTTGCGTGTGAAAGGTCGATCTGACTAGCGATAAGTGGTCAGATCGTTAATCGCAGATTTGACACCCAGACCCCAAATCAGACGATGTTGGTCATGCAATCTGCTTGCATCGTTCAGTGTGACACCGCAATAATGCTCTCCTTAAAGATTTCGACTTTTCCTGACACTGGCTGGCCTCGATTGCTGGGTTGTGCGCTGGATCGCTGGCGCGTTGTCAATTGAAAAATTGTTAACGAGATCTATGCTTTTGACACCGCACAAGCGATATCAATAAATTGTTGTAGCGATCTCGATCACATGACTTTCCAGCCTACATCGTTTAATATATCGTAGCGTGTAATGTTCCCTATGGATAGATAATGAGAATAGGAGATATCTGCTGCAACACTGATACTAAATGTGTACAATTCATGAGTGCAATGAGCGGCCGAGCTGCACAGCTAATATAAGAAACATGATAAAATGTATTATGGCAAACACTGCTCTAGAATATATTGCAAATTGGAAGACTTAGCTTCAGCAGTGGCCACTGCGGAGTGCCCGGTGACCAACGACAAGGTGCTTCCATCTCACCGGGTCCTAACACTATGACTAACATAGTTGTGCAATGTGAATGTGTTTATATGCCCTTATTTTTAATTGAAAAAGGAAAAATGTGTGCTGGACTCCAACAAGATGGAGACCCAAGCCGGCCTCCGGGCGGGGAAGGAGGAGGGGAGGGAGCTCAGTCAAAATGAATACATAATTAATAGTATGGATGACTCGCATCTAACCTCTAAGTGCAGGAGCAAGCAGAAAAAATACATACTAATGAAAATAGGAGATATCTGCTGCAACATTAACACTAAATGTGTACAATTCATGAGTGCAATGAGCGGCCGAGCTGCACAGCTAATATAAGAAGCATGATAAAATGTATTATGGCAGACACTGCCCTGGAATGTATTGCAAATTGGAAGACTTAGCTTCAGCAGTGGCCACTGTGGAGTGCCCGGTGACCAACGACAAGGTGCTTCCATCTCACTGGGTCCTAACACTATGACTAACAGAGTTGTGCAATGCGAATGGGTTTATATGCCCTTATTTTTAATTGAAAAAGGAAAAGTGTGTGCTTGACTCCAGCATAATAGTATGGATGACTGGCATCTAACCTCTAAGTGCAGGTGCAAGCAGAAAAAATACATACTAATGAAAATAGGAGATATCTGCTGCAACACTGACACTAAATGTGCACTCATGAATTGTACACATTTAGTGTCAGTTTTGCAGCAGATATCTCCTATTTTCATTAGTAAGTATTTTTCTGCTTGCATCTGCACTTAGATGCCAGTCCCCATAGATAGATAGACAGATAGATAGGTCCAAAAACAGGCAGCACTCCAATTCAGGATAATGTGGACAGCTTTAATGCAGCCCTCAGTGGTGCAATTTTTTGACCGGTATGATCTTTGTCAAGCACAGTTTGGGTTCGCCAATCACTACTAGGGACATTCATATTGGTAGGACGCCTTGTTTTGTTAAATGTTAAATTTTGAATTCCTAATTGGATAAAATGTATTCAAGTAGTAAGAAATGTTCTTGTATGGTACAGTCGATCATCTGCACCCAGGGGTGGATTAAGGGAAGCCAGGACCACGGGCTGTTTAGAGGGTGAGGGCCCCCTCAACCCGAACCATCATGTGATATGCAACATGATCATCTTTTGATAGAACACATGATGGATCACGTGATTAGCAGACAGGTGCAGATCCATAAAATTAAAATGAGGAAAACTATGCGCTACTCCATATTTTTCCCATTGTATGCAGCGCTAAACATAACATAGCACTATATATAATAGAGCTGGGGTGGGAAATGAATACAGCAAGAGCTCACACATAGCCCCCAGCACATAGTAGGAGCCCACACATAACCCCCTGTATTCAACAGGAGCCCACGCATGGCCCCCTGTATACAGCAGGAACCCACACATAGCCCCCTGTATACAGCAGGATCCCATAAATAGCCTCCTGTATGCAGTAGGAGCCCACACCTAGCCCCCTATATACAGAAAGAGCCCCAAAAAAACCTCCTGTATGCAGAAGGAGTCCACACATATCCTCCTGTATACAGCAGGAAAACATACATAGCCCCATGTATACAGCAGGAGCCCACAAATGGCCTTCGGTATGCAGTAGCAGCCCACACATTGCCCCTTGTATACAGCAGGAGCCCAAAAATAGCTTTGCAGCAGTAGCCCACAAATAGCCTCCTGTATACAGTAGGAGCCCACACACAGTCTCCTGTATACAGCAGGAGCCCACACATAGCCCCAAGCATGCAGCAGGAGCCCCACATATAGCCTCCACACACAGCACCCTGTATACAGCAGGAGCCCCCACATAGCCTCCTGTATACAGCAGGAGCCCCACATATAGCTCCATGTACACAGCAGGTGCCCCATGCACAGCTCCCTCTATACAGCAGGAGCCCACCCATAGCTTTCTGTAGACAACAGGCATCCACATATAGACCCCTGTACACAGCAAGAGCCCCACACGCAGCCCAATGTATACAGCAGGAGCTCATAAATAGCTTCCTGTGTACAGCAGGAGACCACACACATACAAGAATACAAATAGCCACACACACAAAAACTCAGACAGGCACACGCATACACAGTAATGCAGTTGGGCATACACATGGATGAGAATGCAGAAAGGGACATACATGCTCAATACAGACAGACACATGTAGAAGAACACAGACAGGGTGCACAGAAGGACTTAAGAATTCAGGCACAAGAACACAAACAAGCACCCACATGAACAAGAATGCAGACAGGGACATGCACAAGACACAGACAGGCACACATACAAAAATGCAAACAGGTATATGCACACACAAGAATACAGACAGGCACATGCACAAGAATGCAGACAGGAACACGCACAACTAAGCAGAGAGGCACATGCACAAAAACACAGACAGGCACATGCATAAGAATGCAGACAGGCACAGGCACAAGAATTCAGACAGGAGCACGCCCAAGAATGCAGACAGACACATGCACAAGTATGCAAACAGACACACATGCAAAAATGCAGTCATGCATATGCATAAGAACATAGACAGGCACATGCATAAGTATGCACACAGGCATACTGTAACGCTGGTGTGTTTGTTCCTTGGTCCCTGGCATTACTATGCATTTCTGTGCTCTTACCCAATTCTCCTTTCCCCCTAACCAGCTGGGATACTGTAGTATGTTACCTGTATAGATTCTGCTCAGTTCTCTGCTCTGCTGCGTAGCCATACGCATGTTGTAGAGTCATTGCTCCGCTGCATGACCATCCATGTGTGCGGACACTGGCTGCCGCTGTGGAAGCTATCCCCGGTTTGGGAGGTCCTCTGCAGCTGGTGCATGACTTTCCACATGGGTTCAGGCTTGCAACCACTGCCAGGTGCCCTGGGCCTCTGATCCTGTGCTGGCTATGCTGTACTGGTTTCTGTCTGTGCTTAGGGTGCGCGTGGCCACACCTTCCCTGCTTTTATTAGGTGGAGTGTGTGCGCTTGAATTGCTGTTCCCAGCCTATAGCTGAAGGTCAACTCTTATTTAAAGTTCCTATCCTTGTTGGTCATCGCCAGAGCGTCCCTATGGTTCCAGAACTATGTGTGTTTGGTCCAACCATTCTGCTTCTTGTCTCCCTACGCCTTCAGCTCCTATCCTGCCTGCAACCAGTTCTAAATAGCTGATGTGTGCATGTCATTGTCCCTGGACCCGTCTTGCCTATGTGTTGGTACCAAAGTTCTTGCTCTTGAATGTGGATTACTGCCTGTGTCCTGATGTTCCCTGCCTGGAGCCGTGTCTGAAGTCCTGAGTCCAGCTGTCCTGCTAGTGACCCTGATATCCCGGCTGTGTACCTGATGACCGCTGGCTGCCAGTGTCCCTGTTGACCAGTGCATGTCAGTGTCCCTGATGACCGCTGCCTGTTGGTGTCCCTGATAACTGCTACCTTCTGGTATCCCTGATGACCTCTGTCTGCCAGTGTCCTTGATGACCTCTGCCTGGTTTCTGGGATGACTCTGAGGTCCCGCCTGGTGTCTGAGATGGCCTTGAGGTCCCACCTGGTGTCCGAGATGGCCCTGAGGTCTCGCTTCATGTCTGAGATGGTTCTGAGGTCGCGGTTCATGTCCAAGATGGCCCTGAGGTCCCACCTGGTGTCCAAGATAGCCCTGATGTCCTGCCTGGTGTCCGATATGGCCCTGAGGTCCCACCTGGTGTCTGAGATGGCCCTAAGGGTCCTCCTGGTGTCCGAGATGGCCCTGAGGCCCTGCCTGGTGTACAAGATGGCCCTTACGACCGCTGTCCGGTGTTCCCGATGTGTCCTGCCAGTGTTTCTTATGTGTCCTGCCTGGAGTTGTGTCTGATGTTCAGAGTCCTGATGTCCTGGATGTGTCTAGATGTGAAGTCCGTCGTCCTGGTGTTGCAGAGTATAACCCGCTGGTGTTTCTGGACGGGCTTCTCCTCCATGTTCCTGGGGAATTTCCAGCTGTCTATTTTGGTGATGGCTCTTTCTGAGGTTCCTGGATCAGACCAGCTGATGTCCTTTGCTTAAATGTGGTGTTCCTTGACCTGTGCTATCCATGTTCTGCCTGTGTTCCGATGTCCGGCCTATTCCCTGGGTCCATCCTGTGATGACATCTGTCCGAGGTCAGTGTTTGTTGTTCTCCTGCTGTGCCAGTGCTAAGCTTGAGGCCTGAGAGAGAGGCACTTCTGTTAATGCCCATGCCAGATGACCTTGGACTGCATCAACGTGTTTGGACCTCCTGCCACACCATCGCCTGACATCTGCCTACCTGAGAATTCCCCCATAAATCAGGAACCTGGCTTCATGACTTGTATTTTGTACCATCACTTTGTCTAGTAAACTTTATGTTTTTTTTATACCTGAAGTGTGTGGTGTCCTGCATGTTACCACTTTGCCCACATGCTAAGCTGCCACATACCGCAGTCACTGCCCTTCCCTAATTCCGGCAGACCTGGATACCCCATGTGGTCCAGTGGTTCCAAATCCACTTCGCCATGGCCTGGCGGCATGGGAGCATAACCGAGCTAACCAGTCCCCCCATAATACATACAGACACAGAAGAACATAGATTATGACATGCACACACAAGAACACAGACAGTACATGCACAAAAATGCAGTCATGAACATGCATAAGAATGCAGACAGGCCTGTGCACACACAAGAACACAGACTGGCAAGAACAGACACACACATGCACAAGAAAATCTTACTTGGTGGGAATTAGCAGTGCAGGACCCGTTATGTGTGGAGGCTGCAGTGACAGGAAGCTGTATTCATCACAACAGCCTTCAATCAAGAAGTCGTTGCAGAGGATTGTGAAAGGTATGACTGAGAGGTTAATAAAGATGGAGTCCAAATATGTGCACTGCTTGTGTTTTTATTTCTAAAAAAATGTTATCTCTGTGTTTTGTCTCTTCTTTACTATTTACTTAAAAAGAAGAGAAAGGGGAGTGCACTAAGGCGGTAAACTGAGGGACACCAGCACAATAACTATGGTGGTCCACACACCTGATGAGGTTGTGATGTGTCACAACCAACATAAAGAGCCTGGCCACTGCAGATCCCGTAGAAGAAACAGCGTTGCAAAGGAGAAAAAGATCGGGATTTATCTGCACTCGACCACAAAGAGATCCAGGATAGGAAAGACACACTTATTGCTAGTAATAACACCTAAAAATGATTTCAAGGTATTATTTACATTATCGTAAATGATTATTACGTCATCCATAAACCTTTTGTACAAGATAACATTCCCATAGTATTCATTGTTAAAAACATGCCAACTTTCAAAAGCCGTCATAAAGAGGTTGGCATAAGTGGGGGCCACCCTTGACCCCATAGCCGTGTCCATGATTTGCTGAAAAATGGTGTCCTCAAACGTAAAAAAATTATTTATAGATGAGGTTTATAGATAACGTAATAATCATTTACAATAATGTAAATAATACCTTGAAATCATTTTTAGGTGTTATTACTGGCAATAAGTGGGATATTGAATTAACCCCAGAAATTGATGCCTTGACAATTAACTTTCTTGATCTAACCATTTGGCATGATGGGGATAAAATTAATGCTAAAACCTATTTCAAGGCAGTGGACACCAACAGTTATATACATTTTAATAGTAATCATTATGTCAAGTGGCTAACGAATATTCCCAGTAATAAATACAAGCATATTAAAAAAAATTGTACATTGGAGAAGGATTTTAAACAGCAGAGTGATATCCTGCGAGAACACTTCTTGGAAAAAGAATATCCTAAAAATTTGATTAAAAAAGCTTATAATGAAATTAAGGACACCCCTCAGGCTGATCTACTCCAAAAATCGGAGAGGAATACACAGGAAATCACTACAAATTTTATCACCACCTTTTCCTCCCAAAACATGAAAATAAAAACATTATTCATAAACACTGGGGGGTGCTTATGAACAATCCCATCTGTAAGAAATGTTTACCTCCAACTCCGCTGATCACATATAAGAGGGCACCATCCTTAAAAAGCATATTGGCACCCAGTAGAATAAGGAAACAAACAAGTGTAACAACAGGATCTAATCATCTATCATGTAGGACAACTAAAGTGGGTGCGTTCAAATGTAACACGAAAAATTGTTTATGCTGTTCTAGTATAAATCATAAAACTGTTAATTTTTTCTTCCTTTATTGATGAGGGAACAGTGTACTCAATCAAGTACAGGTTGGACTGTCAGTCAAATTTAGATTTTTATCTTGTAGATTGCATCTATGGCAAGCAATATATAGGGAGCACGATTCAACCACTACACAAAAGGGTTAATTCACATGGACATAACATAAAAATAGGGTTTTTAAAACATGGCCTCCCGAGACATTGTTGTACTGTGCATGGGGGACGTATGGATCTGAGGATTACCCCCATAGACCATATTCTCACGGACACCCCTAATAGGGTGCAAGCCCTGAACAGAAGAGAAATCTTCTGGATTTATAAAATGGGCACCCTGAACCCTGGTGGTTTGAATGAAATATCCGACCTGTTTTAACTGAAAGATCAGTGTTTTTTGATGTCTGGGTCATTCCATGTCAAGTGAACCAATGATTATTACCTCTATATTTTTAATTCTTTTGAGATTTTGTTATTTGATAATAGCATGTCAGACAATGCAAAATGTGAAGAGAAAATTTTTTTAAAAAATTTATTTTTTTTTAAAATGATTTTCAAAGTTCGGAAAAAGTGTGAATTTCGCTGTTGCCTGCCTTTACGTTTCTCCTCATAACTAAGGCTAGGAATAAGATAGAGAGACAAAATAAACACCATTCTACTCAGAACTATACAGGCTTTCACCAGATATGTCACAAGAGGATTTTTGTTAATATTTTACCCATGTGATCGCAAGCGCAAAACTTTAAAACGTATTTCCGAAAAATCGGCGCGCTTTAAATATTTCAAAAACTGCCCATGTGTCTGCTTTGCTCTTAGCCACATCTGTACCAAATTTCAAGTTGGGATCGCAATGGGATCATATTTTAACATATTTTACTATTAATAGCGTCAATGGGTCATTCCATATCAAGTGATCTAAATATGAATATTTTTTTTTACCTGACGTCTTTAGATTTTTTTTTTTTTTTTCCTTTATGAAGTACTACTTTAGTTAATTACAAATTAAAAGTTTGGAATTTTTTTCTTCATCAGTTAATTTTTTACAGATTTTTAAAGTTTAAAAAAAGGGTGAATTTTGGCCTGGTACGACTTTAAATTTTTTTATCTCGGGCTAGAAATAAGATAGAGAAACAAAATAAACACCATTCTACTCAGAACTGTCCAGGCTTTCACCAGATATGTCACAAGAGTATATTTGTTAATTTTAATTTTTTACCTATGCGAATGCAAACGCAACATTTTGAAACGCATTTCCGAAAAAAACATTTTAATAAAAATTTTCCAAAACTGCCCATGTGTCTTTTATGCTCTTAGCCACATCTGTACCAAATTTCAAGTTGGGATCGTGATGGGATCATATTTTAAAATATTTAACTATGGTTAATCTCATTTTTATTAAATTTTGAAAAAACATATGAAAGACATACATTCAATCTTTTAACAAAATCTTGAGACATATAAAATATACAAAAAGAGAATTCACAAAGTTATTAGTAACTTTAAGATAAGCTGCAAATTTACTTTTGCGCTTATCTCTGGTGCAATATATACTACAATCTAAATATGATTCCAAACACTCAAGTATACAACCTTTCTCAGGGTTTTGAGATGTTCTGATGTCAAGGGGACAAGCAGCCCCAGCAGAATGATTTTTATTACTTGGCCCCTTCTAACAGGTTGACCACGTAAGTGGGTCATTACCCGTTGAGGCCTAGTTGGAATAGTCTATCGACTGGTGTACCGGAAAGGAAGGCCGAAATATTAATGATCTACTCACAGCTCAGAGTTTTCGATACCTGTCTAATGTTCACTAGAATTCTGAAGGTATAGGCGTAGAAAGGAAATACCTAGACTGAATGTATCAGATGGGAAGAAAAGAGAGATAGAAAAGAAGAGAGAGAGAGAAGAGAAACAAAAACCATTAGAAAAAGTTATACTGGGAAAGAAAAGCCACGTAAGAAAAAAAGAAAAAAAGGAGGGGGGGGGACGGGTGAGGTATGGGAAGGAGAAAGGGTACTCATCCCACTGGCTCCCCATCAGCCAGAGGTCGAGCCATATTATCTGTGCTGGAAAAGATACTCCTAAATTCTGCAGAGTCGTGAAAAAGAATCCATTCAACCCAAATCCCTAAGAATTTGTTCCGAGATCCCGACGCATCAGCTGCGAGCTCCTCCATTCGATATGTGTCCATCAATTCTTTGAACCAATCAAGTAGAGATGGAACCCGGCTTGATTTCCAGAACCTCGGGATCACAGCACGAGCAGCCGAGATGCAAAAGCGGAGAATATCCCTCTTCTGTAGCCCAATAGGACCTGGAAAAATGGATAACATTGCCGATTCTGGGCAGCATTCGGCTTGTTTACCTGTTATCCGGGCGTATGCATTGAAAACCTCAGACCAGAACCGCCGGATTTCCCCACAACTCCACCAAATGTGTATCATTGTACCCTTCTCTTCCCCACAGCGCCAGCAGGTATCAGGGGTTCCAGGGAACATGTTCCGGAGTGTCGTCGGGCACAAGTACCATCTAGTGAGCAGCTTATAGCTTCTTTCTTGTGCAGAACAAGCGCTAGCTAGTGAGTGAGTAAATATAAAGCATTTCTGCCAATTAGCTTCTGCAATGCTACACCCCAATTCCCTCTCCCAAGCACGTTGGAAGTAAAGGGTGCCCTGCTCTCTCATGGACCCTAAGGCCTGGTATAGAAATGATATTTTGCGCCTCGGTGGAGCCTCCAGTTGGAATAACCTCTCCAATACGTTGGGCGTCAATCTTACCCTGCAAGAGTGGTCAGCTGAATATAATTATGCTCTGTATTGGAGAAATTCGAATCACTTAAGAGGTCTCGTAGGTTCTTTGAGTTGTAGCTCTGCCATCGGGGGCAAACCACCACTGGACAGAGTCTGTCCTACTCGGGTGTCATCCACAATCCGCCAACATAAAAATCTCTGCCTGTCAAATCTGGGTGGGAAAGATGGGTTGGAAAAAAGGGGAGTCAAAGGGCTAAGTCTGTCGTTTAAGCGGAGGGTTTTCGTCACTAGGTGCCATACCTTCAAGGTGTTTCT
Source organism: Allobates femoralis (assembly GCA_033576535.1). Classification (NCBI taxonomy): domain Eukaryota; kingdom Metazoa; phylum Chordata; class Amphibia; order Anura; family Aromobatidae; genus Allobates; species Allobates femoralis. The sequence goes on along the minus strand of JARQOC010000001.1, from coordinate 526,456,777 downwards.
GGTCATGTCTGTCAAAGGTACTAGGTCTGTGGAGTCTTTAGGGGAAATCCAAAGCAGGTGTTTCAGCGGAATCCCCAAACCCTCTTGCTCCACCCCTACCCATTTCTTGGAGGACGCATGATAATGCCAATCTAGAGCTCTAACAAGAGAGGAAGCCTCAAAGTACGCTCGTATGTTGGGTAGTCTAACCCCTCCTCTGGTCTCGGGCAAGGATAGGATATTCATTCGCAATCTGGACCTCTTGCCCCCCCAGACAAATCTAAGGATCATAGATTGCATTTTGGAGAGGAAACCTCTATCCAATAGAACAGGAACTGTCTGAAAAGTATATAAGAGTCGGGGCAAGACATCCATCTTGACTACGTTTATTCTCCCGAACCAGGATAGCTTTAATTGTCTATAGGAGGTAAATGCCGATTCCGCGTTAGTCAAAAGGGGTTGATAATTTAAATTGAATATTTGTTTAAGATCTTTTGGTATAAGGACTCCCAAGTACTTAATGGCTTCTACTTTCCATTTAAATGGGAACTGTTTAGATAGATGAGAAACCAATTCTCCAGGCAAAGAAATATTGAGTGCCTCGGTTTTGGAGCAATTCACTTTAAAGTTGCTCAATTGTCCAAACCGTTCAAACTCCATTAAGACCGAAGGGATGGAGACCAGGGGCTGGGAGATGTAAAGTAGCAGGTCATCTGCAAATAAGGCTAATTTGTGATGACTCTGTCCCAGCTTGACCCCATGGACGCATTCATTGGACCTAAGTGCAAAATATTTAACTATTATAGTGTCAATTCAAAAGTCACCAAGAACACAATCAGTCATTTTTTCACAATTGCCCGTCAATAGTTTGAATTTGATATAAAGAAACATAGTCTTGTAACATCTCAAATGAAAGCTGTTACCGTTCTGAGTAAAATGATGCCTCTCCCACTTCATTATCTTATTTCTAGCCTGAGATAAAAAAAATTTAAAGTCGTACCAGGCCAAAATTCACCCTTTTTTTAAACTTTAAAAATCTGTAAAAAATTAACTGATGAAGAAAAAAATTCCAAACTTTTAATTTGTAATTAACTAAAGTAGTACTTCATAAAGGAAAAAAAAAAAAAAAATCTAAAGACGTCAGGTAAAAAAAAATATTCATATTTAGATCACTTGATATGGAATGACCCATTGACGCTCTTACTAGTAAAATATGTCAAAATATGATCCCATTGCGATCCCAACTTGAAATTTGGTACAGATGTGGCTAAGAGCATAGCAGACACATGGGCAGTTTTTGAAATATTTAAAGCGCGCCGATTTTTCGGAAATGCGTTTTAAAGTTTTGCGCTTGCGATCACATGGGTAAAATATTAACAAATATCCTCTTGTGACATATCTGATGAAAGCCTGGACAGTTCTGAGTAGATTGGTGTTTATTTTGTTTCTCTATCTTATTTCTAGCCCGAGATATGATAGAAAATGTAAAGCCATACCAGGCCAAAATTCGCACTTTTTTAAAACTTTAAAAATCTGTAAAAAATTAACAGATAAAGAAAAAAATTCAAAACTTTTTTTTTGTAATTAGATAAAGTTGTTCTTCAGATAGAAAAATTTTTTTAAAAATCTGAGGACGTCAGGGAAAAAAAATATTCATTTTTGGATCACTTGACATGGAATGACCCGTCTGCGATAAATTGACTCATCAGGGGTCCTTTGGTGCCTTGGATTTGTGAGGTAAATCAGATGATGTATCAGGTGTCCCATTGTTGTGATGAAATCTAATGTGTTATATTAAGATTTTGTTGTTTTTTATTATACTATCCTTACAGCAGGATTATGTATAATCCCTCTTCCTTTGAACCATCCTGTCTGAGGTGTTTCTGCTGCAAGTCCCCTACAGTTGTGAGCACCTATAGAGTCAGATTGAACGAAAGTCCTCTAGAAGTAATGTATAATATTGTATTTAATTTTGAACTGTTTTTTTGACAGGTGCACATATTGTTTTTTCCTTTCCTACCCATACATCTATATTTATATGTATATTTTTATAGAAAGATGGTTTATGACTCTTAACAGACCCTCATTGGTTAACCCAAGGTAGTGGTTTACCTTTGGGGAGATTTGAGATGAACTCCAATCAGATTTATTGGTCTAGTGGTAGAGCCATTGGCTTGAACTCAGATTTTGTGAGTTCAAGTCCTGTTTTTTTAATTAGTTATTTAAAAAAAAAAAAAACTTTTTACAGAGATCAGATCCTGGTTTAAATGCGGGTGAAAGAATATCGCACTGAAGTGGATACAATAGATAATAGGACATGCAATCTTTTAGGTCTATCTTAGATCATGGGTTCTCATACACTTATGTTTTGTTAAATGTATATTGATTTATTTTATTTTATTATATATTATTCAAAATGTATCTGATTTTATCCTTGGTTTTAGTGTTTACATTTCCATTGTATATAAGACTTTTACTAGATAATTTATATGTTTAAAAACTGGTTTTATTTTGAGTGGGCGTTCCTACAGGAACTGATGTCAAAGTGATGTCATCAACAAGGTGTATTTAATGGCTCCTAGTGAGCTGGACTGTATGTTCATGCCCTGAAGAAGTGGCCAGGAGGCAATTTGTGTGTTCCGTGTGTGAATAAAGTGTGTCTTTGCTATCCTTGATCTCCTTGTGGTCAAGCGTGGATAAATCCTGATCTTTTTCTCCTTTGCAATTACTATTTACTTGAAATTCTTAATGGCCAGGTCAGACATTGGTCCAACATTATGAATTTTGAGCTTTAAGCCAGGTGGAAGTAAAAACTGGCATTAACCCCTTATTACCCTGTCTGCCACCACTACACAGCAACTGGAAGAGCTGGGTAAAGCCCCAGAACTTGGTGCTTCTTGTGAATGCACCAATTTCTGGGATGGCTCTGGGCTGCTATTCTATAGCATGGGTGGGTCCAATAATTATGGGCCCTCGCCCCGCTGAGAATACCAGCCCTGAGCTGTCTAGTTTTATCTTGGCTGGCAATTAAAAATAAGGCAGAGCTCTATGCATTTTTTTGCTAGCCAAGGTAAAAATAGGTAGCTGAGGGTGGCATCTCACAGCTGTAGAGAGAATGAAAAATTCAGTGAAGCCCTACACATGTTTTTTCAATTCTTTATTTTGTTTACACACTATGATTGCAGGTTGGTTGCCATAGGCTAATGTGTGACAACCAAGCACAGACACCATCCAGATTGTGGAAATGCAGTGTGATTGCAACAGCCAATCACAGATATTTCACAGAGCATAAGCATCTGTGATTGGCTGTTGCACGTCAGTAAAGTGAATATGCATGAAGCTTATTTGGCGGGACCAGAAGTAAGTGATGAGAAACGGACCTGAAAGCAAGCAATCAGTGGTAGACTGGTAAAATGGTGTGTATGTGTTTTTGTGTTATTTGAACTTTGTTTAGCAGCTTTTGTACACCTTTGAAGGTGTTTGCTATGTGTTTCATGTTGACCTCTAATGATTTAAATGGTGTTTGGGGGGTTTGGTGAATTGTTTTGCAAACAAATTGGGAAACACCCCACTATTCGTCTTACTGAAACGAATCTGAACACTTAAGTGTTTGCTCATCTCTAGTAATCACCATTTGAAATTGCTGTGAACTTTGTTAAACCCAACTCTGACGTCACTGCGCCCACCGCCGAGAAACTGACTTCTGCAGTGATTGAGGTGACGTCAGTCAGGTTCATCAAAGTTCACAGTGGATATGGCTGTGATGTAAACTTGAATGACCTTTCTCACGGCACCCAGACAACACTAAGGTTTCAATATGTGCCTGCTAGTCACTGTGAACATTTGCGAGTCTGCTCTCAGCAATGTTGCAGACCTCAACATGTTCACCGTGGAGCAGATCTGTGAATTTTCATTGAAGGGTTTCTTTATGGGTTATTAAGGATGGAAACCAGGGATGTATTTGTCTTTTATATCAATTAAAAGCTTTGTTTTGTCTTTTATTCCATTTAAAAGATTTTTTCTCCATGTTGTGTTTTTTTAATGTTTACTAGAGTTTCATTTTGGGTGAATTTAACATTTGTCTGACAATATGAATTTTGAGCTAGGTGCCAGCTGACATTACAAAGCTGTCATCAACCTCATTATTACCCAATGTGCCTCCATTACTAGGGTCATTTGAAGAGCCAGATAAAGTGCCTGCAAATGGTGCTATGAAAGAATACGCCAATTTAAGGGTGGGCTGTGGCCAGCAATTTTCAGCGTGGGTGACCAGAACTCTTGGGCCTTACTACACTTAGAATCCCAGCCCCCAGCTGCCTGGGTTTTAACTTGGCTGGCAATTAACAATAGAGTGAAACCCAAACATTCTCTTTATTTATTTAAATAATTTAAAAAAAAATAATGGGCTTCCCTGCATTTTGATTGTCAGCCAAGGTAAAGCCAGATACAAGAAAAACAACATATAAAATAACTGACAAAAAACTTTAACATTCTTCTCCGACAGAGGGATACAGGATTACACCGTTGAAATAGTGGATGAAACATTCTGGATGCCTCAACTGGTATTACAGTTGTGCTCATAAATTACATACACCAGTAGATTTTTTGCATTCTTGTCCTTTTTTCAAAGAATGTGAATAATAACACAAACATTTTTTCTACTTATGGTTAGTGGTTGGGTGAAGCCATATGTTCTCAAATTACTGTATTTTCTCTTTTTAAATCATGACAACCAAAAACATCCAACTGACCGTGATCAAAAGTTCACACACCCCAGTTCTTAACACTGTGCACCACCCCCTCTAACATCAACAACGGCTTGAAGTCTTTTGTGGTAGCTGTGGATGAGGCTCTTTATTTTCTTAAATGGTAAAGATGCCCATTCTTCTTGCCAAAATGATTCCAGTTCCAGTAAATTCCTGGGCTTTCTTGCGTGAACTGTGCGCTTGAGTTCTCTCCAGAGTGGCTCAATCAATTATATTGAGGTCAGGAGATTGAGATGGCTACTCCAGAATCTTCACTTTGTTCTTCTGTAGCAGTAATAGGTTGACTTGGCCTTGTGTTTTGGTTCGTTGTCATGTTGGAACGTCCAAGCACGTCCCATGCGCAGCTTCCAGGCTGATGAGTACAAACATTTGCCTCCAGTATTTGCTGATAATGGGCTGTATTCATCTTTCCTTCAACTTTGACCAAGTTTCCTGTGCTTTTCTAGTTCACTCATCCCCACATCATCAGCGATCCGCCTCCGTGCATTACAGTAGGAATGGTGTTCCTTTCATCATAGGCCTTGTTGACACCTCTCCAAATATAAAATTTCTGGTTGTGCCTAGAAAGTTTGATTTTGGCCTCATCACTCTAAATTATCTTAATCCAGAAGTTTGGAGGCTTGTCTGGCGCATTGAGAGATACTTTGTGTCATTTCTTGTAGCGACTCGACCATGCAGCCCATTTTTCTTCAAATGCCTCCTTATTGTGCAGATGGTAAAAGCCACACTGCTACTTTTGAGTGAGTCCTGTATTACATCTGATGTTATTTGTGTTTTTTTCTTTGCATACTGAACAATTTTCCTGGCAGTTGTGGGCGAAATTTTTGTTAGTCTACCTGAACGTGGTTTGGTTTTTACAGAGCCCCCGATTTTCCATTTGTTAATCATAGTATGAGCAGTACTGACTGGCATTATTAATGCCTAGGATATCTTTTAGTATCCCTTTCTTGTTTTATACAGTTCAACTATTTTTTCCTGTTGATTCGTGGACAATTCTTTTGCTTTCCCCATGACTCACATTTCAGAAACATCAGTAGCTGGATGAAAGGTGCAACAGTCTCTCTGGATCCCAGAAACTTAGGCTACGGTCACACATTGCGCATTTTTTGCGCTTTTTTCTGCAGTTGCGATTTTTTACGCGGTTACGCGGCAAAAAGCGCAACTGTTTTCACACATTGGGCTTTTCTATGCTTTTTTCGGCACACTTTTCCCGAGCCCATTTTAACATGTGGCAATGGGAAAAGCACAGAGAAAAGCGCAAAAAGAATTGACATGTCTATTCTTTTTACGTACACGCTTTTGCAGTGAAAGCGCATGCATAAAGAAATGTGCAAAAGCGCAACACGTGAGTGCAATTCAGCAAAAACCCATAGGTTTTGCTGGACTGCTTTTCCATAATTGCGTTTCACTGCATTTAAGCATGTGTAAAAAAAGCCGTGTAAATGCAGGAAAACGCTGGAAATGCAGCAACATGCTGCAAATAGGCAGCGAGTGAACGTAGCCTTAGGCCGGCTTCACACCACGGTGTGATCCGATACAGGGCTGTCCGCTATGGACCGGACAGCCCCGGACTGGATCAGCACACAGAACCCTGAGGAAGGAGCTCGGATGTGGCTCCGAAACGTGTAGGAGAGAAAGAATAAAGGAGGTTTTATTGAAGCATTGCCTTCCTTGTGATCCTTTTATGTCACAGCAGCGCGGACCGTGGTACACCTCTTCCTAACTACAGATTATCGATTTACACGTGCAGTGGTTGTGCAGGTCCAGCGGCAGCTGTATTAATGCACTCAAGCCTGGTTGTGGGTATACACAACCAAACAAGGTGAGTGGACACTACATATCACTGTGTCTAATAGTGTCATCATTGATAGGGCACTATTCTGCTCCTCGCTTGTCTCCTTTGATTTTGATACAGCTTTTTCCCCCGGACACAAAAATGTTGCATGCAGCATTTTTGTGTCCGGGAGAAAAATACGAATCATTCCGAATTCTCCCGGACAGATGGAAACCGGATAGGAGATAGCTGCCATCGAGCTTCCATCCGGCCCTTTAAGATACTATGGGGCCGAAATCTGATCCGGGGCTGTCCGGTTTACAATGGACAGCCCCGGATCAGATCTAAATGTGATGTGAACCTGGCCTTACTCAGCTTTTATGCACACACACTAATTACAAGCAAACAGGTCACAGGTGAGGATGTTACCTTTATTAGCCATTCAAACTCATGAATATGATAATTTTTGATCAGGGTCATTTGCATGTTTTTGGTTGTCATTATGATTTAAAAAGAGAAAACACAGTAGTTTAACAATAAATGGCTTCACCCAACTACTAACTGTGAGTGGAAAAACATTTTTTGTGTAATAATTCATAATCTCTGAAAAAATAAAAAAATCTGCTGGGGTATGTAAACTTTTGAGCACAACTGTATATCAAGTGTGCAACATTCCAATGAGGCCTCCGCTTCGGACCCGTGTTAAGGCCACAAAATAACTAACTGCCAGAATATTTCTACAGCAAATTATGTCCTACTCCACAGTTTTAGTAAATACAAAACCACTGAATAATAGGCTCAAGGAGTGTGCTTGCGTATTCTCCTTTCATTTCCATCTAGCCAGACAGTTGCTTGTCTTAGTGTTTCAAAGAATTGCACTTTTCCCTCTACCGCAATCTGTAATTTAGCTGGGAACATCTTCGAGTATGGGACCCGCAAATCCCTGAGGCGCCTCTTAACATCAGTAAATTACATCCTCCTTTTGTGTACCTTTGCCGAAAAATAAGGTAGATGGAGATCCTGTTACCATTAATCAACAGCTGTTTAACGCCTGTTGCTTTATGCAGGATGAAATCTCGGTCTCAAAAGTGCAGGAATATAAGGAGTATGGAATGTGGGGCGGGCGCTCGGTGGTAAGGGCAAGGTTGGGACCCTGTGTTCCCTCTCAATTGTGAAAAAAGGAGACAGTGTCCCCCCACAGTCCTTGGGCAACCAGTCCTCAAAGTATTTCACAGAATTGTTTCCTTCCATCTTCTCTGGGATTCCGTAATTCTCAGGTTACTGGACCGAGACCGATTCTCCAGGTTATTCACCTTTACCAGGAGCAGTGAGATTTTATTGGCTGCTTTGCCAAAATCTTTTGGTATTGCGGTGATCCTATCCTCCGCTGAATGGACCCTCTTCCCCAAAACCTGCACTCACCCGCTGACCCCTTGCAGCTCTTGTTTGATGCATGTTATGTCAGTTTTGATACCCTTTATTTCCATGGTGAGGGTGCTCAGTGTGGCATCAGTTATGTAAACTGCCTGCAGGCTGTCTCTTAGCATAGGCTCTGGGGCATCAGACTCCACAGATTCACTATTTAATGACTGTATCAGAAGGCCTGTTGCTGCAATAACTCCCCTCTTTCTCAATTGTCGACGGTTTCTCTGCAGATGCTGAAGCTCACTAGATAGTGATGCCCACTGTCTTGTGATGTGGTATAGGGTCTCTGCCTAGGGGGTGAATTGCTCACCTTTTCTGTCTCCCGGTGACTGTGGTAGGTATACCATTAGGCTTTGTCTAACGGCCGGGAATCACTCTGGGTCTTCTTTCCTGCTTGGGTACCTTAGGTGTGAGCCCCTCACTCTGCTCTTTAGACAGTCTCTGATGTATTTCTTCTGGGTCCCTCCGTTCAGTTTGCCATACAAATTGTCCAGCTAAATCAGCCTGCAGGTGAACCTTGGGGGGGAGGACCAGCTTTCAGGGTCTCAGGCAGGTTATAGGGGATAAAATTTGTTAAAATATAGCCTAGCAATAGAAACTATGCAGATGCATGTTTTCCCTGCTTGGTGACCATGGTATCTTCAAAATGGTGATATTTACAGTGAAAATAATGTGCATTAGTTTCTTCAGGGTCAAAATAAATCACACACGCCTTAAATTTTTTTATGTACAGGTTAAAGAGTGCCCTATTTTAATGGACTATCCTGAAATTGCTTTATGTGGACAACCCTGTGCTGGACTTATTATTTGGTATTGATTTTTTTATTAAATATTTGTACAGTGCAGACCTTCCATATATTGGAGTGCTTAGTGCTTCCTTCAATTTTTTCATTTCTATTGAATATTTTTATGTTATTGGTGTAGTTTATAGCCTAACAAGAGTTCAGTAAGGAACAGGCAGCAAGATGCAGGGGTGCCAACCAATGAGTGAAGGAAGAGACATGTAAATCATTGACCTCTATAGCAATGATATTTGAATTGTATTATTTTAGTTTCTGGCCTGCGTTTGTCCAATTTTATGGTGATCCCTTGTATCCTTTGGCTTGTCCCAATGATACTGGCCCATCTATACTATAAACTACTTTGTATATTGTTTCACATTTTGTATATTGTTGTATTTTTCCTTCATTATTTTATCATATTTAAGTGAATATATAATAAAACTTAGATTTTCAGTATTTCCATTGCTAATTTTCTCATTGTTAACCTCCCAGTTTATACATAGAAAAAATTGCTTACAGTGCCTTGTGAAAGTATTTGGCCCCCTTGAACTTTTCAAGCTTTTGCCACATTTCAGGCTCCAAACATAAAGATATAAATTCTAAGTTTTTTTTTTGGAAGAATCACCAACAAGTGTGAAGCCTCTGATACCTATTTAGGTAATATTTTATCTCTCAGACCCTTCATCCTCCCTACTTTAATTTTCTGAGATAATGACCTTTCGGTTTTCATTGGCTGTAAGCCATAATCATCAACATTAACAGAAATAAACACTTGAAATAGGTCACTCTGTTTGTAATAACTCTATGTAACATATGTGATTCACTTTTTTGTTGAATTACTGAAATAAATTAACTTTTTGATGATATTCTAATTCACTGAGATGCGCCTCTATATACCATCATTTTGTTAAAAATATTATATTTTGCCTAACCTCCTATTGTCTACACTAGGTTTCAGCTGGTGTTCCTGATCTTCTGATGTGTCCGGCTCCGGTGTTAGATGAAATAACGCTTACCGTAGTTTTCTGATCTCTGACGACGCCTTTGTTTGTACAGTATGCCTTAGTATTTGTGCATCTATATTGTATTGTCGTTTCTAACTTTATATTCTCTGTATTGATTCATTAGGCAAGAATGGAAGTTGCTGTCAATACTTGTAGTTTCCGTCACTTGTAAAATGATTTCAGCTCTTGCCACCTTTCCATAATCATTTTCCATTCATCCAGTGACAGACAACATGCGATATTCCGCCATTCTTTGCTAATCTTTTTATATTAACTTTGGCAAAATGTATTTTTATTCATCTTTACATAGAAATGCATCTTTTATTTAAGAGAGGACTATGTGCTCTGATGGGATTAAAATGATTTCAAACACAATGCTACATCCTTATAATAATCAAGTAGTAAAGGCTTATCTGCCACTTATTGTAAACACATATTGTAAAGTTATTATACATTGTGACATGCTGCACATTACTGTCAATTTTTTAATAGTTTGTCTTTCAAAAGCAGAAAACACTACATAGATGTTGAAAATAACAGATTATTTAGGAGTGCTTATAAAAACACATTTTATATTGTTGAAATAATATATATATATATATATATAGACCAAACTAGCTACTAGATTTTAAGCACTTAAGAAGACAATGAATAAAGGATCACAGGCAAAAATTATATTGACGATGAGGATGATAATGACTGCTTTTACCGTTATTATAATGGGCATTATCATCAACCTTTACATAATACCAACATATTTTATTTGGTACTTACAATTTATACCTAGTGCCACAGAGACAACACCAAAAGCATACAAACGCACATGAAAATTAATTTTAGATACTGTAGAAACCTTCAAGTCAAACTTTAAGTTTGTTTTTGGTTAATAGAGCATAACTGTGCTAAGACTAGGTGCAACAAAATGACAGCTGGACTCTGAAATACTAAAACATTCAATTATGACTATAAAAGAATATACTGTAGAACAGCATTATGGCTAAGAAGATATTTAAAAAGAACTGAGACACTTAGCATATAAATATTGCCATATATCTAACTGCCCAGTAGCCACATCAACGCGTGTCTACTTTTTGGGAACCTATACTGAGTCACTGCCTCTTTTGCTCTGGGTTTAAAAGCCTCCATTTCAAGAGAGAGTAGAAACCTGCTAACGGAGACCAAAATCGTCTAAGGCTAGTAGGGGAGGCGTCCACAAGAAGAAGGTATGACCATTGCATGCCCACCCAGGACCATGGGTAACTCAGAACCGGATCGGGCAAGGAAGCTCACGGGGTCATGACCCGGTTCCATGGCCCTGCCGGTGTCAATAAATGGGAGAAACTTTATATGGGAAATGTATTGTTGACACCACCCTTGGGTTTCGGCAATTGGGATGGATGGCCGATGCTGCAGTACAGATCCTATGGGGCTGTTGGTAATGCAGCTGAGGTGGTTCTGCTCTCCACGAGTAGAGCAAGGGTCCAGGGCAGTTTATACAGTCTATGATGGGAATAGAATCGGTGGGGTGCAGGACTGTGGGCGCGGTAAATAACTTCAGGACACAATGATAGAACTTTCCTTTACCTCAACTTGGTGGTTGCAGGTACAGTCCAGGGCACTTCTTACAGATGGTAATGGACATCCGGGCAGCCGGGAAGCAATTGGGGATCCACCTAGCCAGGTGGTTGTAGAGGTCTTCCTTCTACATGGTGTTACTTGGACCTCGCTGCCTACAGCTGGGCTGCGGCCCTCTTCCTGCATGTCTAGTCCTTTACCCATATGGCAGGCAGCTCGAGCCTTTTCCAGGTGTCGCTCCTCTGTGGCGGCTCCGGCTCTGCTATGCTGTGTTGCCGTCAGGTGTTGAATAGGGCTAAGAGACCTGCAATCCGCTGCCCTCTGGATTTAGCTGCTGGAACTTCAGTATCCTAGCAATCACGGACTCCGGCATCTGGTTTCTAGCGCTTTCCTCTTGGGTGAGCCTGATCATGGCTCCACTCCCCAGGTTCTCCTAGACTCACCTGTCTCACTAGCTCTCCACTGTCCTGGGACAAGCTCCACTGGCTCCAGTCCCCAGGACGTCTGCACTGTTCTCTCTCCTAAGACGTTCTGCCTAACCCCGCCTCGAGGCCAGAATTTATAGGGAAGCTCCCCTGAATCTGGGTTCAGAGCTCCCTCTTCTGGTCTCGAGTCAGGACAAGTGTTGTATGCTGGTATTACCTGACAAGGGGACCCCTTCTTGCTTCCAGGCATGACATCACCCCCTGCTAGGGAGCAATGCCACTGTGGCAACTGGACTCCTGGGGTGCCACAATCCCAAAATCCAAACACGAAAAAACTCTGGCACTCCCTAACATGTAATGTGACACAGGTGCAATGCTGAATAGGACACATGGCAACAAAAAAATAATTGCTGCACTCTGAAATATTAAAATATGCAATTCTGAATATAAAAAAAAAACACAGAAGAATATTATAGCTAAGGAGGTATATGAAATAAATGAGACACTTAGCATGTATATATGGCCATATCTATAACCACACAGTAGACATGTTGAGGTGTGTCTTCTACTGGGAACCTTCACTGAGTCTATGCTTCTCTCTGGGTTAAAGAACCTCCATTTGAATGGGTAAGTAGAAACCTGCTAATGGAGACCAAAATCATCTAATACTAGTGGGGGAGGGGTGCACAGGAAGAAGGTATAACCCCAACATATAAACAAGAAAAAACTGTCGCACTCCCTGACATGTAATGTGCAATGCTGAACAGAACACATTGTAACAAAAAAACAGCTGCTCTCTGAAATACTAAGACATGAAATTCTGAATATAAATGAATATAGAACAGCATTATAAATATGGATATATGAAAAAATAATACACTTATCATATAAAGATGGCTATAGGTTGTTCTCCATTAGCAGGTTCCTACTCTCCCTTTCAAACAGAGGATTTTAAGCCCAAAGGAAGGCAGTGAAACAGTGTAGGATTCTAGTAAGGAGACATGTCTTGACGTGGCTACTAGGCGGTTATAGGCATGCCATATTTATATGCTAAGTGTCTCATTTCTTTCATATATCTCCTTAGCTATAATCCTGCTTTGCATTCTTTTATATTCAGAATTGAATGTCTAACTTTTTCGGAGTGCAGCTGTCTTTTTGTTAAAATGTGTCACGTTCAGCCTTTCACCTGTTCACATTATATGTCAGGGAACGCCATCATAAAAAACATTATGTAGAAATTCATGAAACAGTGCCTTCAGTCCTTGTCATGAATTAGAATAACATCCCCACAAGAGCATGGAGATTTGGCTGTGTCACCTGCTGGCTCCTGATGGGTAAGGGAGCAGCAATTGCTAAATGAAAAGCATGGGTAAAAGGACAATTATTGAGAACTAGATGGTGGCCCGATTCTAACGCATTGGGTATTCTAGAATATGTGGGTGTGCGGCGGTGCGGGTGTACGGCAGTGCGGGTGTACGGCGGTGCGGTTGTGTAAAGTGTTCAGTGGTGGCCCCCTCAGTTCTCACCCACTTCAGGCTTCTATCCAGCTGCCTCTCACCCTAGCATGCCTTCTTCTTCTTCCTTTAGCATAGACGTCAACAATTCCAAGGCCTCAGGGGCTGAGTTAACACAGGCGTCATAGTAGGCCTGTCCAAGCGCATAGCCCTGATGTGGTGGGCGTGCCCTTGTTCATGGCCATTACAACGCCTCCTTTGGTAGCTCCACCCCCACCCCCCATGGCCTTTGAATTTCTGGAGTCTATGCCAAAGAAGAAGAAGAATGGCAGGGTGAGCGGCGGGCAGATGTAGCATGGAGCGAGGGCCGGGAGGGAGCGTGGAAGGGGTGAGCAGCGGGCAGGAGACCGAGCGGAGGGGGGCCGGGAGACCAGGCGGACTGTGCCTGTTTCGCTTTAACGGAAATCCTGCGTCGCTGATTGGACGCGCCCAGCCAGCCGCGAACAATCAGCGACTCGGGTTTTACGTTAGAGATAGTGTGACGTGAGTGCAAGGTGAGCGCAGGGCTAAGTGTGAGGTGAGTGCAAGGTGAGTGTGACGTGAGTGCAGGGCTAAGTGTGACGTGAGTGCAGGACAGAGTATGACGTGAGTGCAGGGCACAGTTTGATGTGAGTGCAGGGCAGAGTGTGACATGAATGCAGGACAGAGTGTGATGTGAGTGCAGGGTAGAGTGTGAAGTGAGTGCAGGGTAAGTGTGAGTGGTGGGTGAGTGTGAGTGCAGGGTGAGTGTAGGGTGTGTGTGTAAGTGGTCTGTAGTACCTGGCTCCTGGTGCTGTGTGCATTTAGCTTAAGGACCTCTGGTGATGTCACAGCCATGTCATCTTGCTCCGGCCATGATTGTGACATTATCAGAGGTCCTGTAAGTATAGAGCCCCCGTCACACGAAACGACGCACCAACGATGCCGATAATGATACGACCTGGCCAGGATCGCTGGTGCGTCGTTTTCACATCACTGTTCATTTCAAATAGAGGGACGGGAAAGCCGACAGTGGAGTCGGCTTTCCCGCCCGCTATGTGAGTGTAACGCTGTCGTCTCTGTCACGGCAATCCCGCGTCGCTGAAGCGTTGCCAGTGCTTTCTTTATAAAAAAAACATATTTGCCGGTACGCATTTCAGATTAATTTCCCCTGTGCACAGGGGTGCAGAAAGGCTCTCTGCCACCTAAGCCTAGGTGAGGACCGGGGGGGTGGGGTTGCTGTCGACGGCTGCAGGTGAGGAGCGGGGGTGATTGCTGTCGGCGGCCATTGGTGGGTGGGGTAAGGTTGCTGTCGGCAACCGCGGGTGAGGAGCGGGGTGCTGTCGGTAGCCGCTGCTGGTGATTTTACCTTATGCAGCCGGCACACGTCACACAGGGAGCTGGATGCATGGTGCAGGCGCCACCCCCTTCTGCTCTGTGGCTCCTCCTGCCTCCTTGCTTCCTGAGTCTAAAGGCTCATATTGACCATTGGACAGTGCGGCCCTGCCTATGCATGGCACATGTCACCTATGCATGGCACACGTCCATTATGCATGGCACATATCCCCTATGCATGGCACACGTTCCCTATGCATGGCACACATCCATTATGCATGGCACACATCCCCTATGCATGGCACACGTCCCCTATGCATGGCACACGTCCCCTATGCATGGCACACATCCCCTATGCATGGCACACGTCCCCTATGCATGGCACACATCCATTATGCATGGCACACATCCCCTATGCATGGCACACGTCCATTATGTATGGCACACGTCTCCTATGCATGGCACACATCCATTATGCATGGCACACGTCCCCTATGCATGACGCACTTCCCCTATGCATGGCACACGTCCCCTTTGCATGGCATATGTTCCTTATGCATGGCACATGTCCTCTATGTATGGCACGCATCCATTATGCATGGCTTACATCCCCTATGCATGGCACACGTCCCCCATGCATGGCACACATCCCCAATGCATGGCACACATACCCTATGCATGGCACACGTCCATTATGCATGGCACACGTCCCCTATGCGTTGCACACGTCCCCTATGCATGGCACATGTCCCCTGTGCATTGCGCACATCCCCTATGCATGGCACACGTCCATAATGCATGGCACACGTCCTCTATGCGTGGCACACGTCCCCTATGCATGGCACACGTCCCCTATGTGTGGCACATGTCCCCCTGTGTTAGATATGGCCTCCATGTTGCTGCCGTAGGAAAATAATAAACTCTATACTTACCTCCTCCTCCAGCACTGATCTCCCGGTCTCCCTCTGTGCAGCTGTGATCAGGCAGAGATGTTGCTGCAGAGCTCTTCCACTTCCTGGTTCTGTGCGGTCATGTGATCGGCACAGCAGAGAGTGACATCATCTCAGCAGCCGGGAGACCTGAAAGACAACAGGAGATCAGCGCCAGAGGAGGAGCCAGGAGATAAGTATACAGTTTATTATTTTACTATGGCAGCAGCATGGGGGGGCATGGGCCATCACAGGGGGACGCAGGACCATATAATATGCACCACTCCCCCAGCCCATCACCGTGGTGTGGTTTCAGTACCACGGTGATGGAGAGCGGCTATGTATATTATATGAGCGGGAGCAGGAGATCTCCCGCTCCCTCCTGCAATCTCCCCCAGCTTACATTTTCCGGTACGCCGTACCATCGCAAAAAAAGCACTGCCCGTCGCCAGGTTTTGAATGCACGCGGCTGTTTTGCATACGCTGGGCTCATTGGTTGCCACAGCAGACGGCAACCAATGAGCGTTGGCACGCGATTTCGGCGTCAGACAGACACGATTAGGAGATTATATAGTAGACTAGATGTGGGCCTGATGCTATTGAATCGGGAGGGCAGAGACATTACGATGAGAGTGGGCTCTGAGGTGCTGGGTGTAGCAGCTGTCTCTCCCCTCTGTCTACTCTCTCTCTACCACCTGTGCTATTTTCTCTCCTCATGTGCTTTCTTCTTTGAGCTGTCTCCTCCTGTGTGCTCTCCCTCCTGATCGATCTCTCTCTCTCCCCCGTGCTGTCTTCTTATCTGTGTGCTCTTTCTCTCTGCCCTGTGTGCTTGCCCCTCTCCCTGTGCACTCTCTCTTCCCCTCTGTGTGCTCTCTCTTTTGTACTGTCTCCTTCCTGTGGTGTCCAAAGATCCTACTACCGTGAGTAAGTGCACATGTGTGCAGGTCCTGCCACTGCCATTTTTGTATACCAAGGTGTCCAAAGATGGCAACCTCCTGAGCAAGTCTGCATGTGTGCTGGGTGTATGCATGCACCCTTACTCAGGCAGTGATGTTTTGGTGGCGGGTGCTGGTTTTGGATGGCTGCAGTTTTCGTATGGTGGTGGTTGCGGGTGGCTGTGGCACCGGTGGCAGTGCACTCTCTGTGCCCCCTCACTGCCTCACTCTGTGGACACTCTGTGAGATCTCTGTGCTACATCTCTGCCTCCCTGTGTGTTATCTGTGGCTCCTTTCTGCCCTCTCTGCCTCCCTATGACTCCATGTGCTCCCTCAGTGCACTCTTTATGTCCCCTCTCTGCCTCCCTGTTCACTCTCTGTGGCCCCTCTGTGTGCTTTGTGCCCCCTCTTTGCCTCCCTGTGCCCCATCTGTGTGCTCACTGTGCCCTTTTTGTGCCTGCTCTCTGCTTCCATAAGCCTCCCTGTGCCCCCTTTCTGCATCCCTGTGCATTTTCTGTGGCCCCTCTGTGCACTCTCATTAGCCCCTGCCTGCCTCCCTGTGCCCCCTCTGTGCACTCTCTGTGGTCTTTCTGTATACTCTCTGTGCCCCATTCTCCTTCCCTGTGCCCTCTCTGTGTGCTCTCTGTGGCCCCTCTTTGCCTTCCTGTGCGCTCTCTGTGGGCCTTCTGTTCACTCTCTGTCTCACTGTGCCCCATATTTTTGCTCTCTGCCTCCTCTGTGGACTCTCTGTCTCCCTGTGTGCTCTCTGTGCCCCCTCTCTACCTCTCTGTGAGCTCTCTGTGGCCCTTCTGTTCACTCTATCTCACTGTGCCCCTTCTTTTTGCTCTCTGCCTCCCTGTGCACTCTCTGTGCTCCCGCTCTGCCTCCCTGTGCCCCCTCTGTGAGCTCTTCACCCTCCTGTGTGCTCTCTGTGCCCCCTCTCTGCCTCCATGTGCTCCCTTTGAGTGTTCCCTTCTTCCCTGTGCCCCCTCTCTGCTTCCCTGTGCCCCCTCTGTTCACTCTCCGGCTTCCTGTGCCGTCTCTATGCCCACTCTTTTTCTCCCTGTGCCCCTCTCTGCCTCCCTGTGCCACCTTTGTGTGCTCTCTGCCTCTCTGTGTGCTGTCTGTGCCCCATCTCTGCCTTCCTGTGCTCCTTGTGTCTGCTCTTTGTGCCCCCTCTCTTTGCACCCTTCCCTGTGCTACCTGCATGCCATTTCACAGCTGGGAAGCAGGATGGTACATGACCTACGGTGATGTTACAGTGATGTGATTAGTCACGTGTATTGACGGAGCCAGGGTCAGGGAAAGCTTGTCGGTGTCATTTGTGCTCGCGGTGTAGTGGTTGCATTCGATGGTTCCAGGCATCGATTTTGGTTTTGGGTTTGCATTGGTTTCGGTTGTTGGCGACACCGCTGACAGTAGTGCGCTAGGTCACTGCCACTAGGGGGCACTATATTTGAACACCCATCACTTGGGTGTGCAAATATGGCTGGCACGGCCGAAGTGGATATCACGTGGCTGTAGGACATTGGGACGGAAGTGTATGATGGACGGGACAGGACGATTATGTAAGTAGATTGTATCTTACTCTGTATGGAAGAGCAGCTGTAAGCCCATCTCCAAACTCTGAAGGACTTGATACATTTGTGAATTGCATCTGTGTACTCCTTCAATCCCTTATAGCAATCCAATAGAAGGTGGATCCAGCACATCTATAAAACTTTAAAAAAAAAATTCCAGTAAAAATAACATTAAAGGACTGCCATGTTAAAAAGTCAGAAGTCAAAAAGTCCCAAAAAGAGAACTTAAATCTGGTTAATGTGTTTGAAGGACAAAGTTTCTTCCTCATAACCTTTATGTTTTGAAAGGCGTCAACCAGAACTATTTTTCTCTCTTATGGGACTTTTTGTGTTCTGACTTTTTGACATGCCATTCTTTTAATGCTATTTTTACTGGAAGATATAAAGTTTTCAATTTTATAGATGTGCTGGATCCACCTTATTTTGCAATGTTATATTGTTAGATTTGGGATCTTTTGAATTTTTTTAGACAAGTGAGTCATTTACCTTCTTTATTCATTCACTTGTAGTTGCACTACCACAAAACGTTAGCCCTCCACTCTGATGATGTTCATTGATTTGTTGAACCTTCATGCACATGACAAATATTGTATTTTGCTATGTAATAAAAAATCTGCAAAAATATACTATGTGTAAATATTAGTTAAGGCTGTAAGAGTGAGGTGTCTCCATTATTAAAGGGGATTTCTAATAATATAGCAATAGTAAGCTATTTAACTTAATAACTAAATGACCACTGGTGTTGCCCTATTTAAAATGATAGAAGGAGCTGCGAGTAGAAGATCAGATCTGTCCGATAGCTGACCTGACAACAGAATGATATAAAATGACCACCACAAATTGAACTACCGTGCTTCGTGAAGGTTGCCAAAAAAAGTGACCAGTAGAAAGTAAAAAGTCATCTCCCTATATGTTTAGTAGATACAGTCTTTTTGGCTGTATCCAGAATAAATAATGCATATGCAATCAAAATATTCTAAATTTAGTGCCCAGTGTACACGTGATAGTAGGAAAACTTATAACAAAGAATTAAAAAATAAGCATTAACAGCCTAAAAAAGTTGTCTATAGCTTAAAACTAGTTGGATAATAGCGAGAAATAAATTGGTGTTGCAGTGGGATGGCAATGGGGTTATAAGGTACAGTAAAGAAATAATGATGATGATGATGATGATGATTGAAACTTAAAGGCACCATACAGTAGCGACCACACCAGGATCCAGCAAATTATGAGTCCAAATGATGCTTGTTGTGGTATGCTAGGCAAATTCAGGGAACCTGATCGGTGGCATAGAAACCACAAGGAAGAGTACTTTGATGCGTGTGATGTCAGACTCACAGAGCAGGTAGTGGAAAGACATTGGGTTCTGTTTAGCTCACAATCAGATATGTTTTGAAGGAGATTCTGTCCTGCGTCAGTTATTCTGCGGCCTCCTCAAACATTACTTAACCACAGCTGAGATAGGTGAAGATAGAAGCGCAGTATACACTCTTCATCATGGAGACACTGAGCAACACATATTCTGCTGGATCCTGGAGCAGGCGCAACTATACAGTGCATGTAAGTTTTAATCATCTATCATCATTATCTTTTAGCGCACCTTGTAATTCCATTGTCATACCACTGCAGCATCAAAGTGTTCATCACTATTGTCCAACTAGTTTAAGCTATTTCAGGCTGCTAATGGCTATTATTTAATTCTTTTATTTAGAGTGTTGGCCAAAAGTATTGACACCCCTGCAATTCTGTCAGATAATACTCAGTTTCTTCCTGAAAATGATTGCAATCACAAATTCTTTGGTATTATTATCTTCATTTAATTTGTCTTCAATGAAAAATACACAAAAAGAATTGTCCTAAAGCCAAATTGCATTTAATTCCACACCAAACATAAAAAAGGGGTGGACAAAAGTATTGCCACTGTTAGAAAAATCATGTGATGCTTCTCTAATTTGTGTAATTAACAGCACCTGTAACTTACCTGTGGCACCTAACAGGTGTTAGCAATTACTAAATCACACTTGCAGCCAGTTGACATGGATTAAAGTTGACTCAACCTCTGTCCTGTGTCCTTGTGTGTACCACATTGAGCATGGAGAAAAGAAAGAAGACCAAAGGACTGTCTGAGGACTTGAGAAACCAAATTGTGAGGAAGCATGAGCAATCTCAAGGCTACAAGTCCATCTCCAAAGACCTGAATGTTTCTATGTCTACCGTGCGCAGTGTCATCAAGATGTTTAAAGCCCAATGGCACTATGGCTAATCTCCCTATATGTGGACGGAAAAGAAAAATTGACAAGAGATTTCAACGCAAGATTGTGCGGATGGTGGATAAAGAACCTTGACTAACATCCAAACAAGTTCAAGCTGCCCTGCAGTCCGAGGGTACAACAGAGTCAACCCGTACTATCCATCGGCGTCTGAATGAAAAGAGACTGTATGGTAGGAGACCCAGGAAAAACCCACTTCTTACCCCGAGACATAAAAAAGCCAGGCTGGAGTTTGCCAAAACTTACCTGAGAAAGCCTAAAACGTTTTGGAAGAATGTTCTCTCTTTTTGGGCAAAGGCATCAACATAGTTTACAGGAGAAAAAATAGACATTCAAAGAAAAGAACACGGTCCCTACAGTCAAACATGGTGGAGGTTCCCTGATGTTTTGGGGTTACTTTGCTGCCTCTGGCACTGGACTGCTTGACCGTGTGCATGGCATTATGAAGTCTGAAGGCTACCAACAAATGTTGCAGCATAATGTAGGGCCCAGTGTGAGAAAGCTGGGTCTCCCTCAGAGGTCATGGGTCTTCCAGCAGGACAATGGCCCAAAACACACTTCAAAAACCACTAGAAAATGGTTTGAGAGAAAGCACTGGAGACTTCTAAGGTGGCCAGCAATGAGTCCAGACCTGAATCCCATAGAACACCTGTGGAGAGATCTAAGAATGGCAGTTTGGAGAAAGCACCCTTCAAATATCAGGGACCTGGAGCAGTTTGCCAAAGAAGAATGGTCTAAAATTCCAGCAGAGCATTGTAAGAAACTCATTGATGGTTACCGGAAGCGGTTGATCACAGTTATTTTGGCTAAATGTTGTGCAACCAAGTATTAGGCTAAGGGTGCCAATACTTTTGTCTGGCCCATTTTTGGAGTTTTGTATGAAATGATCAATGTTTTGCTTTTTGCTTCATTCTCTTTTGTGTTTTTTCATTGAAGACAAATTAAATGAAGATAATAATACCAAAGAATTTGTGATTGCAATCATTTTCAGGAAGAAACTGAGTATTATCTGACAGAATTGCAGGGGTGTCAATACTTTTGGCCAACACTGTAGGTGTTTCTACTATCATCTATACATTGGGAACTACATTTCCAATATTTTCATTGTATATGGATTGAAAGAATGAAAAAACAAGAGGGGTGCTCCAATGTGTGATACCCGGTGGTCTAGTGGGGAGGGTGGGGGAGCCAATTAGCACACTTTCCTTTCCTGGTTGTACACCCATAGAACCAGGCTCTCCAGCCTGCTGTGTTTTGCCGCACACCGAGCGGGCCCAGCGTGTCCGGGAAGGCAGTTGATCATGTGACGGTGATGTCACCGCAGGTCCTGTAACCTAAGGTCCTTCAGGCTTCTTCTCCCTCCGATCTCCTCTTACGCAGCTCTGCCACTAATCCCTTGTAATGGGATAATATGAAGGATTAAGAACAAAAATAGTGTATGCAGGTGCATCGCCCATTAGGGCCATGGGTTACTCGGGACCTGTCCCTGCTGTCTGGTCACAGGGGTATGTCATGGTAGTGGCCCTGGAGGGACCACAGTTAAAAGGGGAAAAAAAAATATAAAGAGGTTAAAAAACAAAATTAAAGTTTGTCAGTGATGCCACCCGTTGTATGCGTCCAGATGCTGCTTTTCTCAGCTCCGGGGATGGTGATGTCATGCAGCAAGGTGATGAGCCCTCCATCGGGCAGGGGTGGTTCATACCCTGGGCCGGTAAAAAGAGTTTTTAATACAAGTCCCAAGTTCATCCGAGTATTTTACTCACTGCTGTAGTTGTTAGTTTACACAGTCTCGTTTTTTTTTTTTGCAGTTAGCGGTACCAGTAGCCTGTCAGCAGCTGAGATGGATCACCAAAAGCACCCCTTTCTTAATTCCTTTCGGGTCTCTTCAGGACCGCTCACAACCTCTGGGCTAGCAGTCGCATACCTTCCTGGATATCCTCCCTTTGGATCCCTAGTCCTATATGAGGCCTTTTCTTTGGTGTGACGGTCTGTTGGTTCCGGGCATAGAGACCCTTCACCTCACCGGTTAATTTGTGGTCGGGGCATAAAGCAGCCAACCACTTTTACAGGACCGGTACCCTGTCTGTCGACCCAATCCCTCATTGTCTCTGTAAAGCCGGTCTTCCACCTTGGACTCCTTCTCCTCTACACCTGGTTAGTTTAGAAACTAAATTGAGACAGAAAAAATAGTAGTGTGAACAGGCCTGTATAGCAAGTTCAGTGCCTACGCCAAATTGTATGAAATAACAAGAAAACAAAAAAAGTATGTGTAAGATGTCTCCAAATACCTTGCATTAAAAAAAGTAAAAGCCAATGACACTTAAACAAGAGTACTTGGTACATACCTTTTTTGCAAAAAATGTACTCTAAGCCATTGTATCGCGACAAGTTGGGTTGGAGACATCTTACACATACTTTTTTTTATTTTCTTGTTATTATTTCTTCACCTGGTCAGTAGCCTCAGACCCGGTCAGCCACCCGATGACACCGGCCGCCGGGTCCTGGTTTTCTCTCTCTTGTTGTTACAGTCTTTTCTCTCGGTGTCACTCTGGTCCTGTCTTCACTCTCCACCAACTCCACTCTCACTTACTGTCACTTCTGAAACTCCTCCCCCTTTCACAAGTGTCTCACTAAGCTCTACCCACCATTCCATCTTCCCCCATCTCTCCCCTGCCTGGCATAAAGTCCTAGGTCTGAGGATTCGGGGGCATGTTGGATGTTTGGTTTGGGGCATATGGCTTACCATCTCAGCTGCTGTACCACTCTGTGGCCACCGGTCCACAGGAGTGCCACATAGGCACCAGAGAGAGGCCGGGCAGGAGGATATTGCTTCTGGGTGTTTAATAACAACACGTTTCAGCGATGGGACCCGCCTTCATCAGATGATATATGCACATGTAAATCGTGCTCATTTATAGTGGGGACAATTTGAAAGAATTAAAAACAGAATTAACCCCTTGGTGTTCTTAACAAATTGTGGCTGATAACAGCGAGTAATCATATTATATGTTAAACGCCTCATATAACAGCATAAAATTGATAAAGGTAGAGATTTCTTCTACCAATTTGTTAAAAATAACTATTCAAACTTTACTAAGTCAAAAAATGTAATGTTTATGTAAAGAACAATATAAAATATATATGTGCAAAGGAGCGTTAGGAAAAATCCTGCATGAAACGTATAATGTATGTATGAACAAAATAGGTAAAATTAGATGAAAATCAAATAAAGGATGTAGATAAAATTCAAAACATCAAGTAAAAAATATTTGAAATATATATCTTTTATTATACCGTATATACTCGTGTATAAGCCGACCCGTGTATAAGCCGACCCCCCTACTTTTGCCCCCAAATCTGGGAAAACCTATTGACTCGTGTATAAGCCGAGGGTGGACCCCAGCACAGGTATACAGCCCCAGTGGTAGTATCCAGCCCCAGTGGCAGTATCCAGCAGCCCCAGAAGTATATACAGCCCCAGTGGTAGTATCCAGTAGCCCCAGAGGTTAAAATACAGCCCCAGTGGTAGTATACAGTAGCCATAGAGGTATATACAGCCCCAGTGGTAGTATCCAGTAGCCCCAGAGGTATATACAGCCCCAGTGGTAGTATCCAGCAGCCCCAGAGGTATATACAGCCCCAGTGGTAGTATCCAGCAGCCCCACAGGTATATACAGCCCCAGTGGTAGTATCCAGTAGCCCCAGAGGTATATACAGCCCCAGTGGTAGTATACAGTAGCCATAGAGGTATATACAGCCCCAGTGGTAGTATCCAGCAGCCCCAGAAGTATATACAGCCCCAGTGGTAGTATACAGTAGCCATAGAGGTATATACAGCCCCAGTGGTAGTATCCAGCAGCCCCAGAAGTATATACAGCCCCAGTGGTAGTATACAGTAGCCATAGAGGTATATACAGCCCCAGTGGTAGTATCCAGTAGCCCCAGAGGTATATACAGCCCCAGTGGTAGTATCCAGCAGCCCTAGAGGTATATACAGCCCCAGTGGTAGTATCCAGCAGCCCCACAGGTATATACAGCCCCAGTGGTAGTATACAGTAGCCATAGAGGTATATACAGCCCCAGTGGAAGTATCCAGCAGCCCCAGAAGTATATACAGCAGCCCCAGAGGTATGGCTTATATTGGCAGCCAGCCTACTTACATACACATACCCATACATACACACATATATACACACACACACACACACACACACACACACACACACATACACATATATACACATACACACACACATACACAGCTTCCTACCTTGTCCCCCGTTCTGCAGTGCTTTCCGGTGTCCTCTGTGCTCCGTTCCCGGTCTGCTGGGCCTTGTGGTTCCTCCTGGTTCCTCATCCTTCGGTTCTATCATGGGGGCTGCCATCTTGCTTGTTCTCTCCGCCCCCGGCCAGTGATGTCAGAGCAGGCCGTGCTGTGATTGGCTAGCACCCGTGATCACATGTCACGGGTGCTAGCCAATCACAGCGCGGCCTGCTCTGACATCACTGGCCGGGGGCGGAGAGAAGACACCAAGATGGCAGCCCCCATGATAGAACCGAAGGATGAGGAACCAGGAGGAACCACAAGGCCCAGCAGACCGGGAACGGAGCACGGAGGACACCGGAAAGCACTGCAGAATGGGGGACAAGGTAAGAAATACTGCGCAGCGCCCCCCACCCCCCGCGCCCCCTCCCACCATAGGATTACCGTATTGACCCGTGTATAAGCCGAGGGGGGGACTTTTCAGCCCATTTTTTGGGCTGAAAAACTCGGCTTATACACGAGTATATACGGTATATATAGATATCTATAAAATATAGATAGAATAGAAAAAAAGAATAAAATTATACAGGGTGGGCAATTTATATGAATACACCTAAATAAAATGGGAAAGGTTGGTGACATCAACTTCTTGTTTGTGGCACATTAGTATGTGGAAGGGGGAAACTTTTCCAGATGGGTGGTGACCATGGCAGCCATTTTGGATCCTACTTTATTTTTTTAATGGAAAAAGGGTCATGTGACACATCAAACGTATTCAGAATTTCATAAGAAAAACAATGGTGTGATTGTTTTTTAACATAACTTTATTCTTTCATGAGTTATTTACAAATTTATGACCACTTATAAAATGTGTTCAAAGCGCTGCCCATTGTGTTGGATTGTCAATGAAATCCTCTTGTCCCACTTTTGACATACTTATAGCAACACAGCAGAAGAAATGCTAGCACAGACTTCCAGTATCCGTTGTTTCAGATGTTGCACATCTCATCTTTACAGCATAGACAATTGCCTTCAGAAGACTCCAAAGATAAAAGTCTAAGGGGGGTCAGATCAGGAGACCTTGGTGGCCATTCAACTGGCCCTCGATGACCAATCCACTTTCCAGGAGACTGTTCATGTAGGAATTCTCGGACCTGACACCCATAATGGGTTGGTGCACTATCTTGTTTGAAAAACTCACGGAATGTGACATCTTCAATGCATAAAGAGGGCAACACATCATCATGTAGCAATTTCAGATATCCAGTGGCATTAAGGTTTCCATTGTTGAACAATGGCCCCGCTATCTTTCTACCCCATATTCCACACCATACCATCAATTTTTGTGTTCCAACAGCCTTGGAGAGATCTATCCACTGTGGGTTAGTGTCAGACCAATAGCGATGGTTTTGTTTGTTAACTTCACCATTTACAAAAAAGTGTGCCTCCTCACTGATGTTCTGTGTAAACTGAGGGTCCTGTTCCAATTTTTGTTTTGCCCATTCAGCAAATTCAGTGCGCCGATCTGGGTCATCCTCGTTGAGATGCTGCAGCAGCTGGATTTTGTAAGGGTGCCATTTGTGAGTAGCTAACATCCGAAGGGATGTTCAATTGACACCACTCTCCAGTGACATGCAACGAGTGCTATGCTGTGGGCTCTTGCTGAATGAAGCTAGGACAGCCACTGATGTTTCTTTATAAGTGACAGTTTTTTTTGCGTCCACATTTTGGGAAATCCAACACTGAACCTGTTTCACGTAAGTTGGCAAGCAGTTTGTAGCATGGGAGATGGGTGTTCTCGTAGGGTGTCTTGCACTGAAATCTGCTGCAATGACCCAGGTACTGCATTCACCAGACATCAACACAGTTTCTATCCGCTCCTCACGTGTTATCCTCTGCGACATGTCAATGGCTGTACACACAGAGAAACTTGAAAATAACTCATGAAAGAATAAAGTTACGGTAAAACCAAGCAAACCATTGTTTTTCTTGTGAAATTTTCAATAGGTTAGGTGTGCCACATGACCCCCTTCCCATTGAAAAAAATAAAGCTGGATCCAAAATGGCCAGCTTCAAAATGGCCACCATGGTCATCACCCATCCATAAAAGTTTTCCCCCTCCCATATACTAATGTGCCACAAACAAGAAGATAATATCACCAACCATTCCCATTTTATTTAGGTGTATTCACAATAATGGCCCACCCCATGTTATATACATCCACTGTATAGATGAAGAACACATAATAGAATGGATTACCATTTGAGATATCTCTATTTCAAATTAAACCCAGCAAGAGTGCATATCAGAACGCTGTGTGAAGTGCCATATGCTGACTAATCGGCCATAAGGGATCAAACGAGTTGTCAGGTCATGCATATGCCCAATGCAAATGAAACTGCCAACAGTCGAGCAGCTAGCATGTAAACACAATCAGTGCCTCACATGACTCCCAAGTCGGTGACTACCAGATCCCGCCACAGCTGTCACACCACTATGAATTGTCGAATGCCACGGAGCCACGTTAGTTAGGAGGAATCCAAAATGCGACAGCTCGCAATGTATCAAGATAATATTAATTCAGAGATCTGGATCAGTGGTGGTTGTATTATAGTTCTGCCAATCTTAAGTCATCACTGTATCTTATAGATTATGAAACGAGGAGGCTTTGAATTCATAGTCTTATCTGTGTACGTACATTTTTAGTGGATGCTTGATGCCAGCTACATGATTTGATGCCCACTTGCAGCATAAGCACCAGGTAGTGTCTGCTTTAACGCAACCACTGTCTTGATTCAGGTTTATTTGCCCCCAATACTTAGTAGGGAAGTTCTATTTGGAGCCATAAGATTTCTTCAATTTTGATTACGTCTAAAGATAATGTTGGGCTTAGATGGGATGGCGTTCAACAGAATTGGATCATTACTTAATAAAAAACAATATTTGATTAATAATATCCTGAGGTTATTGCAAGACTTGCTGTATGTGATGACTTAACTAAACTCAGCTCGGTTCTTACTTGCTTTTTTACTCATAACTGAATTCTCCATTTTGAGCAAGCAAGTATCCTGGGTATCAGATATTACATAATTGAAAGCATCTTGGAGTAACCTCTTTGAGTACCCTTTTTCCAAAAACTACTTCCTTAGCACATTGGACACATCCAGAGAACTTGCATCTCGGCTGCAGTTTTTTCTGATGCACCAATATTAACCATATCGGATGTTAGTTATCCAGCTCAGAAGATGTGCACTTTTGAACCCAAGATAACTATTAACATCCACCATCTTAAAATAAGTTGACGTTTTAAATTTTTCCTCACTGTTCTTCAGGATGATAAGATCTAAAAATTTTATCATTGTACTCGATACGGTGGAAGTAAATTTCAAACACCAGAAATTTTGGTTAAAGTTCTCTATAAACATGGTTGCCTCCTCTTCAGTACCAGTCCAAATAAAAAACAAATCATCGATAAATCTCCTATAGAGGGAAATCCGACCATTGGCTAAAGCGGATTGATTGACAAAAGTTGCTTGGAAGCATCCCATATATAGGTTCGCATAACTGGGTGCAAAACGCGTCTCCATTGCGCAACCTCCAATCTGTTTGTATGTGTTTCCATCAAAGGAAAAAAATGTTGTCATTTAAAATAAAATCAATTCCTTCCAGAATAAAAGATTTTTTTTCTTGCGGTATTTTGAGGTCTGAAATTAAAAAATAGTCAATAGTCCAGTTGAGTGAGGAATGTTCGAGTACAAGGAAGTTACATCAAGCGTGCAGAGGATACAATTACTCAATACAGGTTGCTCTCTCAATAACCTAATCAATTGAGTGAAATCCCTTAGGTAAGAGCCAAGAGACACTACATATTTCTCGGGTAACAGATCCAAATAATGGGACCGGTTCGCAGTGATAGAATTGATTCCCGATATGATAGGATGTCCTGACGGATTTTCAATGCTTTTATGAATTTTGGGTAAAAAGTAAAAAAATGGATTCCTAAACTCATATTTATTCAAAATCCTTTTTTTAGAGACTTTTTTGATCATCTTCTTATATTTGACAAAAATGAATAAAGAGGTATAAAATTTTAGTTTCTCATAGTAGGCTTTGTCATTCATATACCTCAGGCCTTTTTGGATGTACCAGTCCCTGTACTTTATAACAATGCCTCCTCCTTTAGAGGCCTTTCACATCAGTGTTTTAGCTGATGTACGGCAGATCTAGCAGATTTACCGGATATGGCAAGCCCCATGCATTCTCTATGGGGCTTGCGGTCCAGTACGGCAAGCGCAGTTACAGTGGATCAGCCGGATCCGGCACTTGTGGCCACAAAAAAAATCCTTGCAAGTGGTGTTTTTTTATCATGGCCGCAAGTGCTGGATCTCCCGCATCTGCCAGAACTGCACTTGCCCCACTGGACCGCAAGCTCCATAGACAATGCATGAGGCTTGCCGGATCCGAGCCGCAAGTCAGCCATTTAGGCGGGCAATCCAGCAGATGTGAAAGGGGCCTTATCCGCTCCTTTGATAATTATACTTTTGTTATTTTTCAATGATCTTATATCTAATCTTTTGGGTTTGGTCAGGTTGTTACGCTTCTTAATCAGTTCAAAGAAATATAGGTCCTTCAGGATTAGTTGCTGGAATTTTTCCAAGTGGGTTCCCTTATGGTGTGTAGGGTAAAAACTGGAATTTCCTTTTACTAGAACATGGGTGCAGGGGTCAGTCAGGCCTATTGTGAATTCCTCCAAGTTGTTTGGGGTGGTCACATCATTTCCTTGTGGTTATTTCTGAAACTCTTCAATTAAGAAGTGACGTTTCATCGTTAATTTTCTAAAGAAAATATTCAAGTCCAAATAGAGATTAAAACAGATTAAAGGGAGATTGGGGCAAAAGGATAACCCTTGGCTTAACAGGGAAACCTCCCCTTCCGATAGTTGGTGACTTGATATATTGAAAATTCCCAGGGTTCTGTGACCTCTATCATTAGGGGAATTTGACATAGAAATTAATTTAGTACAATTCCCTATACTGATTTTGTTTTCTCACGGATGGATCTGACTGCATTTGAGGATCGATTCTGGGGTCTGCATCGTCCTCTGCACCCGCAAGGAGTATTATTCTTTTTGGGTGTCTCCCTTGTACCAGTTGAAAAAACTGGGGGATTGTTGTATTGTGAAGATTGTATATGGAATATCTACTTTGGATACAACCAAAATGGCTGTACCTACTAAACAAGAGGTACATTTCTTTTACTTTTTACTGGTCACTTGACATTAGTCACTTTTTTCGCTACATATAGGAAGTGCGTTAGTTTAACTTGTGATGGTCAACCTAAAAACTTACTAATATGGTTATGTTTAGCAATGTGCTCCATCTTCAGATAGATGCTAAAACCATGGTCCTGGCAACTTCTGTCTTGTACACTATGACAGTGTCACCTTGTGTATGACCAATGCTGGGTGTAAAGGAGGCTGACTGCTATTCCAAAATTTAAGCCAGCCCCCTTCCCTCTATATACCTCAGATGTGAACTGTCAACTGGCCCAGAGATCATTATGGTCATTTATGAACACATTGCCCAGAACAGAAAAATAAGCAGAGTTACCAGGATATGGGATAGATACCAGGGTACCGGGGCACCTGGCCAAATATATGTTATATAACTTATTTTTTAAAGTGAATCTGTCTCCCCCTTTGGGCATTTTAAACTATACCTACCAGCATTTACATGATGTAAGTGGGGCTCTAGTAACCCCTGTATATGCCCAGACTGGCCCCTCATACCTGAAATATGAATATTTATTATGTCCAGGCCTGGCCTCCTACTGAGACCGGGAGAATGCTGTTTAGACCACGTGGATGCTGTCCTCACGGCCCCTCCAGGCTGTTAAGCCCACCCTGCAGTTTTCAAATTTCCCGCCCCTCCTCTGGCTGGCGCCGTGAGTGACAGCTGCACTCACTCTGGCTCAGTGGAGCTGATGTACGCGGTGCATTGAACAGTGCCGATGTCTCGCAAGACTTCACAAATATGGCCGACGATTCGTGAGATTTGTGAAGTCTCACGAAACATCGGCACTGTTCAATGGACCGCGGACACCGGCGCCACTGCAACGGCGTGAGTGCAGCTGTCACTCACAGCAGTCTGGAGGGGTGGTGAAGACAGCATTCACGTGGTCTAAACAGCATCCTCCCAGTCTCAGTAGGAGGCCAGCTCTGGATATAATAAAAGTTCATATCTAAAGTATGAGGGGCCAGTCTGGGCACATACAGGGTTTACTAGAACCCCATTTACATCATGTAAATACTGGTGGGCATAGTTTAAAATGCCCAAAGGCGGAGACAGGTTCCCTTTAAATCTGATTTATGGATGTATTTTGTCTGAAAAATTATTTAAGCATTATGATTTGTCCATTATCTGAAAGACATCTATATGTTTAAGTTTAAAGGGGTTTTCCTATGAACAAAATTAATTTTAAAGTTCATTTTAACCCCCGAGCCTGTTTTGAATCTAATGACCAGACCATTTTTTTTTCAATTCTGACCAGTGTCACTTTATGAGGTAGTAACTCTGGAACGCTTCAATGGATCACAGTGATTCTGAGATTGTTTTCCTGACATATTGGATTTCATGTTTGTGGTAAATTTAGGTACCGTAAATAATTTTTGCATTTTCTTACTATAAAATTGAAATTTGGTGAAAATTTGGAAAAATCAGCAATTTTCAAACTGTTAATTTTTATACTGTTAAATCAGAGAGTAATGTCTAGAGATGAGCCACCACCCCGGTGTTCGAATTCGATTCGATTCATCGAATTTGATGTGTGTTCGTCGAATGTTCATCGAACCCCATTGAAAACAATGGCAGGCAAACACAAACACATACAAACACATAGAAAACATCTTGTAAGGTGTCCAGAAGGTGGCAAACTACTCAAAACACACAACAAACACATGGAAAAGTGACAAGTACATATAAAAATGCGAAAAGAAAAAAGTTGGACGAGTAAAAGGAGGAGACACAGATATAGGGATGTCATGACACTCTAAAATCCGTTTTTACTCCAGTATTTGTAAGGCATCATGCAGACGATGAGTATTTGGTGTGTTTTACTTCAGTATCTGTAAGGCCATGCTCAGACAAGGAGAACTTGGTGAGTTTTACTTCAGTATCTGTAAGGCCATGTTCAGACGAGGAGTACTTGGTGACTTTTATTTCACTATCTGTAAGGCCACGTTCAGACGAGGAGTACTTGGTGAGTTTTACTTCACTATCTGTAAGGCCACGTTCAGACAAGGAGTACTTGGTGAGTTTTACTTCACTATCTGTAAGGCTACGTTCAGACGATGAGTATTTGGTGAGTTTTACTTCAGAATCTGTAAGGCCATGTTCAGACGATGAGTATTTGGTGAGTTTTACTTCAGTATCTGTAAGGCCATGTTCAGAAGATGAGTATTTGGTGAGTTTTACTTCAGTATCTGTAAGGCCATGCTCAGACGATGAGAACTTGGTGAGTTTTACTTCAGTATCTGTAAGGCCACGTTCAGAAGATGAGTATTTGGTGAGTTTTACTTCAGTATCTGTAAGGCCATGCTCAGACGATGAGAACTTGGTGAGTTTTACTTCACCATCTGTAAGGCCACGTTCAGACGATGAGTACTTGGTGAGTTTTACTTCAGTATCTGTAAGGCCATGCTCAGACAAGGAGAACTTGGTGAGTTTTACTTCAGTATCTGTAAGGCCATGCTCAGACAAGGAGAACTTGGTGAGTTTTACTTCAGTATCTGTAAGGCCATGCTCAGACAAGGAGAACTTGGTGAGTTTTACTTCAGTATCTGTAAGGCCATGCTCAGACAAGGAGAACTTGGTGAGTTTTACTTCAGTATCTGTAAGGCCATGCTCAGACAAGGAGAACTTGGTGAGTTTTACTTCAGTATCTGTATTTAAGAATAACTTCGGCACACAGTCAGATATATTTTTGCTGAAAATGAATTTTTTATTTTTGAAAAAGTTTTTTTGATATTCAGTGTATTTTTTCTGACGTTTCGGTCTATCTTAGACCTTGTTCACAGAGAATATCTATGTAAAATTGAAAACAATCATATCAGATACATGATAATAAACAGATTACATGCTGTAAAAAATCAAACAAAAAAGCAATCTATCGCAACGGTGATAAGGACCATATATTCTTAGTATGCAGAAGTATAGTAATCCTCCTTTAATCTAGGATCATATATATCACAATCATTTCTATATTTCATGAGAAATGCAAAAATATATATAGTGTACCTTATGACCAATTTCTTATTGAAAAACATTTTTTTCAGATGTACACAGTGCTACTGTGGGACAGGTGGCTGTGAATAGAGATCAGGTGAAGAGTTATTTATTATTCTGTATTCATTCTTATAAACAACAGTATAAGGAAGAAAATAATTGGTACCTTGTTAAGGAATGTACACATTTGGACCTATTCCTTTATACCTAGGGAATCTCATGTGCCCTGTAATGTATATCACATGTTAATAAATACTCTAGAATCTATCAAGCATGGACAGGGACATGTCTTTGTCTGGGAAAAACGATTTTTTATATAAATATACATGTATACAGTATATACACTGGCTATTTACCTTATGTAATCAGATGGTGGACACCTGTGATTCAATGGGTTAATTCACCCACTGGATTGTATTGGACCCTAATGTGGTCCCTATGTATATTAAGGTAAAAAAAAAGAAATTAAAATTAGCCGTTATTAAACTTATACAGTGATCCACAGATTGTGACATGTTATGTCTCATAATGAGTAGATACAGTCTCTCTACCTGAGCAAAATCACTGTGAAAATTATAGACTGTGAATTGCCACCGTTCGCTCTAATATAAATGTGTACCATAAGGATTACTTATAGTGAAAACCAAAGTGTCCTTTGTAATAAGACCCTCTAATCGGGCAACAAACTCATGATAAATCGGTGTTATATACGAAATACCTTCCGTATGGTGCTGGAGCCGCGTGGTTCCCCCGCGTTCGGCTGTGTGTGCGGCTCAAACTGAGAGCCGCGCCATTAAGAAATGGCGTCTGACGTCACATCCGCTGACGTCACGAAGCATAGTGCGCATGTACGGGAAAGAAAGACAATGTTGTGATATACGTTGTCTAGGAGACCAATATTACTGAGACTAGAGACGCGCTGTTTTTCTCTAATGTGTCCCGGATGTGTGCGGATTAGTATCTCACCTAAAGAAAGAAACAGGAAAACAGGGAATAATAAATATAAAGTAAAACAAAATGATACAAGGATATTATTTAATAAAGTAATTCTAAGAAATGTAATGAATTGGCTATAATTATTTTTAAAGGTACAGTACACCTATTTAGGAAAATGTGGGTAAAGCCAAAGGTGTTATCCCTGTGTATTAATCAATTTTGCTATCATATTCCCTGTTAAGACCCAGGGGCGTTAGGGTCTGTAATTCATGTATCCACCGTGCTTTCAGGGTCAAAAGTTGCTTCACCCTGTTACCCCTCTTCTGGACAGTGGAACATGGTCTATCACTTGATATTTTAATTGGGAGATACTATGTCCCATAGATATAAAGTGTGCCGGGATGGGCAATAAAGTACGGCCACATCTTATGGTCGACTTGTGTTGACCAATTCGGTCTCGGACATGCTGGGTGGTCTCCCCAACATATCCGAGACCGCATGGACATTTGATCAAATACACAACATACGTACTTTCACATGTATAAAAATTATTGATGTTATATCTCTTTCCTGAACGAGGAACTTCAGTATCTGTAAGGCCATGTTCAGACAAGGAGTACCTGGTGAGTTTTACTTCACTATCTGTAAGGCCTTGTGCAGGCGATGAGTATTTGGTGCGGTTTTTACCGCAGTATCTGGAAGGCCTTGTGCACATGCTGAGCATTGTGTCACATTTAGGGGACTACAACAAGAGTTTCCATTTTTTCCAAAAATTTGGGCCCAGACACCACTTCATTGGCATCAATTGCCCCGCAGTTGCAAGCTTAAAATAGTTGGTGAGGTGACTTTCATGCAGCACATTCCAAAATCCACAAGCCTTTAGTCTCCCCATGTTATCTGTAAGATCTGTAAGATTTGTAACCAAAATCTAAGTAGAGGCCAAAAAATCTATACTTTGAGTAGTTCATGCATGAACCGTCACATGGATATGAAGCATAAGCCGCAGTGGGAAACTCACTGTGCTACAATGCAGCCTAGCAGGCCGGGCCAACCACCGACTGGCCTATCAAGTGCATCCGCTGCCTCTTCATCCTCTGTAACTGTGGGGACAGCAGTCACACATGCTTTTGGACACAGACCTTCCACCTTTACCCGCAACAGCCAGTGTGATTAGAAGGTCCTCAGTTCTTTTGGAAGTGGAAACACCTGCTGGTGTTGAGCGCTGTCAGACATCAAGAGCACCACCTTTGGATGAAGGCAACATAATATGTCCGCCTGCACCTTCCTCACAGACCAACAGTTTGCCGGGGACACCCTACTCAACCGTGTCTCAGCACAGCAGTCAGCCCTCGGTCCCTCAGATGTGGACAAGTAATAGACCATTTCCTCCTGGCCATGACAAAGCTAAGAGGTTTAATTTCACCATCTGCAAGCTGTTGGTTACAGAAATGCTTCGTCTTCGCCTGTTGTACACAGAGTATTTTTGAGACCTTGTGTCCGTCGCAGTGCCTCAGTACCAGATGCACAGTCACCACTACTTCCCAAGAAAGCTGTGCCTGCGCTACACCGGCATGTTGCACACAAAATCACCGCTTCCTTAAGAAACTCTGTGTGTGATAGGGTGCTTTTCACCACAGACACTTGGACCAGTAAGCATGGACAGGGGCGTTACATGGCGGTGACTGTGCACTGGGTAACTATGAAGACAGCAGGAGAAGGGGCTGCTGCCCAAGTCTTGCCATCCCCACGATTTGTGCGTCAATCCTCTGTATGTATAAGTTCCTCCACTCCTTCTGCCTCCTCAACCTCGTCTTGGTCCTCCACCTGCACCCAAAGCCTGTCTGGTAATGCCACCCGCGTTCTAATTGCGCACAAGGAATCCTGCACACCTCCTTACTATGATGGCAGCAGGGCTCAACGGCATCAGGCGTTCTTTACCTTGAAATGTCTGGGAAATAGGAGTCACACAGCTGAGGATTTGTGGTCAGCTGTGGAGACCGAGTTTCATCAATGCTTGTTTCCACTGAACCTGCAGCCAGGGATGGCCATGTGCGACAATGCTGCAATGCTGGGTGCAGCCCTCCGCCGGGGCAGTGTGACACACGTGCCTTGCATAGCTCACATCTTAAACCAGGTTGTCCAGCCAATTTTTGCACACTATCCGTGCCTAGATGGTGTTAAGCATAGGACATGGTTGCTGTGTACTCACTTCCGCTGTTCGCTCAACGCCTTGCATCTCTACAGAATTCGTTCGGCCTGCCAGTTCACTGGCTGAAATGCGATGTGCCAACACGATGGAATTCAACTCTACACATGTTGCAGCAACTGTGGCAGCACCGACGAGCCCTGGTGTAATAAGTCATGACGTATAACCTGGGCCTACGAGATGGGGCAAATCACAGTTGGAGTGGTCTAAAATGAATGACCTATGCACCATTCTGTACAGTATTGAAATGTCGACGAAGATGTTTAGTGATGATGATGCCATTGTCAGCATGACTATTCCCGTCATTTCCATACTGGAGCACACTTTAAACAGTATTCAGATTCAGGTGGTGGCACTAGAGGAGCGGGAGGAAGTACAGGAGGAGTCGTATGCGGAGGGGCTCACAAGATCTCCAAGGTGCAGTTCACAGTTTATGAATGAGGGTCTACATTATGCTTGCTCAGACCCTTCTTTATCTGGGCCTGGATCCAACTCCAAAAGCTTCTGGGCATCAGTGCAGATAATTTCCTTGTCTTGACTCACAAAAGCTTTGGAGCAGACCTTTGATTCCCAGGCTATAGTATGAGAGAAGAGCGATGCATACTCAACCATCTGTCTTACCCCATACTCAGATGGGTGGCTGGAGACTTGGGAGCTGTGAGGAAGAAAGTGGGATTGGGGTGACACCTCTGAGGACTGGTGTATTTGTGATGTAGAAGTTGAGGTGGAGGAGAGCCCACTTGCTGAAGTGCTTTCTATCCATTCAAGCTCCTTCTCTTTTTGTGCCTCATCGAGAATTGGTATCGATCGTCGTCTGAGTCGTGTCCGCACGAAAGGGATCATATCAGAATCTCCACGGAAAGAAATGGACATCTTACTTTGGCTGGAAGATTGCCTCTCTCCATTAGATGTTAATGTAGATTTAGCATCTACCCCACAGACACAAACTTTTTTTCCCTTTCTACCACGCCTACTCCCATTCCCACCAGCAGCAGGCCTTTTGCCACTCATTTTGTATGGGGCAAAATTTGCAACTGTACAGTTGTTGGACAACAAAAAGCTGTATGTAAATCAAGCAGAGGTGACTGAACCAACACTGCTACCTGACCCAACGTGAGACCTGGGCAAGGTGCTGTTAAAAATTAGAAGAAACTAACTACACAGGGGTTTAGTTGTTTGTATTAGAAGTGGCCTACACTACTTCTTTTTGTGGCACTGCTACTTGACCCAAAGTGAAACCTGGGCAATGTGCAGTTAAAAATTAGAAGAAACTAACTACACAGGCAGTGTAGTTGTTTGTATTAGAAGTGGCCTACACTGCTTCTTTTTGTGGCACTGCTACTTGACCCAAAATGAGACGAGGGCAAGGTGCAGTTAAAAATTAGAAGAAACTAACTACACAGGCGGTGTAGTTGTTTGTATTAGAAGTGGCCTATACTACTTCTTTTTGTGGCACTGCTACTTGACCCAAAGTGAGACCTGGGCAAGGTGCAGTTAAAAATTAGAAGAAACTAACTACACAGGCAGTTTAGTTGTTTGTATAAGAAGTGGCCTACACTGCTTCTTTTTGTGGCACTGCTACTTGACCCAAAGTGAGACCTGGGCAAGGTGCAGTTAAAAATTAGAAGTAACTAACTACACAGGCGGTCTAGTTGTTTGTATTAGAAGTGGCATACACTGCTTCTTTTTGTGGCACTGCTACTTGACCCAAAATGAGACCTGGGCAAGGTGCCGGTAAAAATTTGTACCAAGTACACAGGCGGTGTAGCTTCCTTCACAAGTGGGCTACACCACTGTGTAAGGCTGGGGTCACACATAGAAGTCCGTTTTTGGAAGTGATTTTCATCACCAATCTGTTTTTTATAGGGTGCTTTTTGAGCCTCCTGCACCCCTGAACGTTTTTGGACTTAGTCATTTTTTCATTAAAAACGCATATATGTGCCATGCGTTAACGCATGCGTTTACCATAGGGCCCCATGTTAAAAAAACGCATGCGTTTTTTAACTGATGCCAAAAACGTTGCTAGCAACGTTTTTGGCTCAAAAACGGACATAGCATTGTTTTTAGGTTCAGAAAAAAACGGACAGGGTGTTTATTACATCCAATCCGTTTTTCTATCAGTTTTTTGACTAAGAAAAAAAAATGCCAAAAATGAAGCCAAAAACGGACCAAGGGCTTATGTGTGACCCTAGCCTAAGTGACACTGCTACAGTACTAGCCCAAACAAATTGCATGGATTTTTACTAGCTGCAGCCAAAAAATGCCTACTAAGGCAGGTGGTGTAGCTTTCTTCACAGCAGTGCAACACTACCTGCCCTAAAGGACTCCCAGAGCTAGATGTGGCCAGATGCTGTGAAAAATGCTTGCACAGCACTGGCACACACCTGCCTGGCAAAAACTAATAGGGACTGCTCTAACCTAGCCCTAAAAAGGGCTGAAATTAAAACTAGTCCCTGCTTCTATGAAGTAGACCTGAAAAAGGGCTGCTAGACTACTAGTCCCTAGTCCCTAATCGCTACTCCTATGAAGCAGCCCCCAAAAGGGCTGATACTCCTAAAATTCGCACTCTCCCTCCTGTCCCTACTCCCTAAACCTATCTATCTACCTCACTAGCTGAATCAGAACACAATTGCTTGATTTCACTCTATATCGCCCACAGCAGCAGCAGTGCCGTCTGACACAGAGCTACAGCAATGAGCAAATGGTGGCGATGGAGAAAATGGCTGGGTCTTGTAGGGCTAGGACATGTGACTTACACAGCCAATGATGCCTGACCTTGCTTGTGTGCAAAAAATGCACTTTGCTGTGTGTATGTGTGATTGGATTACAGCCTGCACCGCCCCACTGTATCTGCAGTTTGGAGAAAAAAACGTGGAGATCGCTATCATTTCTGCAGCACTGGTACAACCTGCGCCGCTCTGCGGGCTTCAAGCCCCGCACTGCGCATGCGGCGTGGGTGTACTGACGTCACCCGATACCGGAAATGACGCGATTCGCATCATTACAGACCCATTACAGCCTCACCAGCGCTGAGGAGCGCTGGGAGGCGCTGATAACATTATGCCTTGCAGATCACGCCTATTAAGGCGTGCTATCATGACGACATGGGCCCGCCTGGGTGACTAAAGAATAGCCACTATACTCATTATCATCACTAATGAGTAAGTGCTATAACGTTTTTCTTCACTTTCACTGTATGCATTTATTAGCAAAAAGGAGTGTGGGATAACTGATGGGAGGCTGTAGGGACGTTTTAATAGCTTAGGAGGTGTTTTGGGGATGACAGGATCCCCTTAAACTTACCATCGATGCCAAAAACAAAAACCAACACTGCACACTGCAGCTTGCTATTAAGTCAAGATTGATAATGTCAGGCCTCTATGAGACCCACCCATTATCAATTCTGTGAGTAAATACACACACACAGAGAAAGCTCCTTTATTTAAAATAAAACACATAAATCCTTTATTTCTAATTAGACAGACAACCATCATTTTCCAATTTTTTACCCCAACATACCCCTCCAACGGAAATCCACAATGATTGTCCCATGAAACAAATTCAACTCTGATGCATCCAGACATTGCAGCAATAAAACAAGCGTCCTATCCCTACAGTCACCCAGATCATACTGATTGCAGCTGCACTGTATAGCAGATACAAGTTCCAGAAATCACATTGCGCACAATCCCTCTCCCTGTACTCTAACTGCTGCAATTGGTACCAATCACAGCATTTAAGTGGTGATACAGTAAGGGATGCACAGTGTATCTCTGGCTTTGCACATCAATCCTCCTCAACCTTGAATTCCTTCTATGTAGGGGATGAGACTGAGGAAAGCAGGTAGTGTGGGCACAAGCGGATCCTACAGCTGTCATGCTGATGGGAGTCATCATTACCATTAGAGCTGCAGGAGGTGATACTGCCCCCTTCAGAGCTCTAGCCTATAGTAGGGATTATTGCAACCTTAACCATAGGCTGGATCATAATGATTAGGAAATTGCATTGCCTGATGATTACAGTAGATGTGATGAGCTGTTCAGATGAGAACAGCAAATCACAGCGATTGCAGTTGCGGGGAGGGACATCTTCCCCCTGAGAGGTCAAGTTCTGATTCCCTGTGTGTAGAATCACAGGGTACTGGAGCACAGTTGCCGTCACTGGAACTATGGTGCCGAGATTCTGCCATGACAAATCGGTACATCATAGGTCGGTAAGTGCCACTGACCTATGACGAACCAATACGTCATGAAGGGATTAATCAATATATTTTCGGGTGATAATAAATGCCACAATTGGATGTGTTTAAAAAAAGTTCCTTAAAGGTACCTTTACACGCCACCACTATCACTGGCAATCGGTAGCAACCGAACGTGCGCGTGCACGTTTTGAATGGTTGCTAACGATTGCTGATACCGCATGTACACACCGCCATTGCGTTGTCAACTCAAGGTATCGTGGTTCCCCGGAAGTTCCAACAGATCCTGCGGATAACTTCCTGTTGAATACCGTCGCCCCTTCACATGCCACAATCAGTAGGGGAATGTGGGCGTACATGTTCTGCGGCGCCAAAACATAGGCGTGACGGAATTGTGTATTCCGTGACGCTAACACGCTGATTGGACAACGCAATAGCGTCATGATTGGGTAGCCTGCGCAGGAAGGCTGGCTAATACTTGACGCCATTGCAATTGTGTAGTGTGAATGGTCAGCCCTTTAAATATGGCACCCTGTGAAGGGATAGCCAATGGTTACACAGTAGCCCCCACTAATCATCGCTGATGGGGTGCGGTATCCAGCATGCTGTGGCACGTCCCGGGGAAATCACTAGGCGATGCTCATTCCATCCCTGTCCCCCGTTTACACGCCAATACCAGGGCAATTCTCCCTTTGTGTTGCCTTGGATTTTAGAACACGGCTCGGAAACAGCTACCCAGAGCAACTGCGAGGAACCCGATCACTTTCCCAAATTACACGCCGCCACTTCATAGCAATTTCAGGGCAACAGTCACAAAAATCCCGATTGCCAGGCAGTTGCTACCACACAGTGGCGGCGTGTAAAGGTACCTTTACTGAGATTATTTGATATACTGTGTATACTCGAGTATAAGCCGACCTGAGTATAAGCCGAGGGCCCTAATTTTACTCCCAAGAACTGGGGAAACTTATTGACTCGAGTATAAGCCAAGGGTGAGAAATGCAGCACCCCCCCAGCATGGTACATAGCCCCCCATGGCTGCTATATAACCTTTCATGCTCGTATATAGCCCCTCTTCACTGGTATATAGTCCCCTCATCACTAGTGTATAGCACCTCCATCGCTGGTACATAGCACCCTACATCACTGGTATATAGCCCCTATAACTGGTATATAGCGCCCCCATCACAGGTATATAGTCCCCATCACTGGTATATAGTGCAACATCACAGTATATGCACCCATCACAGGTATATAGCGCTCCCATCACTGGTATATGATCCCTATAGCTGGCATATGGGCCCATCACTGGTATATGGGCCCCATCACTGGTACATTGCCCCCATCACTGGTACATGGGCCCCATCACTGGTGCAAGGGCCCCATCACTGGTGCAAGGGCCCCATCACTGGCACATTGGCCCCATCACTGGTACATGGGCCATATCACTGTCATATGGCCCCCATCACTGTCATATGGCCCCCAACACTGTCATATGGGCCCCCATCACTGTCAAATGGCCCTCATCACTGGCATATGGCCTCCCTGCTGATGCTCACAATAAAGATTGGACTCATCCTCTGAAGCTTGTCTGCAGGCTCTGTGGCTTCCTTCTCTCTTCCTGCTTGTCCTTCTAATCATGTGACTGGTGCAGTAGTGATGACATCAATGATGCTCTGGTCACATGATTAGATATACCAGGAACAAGCAGGAAGAGCGGAGGATGCCACAGAGCCTGCAGACAAGCGTTGGAGGGTGAGTTCAATCTATAATATTTTATTATGAGTGCCAGCAGGGGGGCCACATATTGTGATGGGGGGTGTACACTGAGAGTTTAATGTATTATGTGTGGCACCCTGTACCAGGTAACCACAGGCTCTCCTAGGACACTGAAGAATTTCCCACAGCGGGTAACTCACTTACACCCAACACCTTCTACCCCAGGCCTGTAAGGGGGCCCAACTGTTCGCCTTAAGCCAGTTCCCCCCTATAAATACAGGTGCTGGGGGCGGAGTCAGACACAGTGTGCAGACTATAGAAAAGCTGTAAGGTAGCTGAGAGACTAGTGAGCTGAACTGGTACCGGAGCCATGCTAGGCCCAAACCAGTACACACGAAAGTCAGTGTGAGGATCCGAAGAGTAGGGATCGAAGGCAAAGTCGAGGAACACTTTACCAGGGGCAGAGGAGCTATTCCAGCTCACCCCACCAGAACACCGGTCACTGGAGCCCGAGTCTGCAGGGGACAGAGGAGATAGACCCAGCAGAGAAGCCAGCATCTCGAGGAGGCTTAGCTTCCCGGACACCCACAGCACCAACAATTGAGAGCCAGGGACCGTGGGGAGAGAGCGGTGGCCCATGAGAGAGCCCTTAGTGCAGCAACACGGGTGTGTAGAGAGAGAAGTAACGGTCCGGTTAGGTTCCATACCTGCCCGACTCAGAACTGGAAAGCAGAATAAGGAGGCCTACAACCCTACTCGCTGTGGAGATCCCAAGGTGTTTTCCTTCACTCCAAATGTGTGTACCTGCAACCGGTCATCAGTAAAGGTACCAAAAGACTTTAATGTGTGCGTGTCCCTCCTTCCACTTATCCTGCACCCCACCGACAGTGCTCCCCTACTCCAACCTTGTACAAAAACGACTGTACTGCCCTACTCCACCATCCTAACCCTTAGCCACGGGGACCGCACTCCTCATGTAGGGGGCCACTCCATCTTGCTGCCTCCCATCACCCCGGAGACCCATGCAGCGCCGGTGCCATCACCAGAACCTACAGGTGGCGTCATGACTGACAACTCCAATCCCTGTAAATATACCCCTTTTTATTGTCACCCAAGGGCACAGGCTCGGGCACAGACCACCCGTGACATCCCCCGCAACTGACCGCCCGAGACCTGAGCACCCAGTAAGAAAGTCACAAACACTATAAATTCTTCAGAAAACAACTGCCACAGTCCCCATAAGAGGATATCATAAATGGAGAATAGAAGGGGTTAAAGCACATTGCTGCTGAGATCAGTTGACCAAGTAGTAGATCCTGGACAGTCATCATTATTATCTAGGCGTTTCAGAGACTATGTCTCCTTCAGGATAAAAAAGAGGTACAACTGTGATTTTCATCCTGAAGGAGGAGATAAATTCTCCGAAAGGCATATATAATAAACATCACTGTCCAGGATCTCCTACTTAGTCCATTGTTCTTGACAGCATGGTGTTTTAACCCCTTTTTCTCCCCATTTATAATGAGCTGATTTTTTTGTGATGTAAAACATTTTACTAGGATGGAGCCGGGGGAAGGGGGGCAGCAGGGAGCCAGGGGGGCAGGATGGAGCCAGGGGGGCAGGATGGAGCCGGGGCAGGATGGAGCAAGCGGGATAGGATGGAGCCGCGGGGGGGGGGGCAGGAAGGAGCAAGCGGGGCAGGATGGAGCCAGCAGGGCAGGAGGGAGCAAGCGGGGCAGGATAGAGCCATGGGGGCAGGATGGAGTCAGCAGGGCAGGATGGAGCCAGGGAGACAGGATGGAGCCAGGGGGACAGGATGGAGCCAGGAGGGCAGGATGGAGCCAGGGGGGTAGGATGGAGCCAGGAGGGCAGGATGAAGCCAGGGGGGCAGGATGGAGCCGGCGGGGCAGGATGGAGCCGGCGGGGCAGGATGGAGCCAGGGGGCAGGATGGAACCTGGGGGGCAGGAT
The DNA here is from genome assembly GCA_033576535.1 of Allobates femoralis. NCBI lineage: Eukaryota > Metazoa > Chordata > Amphibia > Anura > Aromobatidae > Allobates > Allobates femoralis. Next base: position 526,412,951 of record JARQOC010000001.1, on the reverse strand, counting down.
GGAGCCAGCAGGGAAGGATGGAGCCAGCGGGGCAGGATGGAGCCAGGGGGGCAGGATGGAGCGAGCGGGGCAGGATGGAGCCGGGGTGGATGGAGCGAGCGGGGCAGGATGGAGCGAGCGGGGCAGGATGGAGCCGGGGGGGCAGGAGGGAGCAAGCGGGGCAGGATGGAGCCAGCGGGGCAGGAGGGAGCGAGCAGGGCAGGATGGAGCCATGGGGGCAGGATGGAGCCAGGAGGGCAGGATGGAGCCAGGGGGTAGGATGGAGCCAGGAGGGCAGGATGGAGCCGGCGGGGCAGGATGGAGTTGGCGGGGCAGGATGAAGTCGGCTGGGCAGGATGGAGTCAGGGGGCAGGATGGAACCTGGGGGGCAGGATGGAGCCAGCGGGGCAGGATGGAGGCAGCGGGGCAGGATGGAGCAAGTGGGGCAGGATGGAGCCAGGGGGGCAGGATGGAGCCAGGGGGGCAGGATGGAGCCAGGAGGGCAGGATGGAGCGAGCAGGGCCAGATGGAGCGAGGGGGGGTCTGGGGTAGGAGGGAGCAAGCGGAGCCAGATGGAGTGGGGGGGGGTCTGGGGTAGGATGGATCAAGCGGGGCCAGATGGAGCGAGGGGGGTTCTGGGGCAGGAGGGAGCAAGCAGGGCCGGATGGAACTCATTTTCCATTCAAATTGTTAGCGGACACCATGTCACGTTTGGAGGGTCCCTGTGTGTCTCCACATTGGAGCTCCCCCACAAGTGACCCCATTTTGGAAACTAGACCCCCAAAGGAACATATCTAGATGCATAGTAAGCACTTTGAACCCCAGATGCTTCACAAATTCATCCATAAAAATGAAAAAACACTTTTTTTTTCCACAAAAAAATTCTTTTTGCCTGCATTTTTTCAGTTTCACCTGGTCAAAGGGATAAAATACATCCCAAAATTTGTTGGGCAATTTCTCCTGAGTTCACCAATACCTTATATGTGGTCATAAACCACTGTATGGGCGCACGGCAGGGCTCAGAAGGGAAGAAGCAACATTTCAATTTTTGAACGGCAAATTGGCTCCAAAATTCAAATTGGGCTCCCTCCCTTCTGAGCCCTGCTGTGCACCCAAACAATGGTTTATGACCACATATGAGGTATCGGTGTACTCAGGAGAAATTGACCAACAAATTTTAGGATGCATTTTATCCTGTTGCCCTTGTGAAAATGAAAAAATTGAGGCTAAAAGAACATTTTTGTTACAAAAATTAAAATGTCCATTTTTTCCTTCAACTTTATTTTAGTTCCTGTGAAGCACCTAAAGGGTTAATAATCTTTTTGAATATAGTTTTGAGTAGCTTGAGGGGTGCAGTTTTTGGAATGGTGTCACTTTTGGGTGTTTTCTGTCATGTACACCCCTTAAAGGGACTTCAAATGTGATGTGGTCACTAAAAAAATGGTTTTGTAAATGTTGCTGGAAAAATGAATAATTGCTGATGAACTTTGAACCCTTATAACGTCCTACCAAAATTTTTTTTTTCTTCCAAAATTGTGCTGATGTAAAGTAGACATGTGGGAAATGTTATTTATTAACTATTTTTGTGGTACATAACTCTCTGGTTTAGCAGAATAAAAATAAAAAATTTGAAAATTGCAAAATTTTCAAGATTTTTGCCAATTTTTTTATTTTTTACGAATAAACGCAAAAATGATCGACCTAAATTTAATACTAACATGATCCAATGAAGCGTTCCAGAGATATTACCTCATAAAGGGACACTGGTCAGAATTGACAAAAATGCCTCGGTCTTTAGGGTCAAAATAAGATCGGTCATGAAGGGGTTAAAAAAAACAAACCTGAAGTGTGACCCTAGCCATAAAGTGTCAACTGCACCTTGGAGATCTTGTGAGCCCTTCTGCATATGCCTCCTCCTTTACTTCCTCCCCCTCCTCTAGTGCCACCTCCTGACTCTGAATACTGTTTAAAGTGTGCTCCAATATTCATGCTGATAATGGCATAATCATCACTAAACATCTTCGTCGACATTTCAGTACAGTACAGAATGGTGCATAGGTCCTTAATTTAAGACAACTCCAGCAGTGTGATTTTCCCCACCTCTGGATCTCGTAGGTCCATGTTATACGTCATGACGTATTGCACCAGGGCTCGTCGGTGCTGCCACAGTTGCTGGAACATGTGCAGAGTTGAATTCCATCGTGTTGGCACATCACATTTCAGCCAGTGAACTGGAAGGCCGAACGACTTCTGTAGAGATGCAAGCCGTTGAGCTACGGGATGCAAACGGCGGAAGTGAGCACACAGCGACTGTGCCCTCTGCTGAAGACGGATAGTGTGCAAAAATTTGCTGGACAACCAGGTTTAAGATGTGAGCCATGCAAGGCACGTGTGTCACATTGCCCCGGCGGAGGGCTGCACACAGCATTGCAGCATTGTCGCACATGGCTTTCCCTGCAGGTTCAGTGGACACAAGCATTGATGAAACTCGGTCTCCACAGCTGACCACAACTCCTCAGCTGTGTGACTCACATTTCCCATACATTTCAAGGTAAACACCGCCTGCTGCCATTGAGCCCTGCTGCCATCATAGTAAGGAGGTGTGCAGGATTCCTTGTGCGCAATTAGAACGTGGGTGGCATTACCAGACAGGATATGAGTGCAGGTGGAGGACCGAGACGAGGTTGAGGAGGCAGAAGCAGTGGAGGAACTTCTACATACAGAGGATTGATGCACAACTCGTGGGGATGGCAAGACTTGGTCAGCAGCCCCTTCTCCTGCTGTCTTCATAGTTACCCAGATTTTTTGGCCACTACTTACATTTTGGTGACAAATCTTACAGATAACATGGGGAGACTAAAGGCTTGTGGATTTCGGAATGTGCTGCATGAAAGTCACCTCATCAACCATTTTCAGCTTGCAACTGCGGGGCAACTGATGCCACTGAAGTGGTGTCTGGGCCCAAATTTTTGTGAAAAATGGAGACTCTTGTTGTAGTCCCCTAAATGTGACACAATGCTCAAAGTGTGCACGCGGCCTTCCAGATGCTGCATTAAAAACCGCACCAAATACTCATCGCCTGCACAAAGCTTTTCAGATACTGAGGTAAAATCCACCAAATTATCATCATCTGCACATGGCCTTACAGATACTGAAGTGAAATGGCTCCTGTGTTTGCAGGAGTATACTACGTAGTTTGCGTAAGCACCAGAGACCGGACAGCATCCTTTATAAGGAGCTGTCTCTGGTGCTTACGCCATTTGCGTAGTCTACAGGCTGATATCATATACAGTAGTTCTATGGCTGTGCAATGGCCATAGAACTACTGTATTAGTGATCAGGACCCTGGACAGCAGCCTGTAGACTACGCAAATGGCGTAAGCACCAGTAAGTGGCCATTACACAGTACATAGCAGGGACACATATATAAAATTATCTCAGTACAGGAGATGTGGTATGATCAGACCATGTCCCTGTATGGTCAGACACATCCATTACACAGTACATAGCAGGGACACATATATAGGATTATCTCAGCACAGGAGATGTGGTATGATCAGACCATGTCCATGTACGGTCAGACACATCCATTACACAGGATATAGCAGGGACACATATATAAGATTATCTCAGCACAGGAGATGTGGTATGATCAGACCATGTCCTTGTACGGTCAGACACATCCATTACACAGGATATAGCAGGGACACATATATAAGATTATCTCAGCACAGGAGATGTGGTATGATCAGACCATGTCCCTGTATAATCAGACACATCCATTACACAGTATAATGCAGGGACACATATATAAGACACATATATAAGATTGTCTCAGGACAGGAGATGTGGTATGATCAGACCATGTCCCTGTACAGTCAGACATGGCCATTACACAGTACATAGCAGGGACACATAGGTAAGATTATCTCAGCACAGGAGATGTGGTATGATCAGACCATGTCCCTGTATGGTCAGACACAGCCATTACACAGTACACAGCAGGGGCACATATATAAGATTTATAAGTTTATTTCAGCACAGGAAAAACAATTAAAACATATCCTATGATTTAAATTATTATTCCATGATCTATTAATTAAAATGAACTTTGTTCATGGGAAAACCCCTTTACTTTTTAATAGTTGCTCACCATGGGTCGTATTATCCAAACTGGTGACTCATGACCTATAATTTTATATAGGGTGGTCTATAAGAAGATTTTGACATTAATTATTTGCCAAACAAAACAATATTGTTTCCAAACAATTCAGGTTTAGTTCTACGGCACACAGGAGCCCTTTAGGAACAACATATTTGAGCTGTATATGTACTATAGAGATCATTGAATATGGCAGAAGGTAATTTAGCATTATTATCTCTTTAGATAAAACATAGCAGTGGGTCACCATAAGATCTAATCCGTTAGAAATTTCTGATAATGTACAGTTGTGGCTTACTATTGAGTGGCCAATGTATGTTCAAAGATATATTTAGAAGATTTACATAGAATTCATATTGCGCAAACAGATTGTTATCAATATGAGGTAAAACACAAGCTGACACAGTTCACTACTCACTAATCAAAATTCTGCGTCTCAGACACAACATGCAAATGCAATCCTCTATGACATTATGACAAATATTGCAAGATATCAAATTTCTCCCCTTTTAATCTTTTCTATTTTCATGGCTCATTTGCAGAGATATTGCTTATTTTTCGGTAAATATTTCACCGTGCTGTGGAGTAACAGTGAGGTACTGGTTTAATTAGCGATAGATATGTCAATATTCATAAAAATGTAACATTTTGCAAACATGTAAAATGTATCTTATACCTGGAGGCATTTCATAGTGGAATAAATTTGAAGTATGTGAGCGTTGTGCTGGGTGAGTGTAACTAATTAATAATTCAATTTTTCATCCAGTATTTATATGAGGAAATACGTTTGTTGTGTATACAATGCACACTATAAAATAGATTGCTCAATATAAATCAGATTGAGAATCTCTTATTTTATAAACTTATATGACAGTTCTATGGCTCCGGTATTTCTGTTTCTACATGTTATAAAATGTTTACAAGAAGGGACAAACAATGAAATATATTCATTGTATAAAAATATAGAAGATGTAAAAATATTAGTTAAATTGATATTGGGGTCAGTGTTCATTCTATATCATGTGTCTTTCTGCACCAGTCTGATGCTTCGTTCTCATGGTCCGCTAAATTTTCCAGGCCAGTGTTGTACGCAAATTGCCTACGTGACCGGCTCCATGTGCCTGTCCACATAGCGGACTGTTACAAACGCTGCCTGCTCTTTATATGGTCTGACATTGTCCGCAAGTCCAAACAGATGGTGCATGCTGCAATGTTATTCACATAGATCTTGGGTCTATGTGAAAAATAGCCAAGTGATCTAGCACATAGGCAAACAATGCAGCTGTGTGCTATCTGTTTTCCATATGGACAGCCCACAGACAAAATAAACATTCATCCAATGCACCCTTATTATGGCTGTATTGTGTTTTTTTTCCACGTGCATGAAAAAAAAATATATTTTAGGCTAGGGTCAGACCTGCGTCTGCCTTCAGCCTGCTGCATCCATTAATAACTTAGTGCCTGGCAGGAGCAGCGCATAGCTTTAACGGCATGTAACGCTATGCGCCACCTGCTCTATGCATTTCTGTTGAAACCCGATGTTTACTGCAGTCGGTGACTCCACAGCGAGTCCCCTGATATGCGCTTTTGCAGAGGGCAAAGGAAACGCGGTCCGCAGCATTTTCCTGTGCCCTCTGCAATAGCGCATATCAGGGGATTCTCTATGGAGTCACCGACTGCAGTAAACGTCAGGTTTCCATAGAAATGCATGCATAGAGCAGGTGGCGCATAGCATTATATGCCGTTAACCCTATGCTCTGCTCCTGCCAGGCACTTAGTTTTTAACAGATGTAGCAGGGTGAGGGCAGATGCAGGTCTGACCCTAGCCTTACAAAGAATGTGTTGATGAGTTTATCACAACGCATTCACTGATCTCAGGGCGACCAGTCCAAGAAAACACTGCGGGCAGCCGGCTAAAGCGCTCAACACAGTGAATTCCTAGGCGCATTGCCCCCTGGGAAATATGAATATGCAAATAGAGTCTGTGGAGCCTCGGTTAGGAGACTCAAACACAGGACTAGCCAGATATCCCTCCAGGGAAGAACCCAGCCAAGGGGTGGCTCCTTGCGGAGAACACCATAACCACAATATGAAGTGGCCCTTTTAGTCAATATCCAGCTCTTTTACAAGTTTAGCGATATGACAAAGGAATGCCAAGACCAGGTATACATCCACAGACAACTGTTTCAGGGTGTTGCCCCTCATCAGTGTGGAGTAGTTTTCTGGCTAGGTAGGAGCAAGGCTTAGTAGACCAACATCACAAAGCATTCACTGATCTCAGGGAGACCAGTTCAAGAGGATACTGTGGGCAGCTATCTAAAGCGCTCAATACAGTGAATTCCTAGGTGCATTGCCCCTGGGAATTCTGAATATGCAAATAGAGTCCTGTGTTTGAGACTCCTAAGGGCCACTTTACACACACCAACTTCTGTGTCCAACTTCTGACCAACTTACTGGTTGCAGTGAAATCATGGACACATAGTTCCATTTGTACACAGCCACAAAATGGAGCAATGTGTCCATGATTTCACTGCAACCACTAAGTTGGTCAGAAGTTGGACAGATAAGTTGATGTGTGTAAAGTGGCCATAACCGAAGCTCCACAGACTCTATTTGCATATTCATAATTCCCAGGGGGCAATGCGCCTAGGAATTCACTGTGTTGAGTGCTTTAGCCAGCTGCCCGCAGTGTTTTTTTTGGACTGGTCTCCCTGAGATCAGTGAATGCCTTGTGATGTTGGTCTACTAGGCCTTGCTCCCACCTAGCCAGAATCCTACTTCACACTGATGAGGGGGCAACACCCTGAAACAGTTGTCTGTGGATGGATACCTGGTCTTGGTATTCCCTTGCCATACCTCTAAACTCGTAAAAGAGCTGGATATTGACTAAAAGGGCCACTTCACATGGTGGTTATGGTGTTCTCCACAAGGAGCCACCCCTTGGCTGGGTCCTTCCCTGGAGGGATATCTGGCTAGTCCTGTGTTTGAGACTCCTAACCGAGGCTCCACAGACTCTATTTGTATATTGATGAGTTTATGTCATGTGAAAAAAAAAATTGTGAGAATGTAAACTTAACCTCTTCACTACCCAGCCTATTTTGACCCTAATAACCTGGCCATTTTTTTACAATTCTGGCCAGTGTTCTTTTATGAGGTAATAATTCTGGAACTCTTCAATGGATCCTAGCAATTCTGAGATTGTTTGTTCGTGACATATTGGGCTTCATGTTAGTGTAAATTTAAGTCGATATTTTTTGCATTATATTTGTTGAAAAAGCTGAAATTTGGTGAAAACTTTGAAAATTTTATAATTTTCAAATTTTGAATTTTTATTCTGTTAAACCAGAGAGTTATGTGACACACAATAGTTAGTAGATAACATTTCCCACAAGTCTACTTTACATCATCACAATTTTGGAAACATTTTTTTTATAGGAAGTTTGAAGGGTTCAAAGTTCATCAGCCATTTCTCATTTTTACATCAAAATTTACAAAACCATTTTTTTAGTGACTGCATCACGTTTGAAGTCCCTTTAAGGCGCCAATATGACAGAAAACAACCAAATGTGACACCATTACAAAGACTGCACCCCTCAAGCTACTCAACATTACATTCAAGAAGATTATTAACCCTTCAGATGCTTCACAGGAACTAAAGCAACGTGGAAGGAAAAAATGTACATTTTAATTTTTGCAACAAAAATGTTATTTTAGCCTCAATTATTGCATTTTCACAAAGGTAAAAGCACAAAAAGGACCATAAAGCATTTTGTGAAATTTCTGCTGAAAACGCTGATACCCCATATGTGGTAGAAAATCCCTGTTTGGGTGAACGGCAGGGCTTGGAATGTAAAGATCGCCATTTGACTTTTTGAATGGAAAATTAGCAGACACCATGTCGCATATGGAGAGCCCCTGTGTGCCTAAACATTGGAGCTCCCCCACAAGTGACCCTATTTTGTAAACTAGAGCCCCCACAAGGAACTTAATAGATGCATAGTGAACACATGGAATCCCCAGGTCCTTCGCATATTGATCCGTAAAAATGAAAAAGTACTTTTTTTTCACAAAAATGTTCTTTTAGCCTCAATTTTTTTTTCACATGGCAGAAGGATAAAATGGATCCTAAAATTTATTGGGCAATTTTTCCTGAGTACACAGATACCTCATATATAGCTGAATACCACTGTTTGGGTGCAAGGCAGGGCTCTGAAGGGAGGGAGTGACATTTTAGAACACAGATTTTGATGGCATGGTCTGTGGGTATAATGTCCTTTTTGGATAGCCCCTGATGTGCCTAAACAGCGGAAACCCCCACAAGTGACAACACTTTGAGTTCACTGGCACAGGGTGCTGTGGTGACTCAGGAAGTGATGATACCACTCCCCTGTGGCAGTCTCTGACTGTGGCAGTTGACGTCACTCACCGAGTCCCTGCGGTCAGTGTGAATGCAGACTCTGCAGGGAGAGGACGCTTGTTCTCTCCCTGCAGACTCTGGATGAAGGATCGTGGAGGATTATGTGGGAGTAATAAAGATGGAGTTAAGATATGTTTGTTTTTTCTTCTAATAAAATTATTTTTCTCTGAATGTTGTGTATTATTTACTATTTACTAGAGATTCCTAAGGGTGGGGTTTAACATTAGCCTAAAGCCCCCATCACACATAGCGAGATCACTGTTGTGTCACAGGTTTTGTGATGTAAAAGCAATCTTACCAGCGATCTCACTATTTTTGACACATAGCAGCGACCAGGCCCCCGCTGTGAGATCACCAATCGTGTTGAAATGGCCTGGACCATCTTTTGATCGTCAGGCTCCCACTGACCAGCATGCATCGGTGTGTTTGACGCCTTAACAACAACCAGACACTACAGCAAGAGGATATTTAATCCCTTGTTGTAGTCTCTGGGGTCATAGTGATGATGCAATGTATGGAAGATCATTGCCATACAGTGCACCATCACTATGACAACAATCTACAACAAGGGATCAAGGGTCCTCTTATAGTCTGTCATAGTGATGGTGCACTATATGAAAGATTATTACCATACAGCGCATTATCACTGTGCACACCTAAGTCTCAGAGATCATATGACCTCTGAGGCTTGGGTCAGGTGACCCAATGTTGCCATGGCAATGTCGGGTTACCATGGTGATCGGCTCATTGTAATTACATTACGATGAGCCGATCACAGTGTGGAGAGGCAAGTGACAGTGCACTTCATCTCCCCAGACCCTAAGTGCGGTGATCGTAAGATCACATCACTTAGGCGGTGACAGAGCCCAGACACATTGATCACATAGCAGATCGCTGTGCCCTGCTGTCAGATTGCTCCTTTTGCAACCTTACCTCTATCCACGGAGATCAGGCTGCAGAGGAGCAGCGGCAGAAGCAGGCAACAGGCGGCCATGCAGCTGAGCCCATCAGATCACTCCTCTTCAGGGTGAAGGGGGTGATTCCCGCCCCTCCAATGCTCCAGCATATAAAAGAGGCTATGAAAACCTCTTCCATAGCTGGAGTGGAGGATTGCTGTGATTGACTGTTTAAACAGCGAATTACAGTGATTTTGGGGGTGGGGTGGGAAATTCACCCCCCCTGACATCAAGCCCTGGTATTTTGTGATAAGAATCACAAAAGACCTGAGCCTGATGGCAATTACCATGGCAATGGTGTCTCGGTAACCGCATGACATTTTACTACATCAAAGGTCAGGAAGTCACCGACTTTCATGATGTCGGGAAGGGGGTTAAAGTGTACAAGTCATTTCATTGAAAAAAAAAACAATACTGCACTTGCTGTTAATGATGGGTCACATAGCAGCTAAGATAATGCTTTTTTGTGTCATATTTTCTGACATTTTTCTGTGCTCTTTTAAAAACTGCAGTTTATGGCTGTGTGAGCATTGCCAACAGCTGATAGGTAGCAGATCAATGTGAGAGCAGAGAAGGGGTTAACTGAGATCGTGACTGAGCTGTGTGAAGCCAGATTACAGATCAGAAGCTTGCGCCGAGCAAAAATGAGATTGCACTGATCCTGACATTCAGACATTGCTTAGCAACTGTGCTGTAGACTGAGCTAATCTGATGCATTGTTTCCTCACCAGTTGCAGTCAGCAGTGTAGGCCACGTCCCCTCCTTTATTTGTTACATACCCCATATTCAGTGTAAAGACGGATCCGACTGATAATAAACATATGTCTGCTTCACACACAATGCAATGGGGACACCTTGTGGAAGGTTTATGAATGCTTTTCAACCAGATTTCAATAATAAGGTATATTTCAAAGTTTATTATAATCACTTGCTCTACATTGTTATTAAATAAAAATGTTAAAGTTATGCTTTAAGGAAATACATTTCAAAGGAACAAGAACTTAAAGATACTAGTAATTCTTTGAGAAACAATCAAATGTGGCCCTATGGTCATAACGTACAGTTTATATTCTTTCCTTTACACACAGTATTCTAAGAGCCATAAAGTTCTCATTTATTTGACAGTGCTTACTGTTTGACATGTTCATTTTTAGTAATTATTGGTATATTTAATTTTTCACTTTTAGCAAAAGGCAAATATATAAATTCCAAGTTATAAGTAAAGTGTAATAAACGGTGGAAATGTGTCTACTTTTTATGCTTTATTACTGTCATTTAATTAAAACAACTAGATGTTTTAATTCCTTTTAAAGTCTACAGGTTTTTATTTTTTACAAATTAGTAATTATTAACCCTATAACGCATACCTGGGGCCTCGCAGACATGCTAGGTTAATTGTTTTCTATTTTCTGCAAGATTACTTTAGTTAGAATTTTGAAACTCTAGGTATTCCTCAGGTATATTGTTGTTAGTAATTTCCAGTTGTTCATATATTTTTATGTTATAGAAATTTCGGAAAAACAACTCTTTTTTGGGACTACCCCCATATTCACATACCTGGGGCCTTTTAGGCCTGTACTTGGTTTACATGTAATCCTCAGTCTTCTCGTCTGTACTGTTGCTGGGGAAGACTTTGTTTTTATAACTCAGTCTTTATGACTGTGCTGTTGCTGGGAAGAGTGTGTATTCTGCCTGACTATATGGTCATGTGATCTTGGGAGGGAGGCTCCTTCACAAAGTCATGCGTTTCTGACATCATTTCAGGTCATGAACACACAGGAACAGGAGGACAGACAACATCCTGTTCATTGTGTGCTACTTGCTGAAGAGACTTTGGAGGAAGGAGTCAGCTTTCTTGTTTCTGGAAAAAGAAACTTTCTGAGCTTCAAAAATACAGAGGCTTCTACTGCACCTACAAAAAAGTGGTGACCTGCTGAATGTAAGAGGAGGGGGGCTGCAATTTACTTTTAGCACACACACTAACAAAGAGTACACAATCCTGATTGTAATCATTTTTTTCTTTTTCATTTTAATTTACTGACATCTAAGGTTACAATGGCACAGTCTACATCCAGGGGTTTGACTGACCAAGAAATCGAGGCAATCATTTTTGATAGTGATGAAGACAGTGAACTTTCTTTGTCCGATGAAGAGTACATGCCACCAGCTAATGTCTCTACTTCATCGTCCAGTGATTCTTCAGATGATGAAGAAGTAATGGATCCAGCAGAACGTACAAGTAGAACATCCAAAACTAATGTTTTTTGGAACAGTACTGCTGGGGTACTTGGACGCACGCCATCACCTAATATTATGAGAGTTGCTGAAAGCACTGTAGGAATTCCTCTATTCTTGTCCAAAAGAGACGTTTTCTGTAATTTTTTTTCAGATGATATTGCAGATGAGGTAGTTTTGTGTACTAACTTGGAAGGAAAACATCGTTTCAGGAAGAAAAAAAACAGGGAAAAATATAACAGAAGAGGAACTATATGGTTATATTGCCCTTACTCTCCTGGCAGGGTGTACAAAATCGTACGATGTTCCAATCAGAGAATTATTTCTGATCCCTTTTTCAGCTCCACACTACAAAGCTACAATGTCAGTCTATAGATTTGAGAATATTCGTAGAAGCCATCGTTTTAATGATAAGAGAACTCGTCCTGTGAGGTTGGAAACAGATAAATTAGCCCCTATTAGCTACATCTGGAATCTTTTCATCAAAAACTGTACAAAGCTTTACCATTCTAATGACAATGTAACAGTGGATGAGCAACTTCTTGCCTTTTGGGGATGTTGCAAATTAATTTAGTATATGCCCAGTAAACCTGCCAAGTATGGCATAAAAATTTTCTGGATGTCTGACTCAACAAGCTATTATGGCATGCATGGTCTGATTTACTGTGGCAAAGAAGCTGATGCTCCAGTCCAGAAAGACCTATGTTCTGACATAGTAAAAACACTTGCAGTACCAATTTACAATTCTGGAAAAAGTATAACAATGGACAACTACTTTACCAATCTGGAACTGGGCACATTTTTGCTTCAGAAAAAACTCACACTTGTTGGTATTATGAGGCCAAACCGCCGCAAAATTCCTCCAATCATGAAGCACAATCCCAAGCGACCACTTTATGAGAGTGTCTTTGGTTTCTGCAATCAAGCAAGAATCGTATTTTATAAAGCAAAGAAAGAAAAATATGTGATATTACTGAGTACAATGCATCATGATGGAAGTATTGACACCGATGACAGGAAACAGAAACCTGAAATCATACTGCATTATAATAGAACAAAAGGAGGTGTGGAAAAGATGGATTTAATGATTGGGGAGTATATGCGCAAGAGGCAGACAAAATGTTGGCCTGTAGTAACTTTTTTTATAATATCCTTGATGTATCATCCCTCAATAGCTGTATTGTTTATGGTGAAACTCATCCAGAATTCCATGCCAGCAGGAAGGACAAGAGAAGACTATTCTTGACAGAACTTTGCTATGAACTTTTGATGCCTACCTTGATGGAGCGAAGCAACACGAAATGCTTGCAAGGCAAATTACGGAAGCTATAATCCGATGTGGTATACATTTTCAGGAACATCCAGAGCCAAGAGAAAAAAAAATAAAGCGCTGTTATATTTGTCCAGCAAAGAAGGAAAGGAAATCTGAGCGTTTCTGTACTACTTGTGGACAAAATGTCTGCAAGGAACATTCTTCCAAAAAAATAATATGTGAAAATTCTTGGGGTAGTCAGTAAAGTTGAAAAGGAAAGTTTTGGAAAAGGAATATTCCTGCACCATGTTTACTACAACTTTTATATAAAAAAAACATTATATATAAAGAATTATATAGAATGCATATATTGGGCATTTTAAGCCAATATAATTACTTTTTTTGTTTTGTACACATAATTATAATGTTTTGAAATATTCACATCTCAAATAAACTTTAAAAAGTCTTTCTATTTGAGTTACTCCATGTTATTTGCACACAGGCCTGAAAGGCCCCAGGTATGTGAAAGTGTAGATTTCTATGGTTGCGCATTCTAGGGTTAAATTGAATTATTTGTCTCATTAAAATACAAGCTTTTTTTTATTTCTTTTTTAAATTGTTATTGTATCTACAGTACCAGTCAAAAGTTTGGACACACCTGTTTATTCAATGGTTTTCTTATTATTGGAATGTGCAGATTGTTGAATCATACCAAAAACAGCAAAACCACAAATGCACAAATAGAGAGAAAAGGAATAAGGCCTCATTTACACATTAGTATTTTTGCAACAGTATTTCATCACTAGTTGTATGCAAAATAACCCATGCGGTCTCCTAGCACTAAACAGATGTCAATCTTTCAATTAATTTTTCTCTGTTAGGCCCCTTTCACATCAGCGTTTTTTACTGAATGCGGCAGATCTGGCAGATTTACTGCATCTGCCGCCTAATGACCGCACTAGCGGCAAGCCCCATGCATTGTTTATGGGGCTTGTGGTCGGGTGTGGCAAGTGCGGTTCTGCCAGATGCGGCAGATCCGGCACTTGCGGTGGCGAAAGAAAAATGCTGCTAACCGCAGATCGTGGCAAAACTACAATTGCCGCACTTGCTGCAAGCCCATAGAGAATTAATGGGGGCTTGCCACAAGTGTACTGCAAGTCAGCCGTTAGGTGGGAGATGTGGCAGATGCGATAAATCTGCCAGATTGTCCGGATCCAGACAGAACCGCTGATGTGAAAGGGACCTAAGATCCATTTCACGTTTCATATACAAACACTGATGAAAAACTGATGAAAAAATGCTGATGTCTGAATGAGGGTTAAGGAAACACATGTGAAACAAACCAGAATATATGTCAAGCCTTAGTTTGCGCGAAGTACCCCCTTATATTCTGTTGACAGTTTTACTCACTCTTGACATTCTCCCAAGCAGTGAAAAGGTATTCCTCGGAATGAGTTCACTTGTGGGATCACTATCCTTTTGAAAGAATTTACAATTAACAGGTGTGTTTTGTACAAGTGGCGTTTGTATACAGCTTCATACAGTCCTGAGCCCTATTCTACAACTGTTCTAAGCCAGTGTATGGTAATATTTACCCAACAAAATATAGAGAAAGAACAGTCTGAGTACATCTCTGACATCATTGAGCGCATGGTGTGACATGAACATATTATGAGTGGCCTAAGGCCAAGTCAGCTCTTCAGATTGTGATGTTACAATGTACATTCCCTGTATCACTGACTAAGCCATGATAGATGAATATATTAATGTCATGATATTATGATTTGGGCCATGATGGCATGGTGTACAATGATGCCTAATTAAGACAACCCATAACAAAAACATGTCAAAAACATGTCAAATCCCCACCAGAACCTGCTGGTGTGCCACCTGCTTCTTTCGCCAGATGCCACTGTATTCACTCTATGGGAGTCACTGGTGATAGAGGAGATGTTGGAACCAGAAGCTCTGGAAGATGCAGTCTCTGTACTTCCACTAAAGTTGGAGAGGCTAAGACATGGTGTGCTATCCAGTATGTCAGCATGGGAGTGTGTGCTGTACAAATGAAGTTATCAATTCAGTGCTCCAGCCAACTAGAAAGCATTATACCCTACTAAAGCTTCCAGCTCACTACTTCAACCTGCTAGGAATTGCTTTTGCTTTCTGGTCAGGTCTTTGTTTTTCCTGTTGAATATTGTTGTTTTCCTTTTGACCTTGGTTTGTGTATTGTTGCTTCTCCTGCCTGACGATTTTGTGCTTTTCAGCCTCTTGGTCTTGACCCAGCAACCTGACTATCCTTCTGGCCAGTTTGCACCACTGGTCAGTAGCTGACTCTGTGGCCCTTATCCAGGGACCCCTGTATAAGTCCCTGTATAGAGGTTGTATAAATCCTTGTGTAGGGGGTTAAAGGGTGAATGCCAGGGCAATCCAAGGAAATAGAGTAGCTTGCGGCAAACCTGTTTGTGAAAGCCATTTTAGATCTGACAGGTGACCACTGCCTGGGCCACTTTACAACACACCACAGGGAACAGTGAAAAAATGGTTAGAGGACCGTACTCTGCACTGCTGAAGTGGGTGGGCAGCGGAGCGAAGAGGTATATTTTAATTTCCATAACTGCAAGCATGTGTTTACAGCACAGTGCAAGATTTTTGATTATTGTAAACAGTTACATTTAAAAAAAAATTGAAAATCAATTAAAAATATGAAATAAAAAATAATGAAAAAAGAACAATAGATATAATAGGATCCATGATTTTTAAAAATGTTGTTTTTCACTTGTATGCTTTAGTATGCATTGGTGAAGATAATTTTCCAAGTCATTTACATCCATTGTCTTCCATAATGCCAACTTAGTTTATTTTTAAGATAAATTGTTACCAAATTTATATAGAAAGCCTGTGGGATCCCCAATCAAATTAATAAAATTGTCATTAAAGCTATCATTATAAGGAAAAAAGAGACAACTCCGAAAGACAGAGCAATCTCCATAGTTTATTATAAAGGCGGCTGCGCTCTTGTAGAATCCTCACTGTCTGATGTGAACTGTGACACCTACTGTGACAAAAACAACTACGTTTAATGACCTTTTTAAATCTTATTCTCGAAGTCCATAAAAGCCTTCTAATTCAGTTGTAAAATACACTTTAATAATCAGAATGCAGCTGTTAAGAATAGACAGGCTCGTAATTTTAACTTCAGGCATTATTTTTTTTATTTTTAATGCTGAGTAGCAGACCACAGTTTTAAATTCCTATGAGGTCACAATTGGCCATTACAGTGTTTTTTGCAACTTAATAATAGATGTTTTAAAGTTTAAGTGCAGCCTCAGGCACTCATAAGCATTTATTACAAATCGCTGGTTGGCTCCCTTATGCAGAGAGGAATAACATTTACATACAGTAGCATGGATTAATAAGATAAAAAATGTGAAAAATTTGTCAGTCAGGGATTGAAGCTATTGCTAATAAAGCTTACTATATTCTTCGGGAATATCAAGCCGTCTGTTGCAATATTTTCTCTTTCCCCATGAGGAACCACATCTACATCAGATAAGACTCAGACAATGCCAGAGACACGCGGCCGTGTTCTCCAGTGACACCGCTGAATCTTTTATTTATCTGCACAGAAATTGTACAAGTATGAAGTATGCTAAACATAGAGATGCACCCAACTCATTGAAGTTATTATTATCCCTCCATTGAAAGAAATTAATTGTAATCTACTAGATATGTTAAAGGGTAGATAAAAATAAGTCCCCAATTTCCTTAAATTGTTCATATTTTTCTATGCTCCTCAAATTGTATTTTTTCACAATTCTTTTTGACTTCAGCTACAATCTGAAAACAAAAACTTATGTTAACCATTTCAAGACCCGGCCATTTACCTCAATTCCTGATCGGCCACATTTTTGTTTTTTTCTCATGCATGCATTAATTTATTTGTCATTTGGATATTCAAAAAATATTTGTATTTTTTCTGCGGGATGCATAGGGCTTCATTTTCATATCATTATCACACATTTTGTTCCAATATTAAGTGATATCAGTTAGGAAATAAAGGAAATAACTATCATATTTTTTGCTTTATAGGATGCTCCTGATTATAAGACGCACCCCCAAATTTGGTGAAGGAAAAGAGAAAAAAATATTTTTTCTTATGTTCATGGCGTCCGTCTTATAATTCCAGTGTCAGTCTTATAAATCATGTATATTTTCCCTATTCTGGTACATAGTCCCCCATTCTGGATATGGCCCCCTTACGCTGGCACATATGTCCCCCTGTGCTGGCACAGATAGCCCCCTGTGCTGGCACATATAGTCCCCCTGTGCTTGCACATATAGCACCTTGTGCTATCATATATGCCCCTTGTGCTGGCACATATCCCCCTTTGTGCTGGAAAATAGGCCCCTTTTGCTGTCACATAGGTCCCCTGCGCTAGCACATATGCTACCTTTACTGGCACATATAGACCCCCTGTGCTGGAACATACGCCCCCTTTGCTGGCACATGTACCCCCTTTGTTGGCAAGTAGTCCCCCTGTGATGGCACATATGCGCCCCTGTGTTGGCACAAATGCCCCCCATGCTGGCACATATGCCCCTCTGTGCTGACACATATGTTCCCATTGCTGGCACATATAGACTCCCTGTGCTGTCACATATGCCCACAGTACTGGCACATATGCCCCTTTGCTGGCACATATGCCCCCTGTGCTGGCACATATTCCCCCTTCCCGTCATTCTGTATGCCCCCCTGCTGGCGCAAACATAGCAAAATAACAAACACTTTTAATCCACACTCCGCCGCTGGCTCTGTTGCTCCCAGCTCCTCGGTGTCTCCAGGGTCACTTGATTTCTCTGCTGAGGGGAGCACTGAGTGACTCAGTGAATGATATCACAGCTCCTCGTGGTTCTCAGTTTAATTGCATATTCTGCAGGGAGAGGATGCAAGTGAGCTTCGTGGGACCATTATTTTGTATTACCTTCAGAGGGGTATGTGTGGGGCAATAATAAATTGGAAAATGAGGGTGGTCAGAGGTATGGAAATGCAAGACTCTACACACACTCCTGTAGAACAGGGCTGGCCAAGTGTAGTTCTTAGGGGTCGCAAACAGTACATGTTTTTAGGATTTGTCTACAATTGCACAAGGTGCTAGAATCATCACCTCTGTAGGTGATTAAAGGGATCACGCAACATGCTCTCTCACCTGTCTCCCCATGCTGATCGGTCCACTGCAATGTAATTTCGGAGGGCCGGTCATCACCATGGTGACCTGACATTGCCATGGCAACCTGATGTTGCCATGGCGACATCTGGTCACCTAACCCAAGAGATTATGTGATCTCTGGGTCTTCTGTCTGCAGCACTGATAGCTGCACTGTATGGCAATCATAATTATTGCCAGAAGGTGCAGCTGCATTCACCATGATCCCAGAGTGCCGCAAGAGGATTCTTGTTTTGCTGCTGTAGTCTCTGGGTTAAGCAAAGCTGAGTGTGCTTCATATCACCTCATTGTGTATTGCCAGCATAGAGTATGTTTGGGTAAAAAATTGGAAAATTAGGGTTGTCTGTCTGATTTATTTCAAATAAAAGATTTTTCTCTGCATATGTGTTTTTTAACTATTTACTAACATGATTGATAATGGGGAGCTCTCATAGAGGCCTGACATTATCAATAGAGATAAGCAAACACCAGTGTTCGCATTTGGATTTTTTCGCTGAATGCGGGGTGTTTGTCAACTTATTTGATGAACATTCGCTGAATGTTCGCAGAACAAGATTGAAATCAATGGCAGTCAAATTTCATTGAATAGAAAACACCTTCAAAGGTGTATGAAAGCCGCTAGCCACAAACAGACACAAAGATCATCTTACTGTGTCTCCGATGCTTGATTGCAACGGTCCCTCTTCCCGCGTCCCTCTCACTTCCATATTCATTCTGTCGGTGAGTGACATGCACATTCAGCTGATCTGATCACCATAGAAATCGTGTCATGTTACCAGATAATGTTATCTGATCTTGTCAGCCCAACTTGATTACTATGGTGATCAGATCAGTTATTGCACTTGTCAATTACCACCAGCTCTGCTCCATGTTTGTGGTGACTCATTCAGGTTATCTGAGGTCACCGTTCAGGTAACCACGGCAGCCGCTAGTCATAGCGGGTGCCATGGTTACCTGAACTATAACCTCAGGTGACCTCAGCGAGCCACCGCTTATGGACTGAGCTCACAGCTCATTCATTCAGTGACTGGGGGCTGTGGTGTCAGAATGTTGTATTCTTCACCATAGCCTCCAATAATGAAGATGTCACAGATAATCGTGGAGGGGTACGAGGGCGGGGGGTAATAGAGATGGAGAAAAGAAGTGTTTCTGTGTTTTTATTTTGAATAAAATAAGAGCCTGGTTAAGCAGCTGGGAACGGTGCCTCTTATGAATGCGCCATTTTCAGGGGCGGCTGGGGGCTGCTATTCATTAGTGTGGGGGGCCCTAAAACAATGGGCCTTTGACTTTTCAGCAAAACGTTCAAATTCAAGATGATGAATCGAATAGCTCGGGTTCTGGCTGAATTTGAAATTGACAAACATGTTCAAGCAAAATTTGCTCATCACCAATTATCAATCTGAGCTTAATGACAAGCTGTCAATACTCAGCTGTCATTAACTCCTTCTATCAACTCGATGCCACCAAACCTGGGCATAGGCAAGCACTGGTAAAGTGCCATAAATTGGCGCTTCTAATGAATGTGTCAATTTCTGAGGTGGCTGTATGCTGCTATTCTTTAGCCTGGAGGGCCTTTTAACTCTGGACCTCACCACACTCAGAATACCATCCCCCAGCTGCTTGGATGTTACCTTGACTGGCAGTCAAAAATAGGGCAAAGCCAACATATTTTTTAATTAATTTATTTAAATAATTAAAAAAATAATGGGGTCCCCTGTATTTTTGATTACCAGCCAAGGTAAAGCCAGGCAACTGTAGGTGGCAACCCGTAGATGTCAGCTTTATCTGCGCTGAGAATCAAAAATACAGCGCAGCTCTGCTTAAAGGGAACCTGTCACCCCAAATCACCTTTTTAACCTATTTATACCTGTCCCTGCAGCCTTACAATACATTCTAACACATCCCTGTCTCACCTTTTATACCAATCTACAAGTACAATAATGTAGTTAGCAAACTTACGAAATTCCTGTCACAGGGGCATTCCTCCAAGCGATTTTGACCGGTAGGCGGGTCCCCTGTGCTGCGCTATGCCTGCCTCGCCGCTCTAATATGCCCTAATGGGCGTCATCATACAATGCAGAGCTCGGGCACGATTTAAATATCGCGCCCACAACGTCACCGCTGCGACGCGGTCATGTGACGCCGGGATCACGTCACTTCCGGTCGCAGGTCTCTCATAGGCAGACTTCGCAGAGTGCATGCTGAAGTCTGCCTGTGTGCGACCGGAAGTGACGCGGCGATCCCGGCGTCACATGACTGCGTCGAAGCAGTGACGAAAACGGTGATGAAAAAAATGAACTTTTTAATGATGTTGTAATTCATTGAGATGCACTAGTAAGTGCTCAGCATAGAGATAAATGTGAGCTGATCTAAAATGTTCTGTACCCAAATTGCCACCGATACCAAGCAACTCAACCCACAGATAAACAAATCCTCACAAAGGTCCATCATCTGTTAATGGAAATATAGGGGGATTCCATATTACTGCTAGCACAAAGGCTCTTTAAAAGTATTATAGTTCCTTGCGCCCCCCCAAAAAATAAAAACAGCAAAACCTGTTCTCCCAATTCCAAATGCTCCCATGCCTTCTAAGCCCCACAAAGTTTAAACCACAGTTAACACCCACATGTTTCGCCCTGTTGTAGTGAGGAAGCCCACTTAATTTATGGGGTGTGTTTTTCCAGAAGTGCGAGCACCATGTACAAGCACTAAAATGTACTGGGCAAACCAAGGGCTTATTTGCAATTTTTAACAATGCAAAATTTAATGTGCTTCACTTCATGGGTGTTTTCCATAGATAAAATCATCACTACAGCCATAGATGAACTGTCAAAGGGGTGTACTTTGCAAAATGAGGTCACTTGAGGGCTTGAGGGTTTCTGCTATTCTGACATTAGGGGCTTTGCAAATGAAGTCTGCAAACTATTATTGAAAAATCTGTGCTCAAAAAAATCAAATGATACTCCTTTCCTACCGAGTCCTGCTGTGCGCCCAAACAGTTGTTTTCCACCAGATATTGGGTATCATAGTACTCAGGAGAAATTTCACAACATATTTTGAGGTCTGATTTCTCCTGCTTTTCTTGGAAGAATAAAAATATTTGGGGCTAAAACAAAATTTTTGGGGAAAAATCAAATGTTATCATTTACATGTTTCTACATTGTAAAATTCTGTGACGCACCTGTAGGTTCAAGGAGCTCACTGCACATCTAGATGAATTCCATGGGAGGGTCTAGTTTCCAAAATGGGGTCACTTGTGGGGATTTCAACTTTTTAAGCACACAGACACAGGGGCTCTCCAAACACGACATGGTGTCAGCTAATGATTCCAGCTAATTTTCCATTCAAATGGCGCTCCTTCCCTTCTGAGCTATACTGTGCGCCCAAACAGTAATATTCTACTACATATGGAATATCGGGGTACTCGAGAGAAATTGCGCAACAAATTTGACTGTCCATTATCTCATGTTATCCTTGTGAAAATGTAGTATTTGAGGCTAAAATAAATTTTTTTGTTGGAAAAAGAAAAATGTTCATTTTTCCTTCCACAATGGAAGCACCTGATGAGTTAATAATTTTCTTGAATATGGTTTTGAGACTCTTGAGAGGTGCAGTGGATGGAATAGTGTCACTTTTTGGTGTTTTCTGCCATGTAGGCTCCTCAACTTTCTAAACAGGATGTGCAGAAATCCATCCAAAGCTGCAGAAATAACCTCATTTCATGCATGAAATAGATATTCCATTCTTAAAAATTTCTGCTCTGAAGTTGCTGAATGTGTCCATTTGTTCATGGTTCCAACACATGAACTAAGCTTTGTTTTGACTCACACTTGGATCTTTTTCAAGATATATTATTCATGCCTAAAAACTGTATAAAATATGTGCCAGTATAATTTTGTAATATAAATGAGCCTCTCAATAAATTGGAATACCATCAAAAAGATAATTTATTTCAGTAATTCAATTCATAATGTGAAACATATACAGCATATATAGTGTCATTCCATACAGAAGGGATCTATTTCAGGTGTTTATTTCTGTAAATGTTGATGATTATGGCTTACACCAATGAAAACCCAAAAATCGTTATCTCAGAGAATTAGAATATTATAGAAGACTAAAAAAATATTTTTTAATTCATAAATGTTGGCCTAATGAAAAGTATAAAGAAATAAAACCAGGACTGGAACTAAGGTGAAATTATGCAGTGGTACAACTTCACACTGACCTCACAATGGAAAAAGCAGCAAGTAACGCAAATGAGCAAATACCCTAAAAATGATCAAACTAAAAATGAAAAGTGCAAAAAAAATAGGTTATTTGGTGACATTGATATGATCATATAAATGTGTAAGCTGTCCCACCAGAAACAAGGTGACCCCATTGTGACAGTCCCTGCCTAATAATAGCACTAATACCTTGTCATTTGTCAGTGACGTGAAATGACAAGGACAGGATCAAGCAGGACCAGGTCCCAACAGAACTCACTATACTATGAGATGCCATACATTATTTCATGTCCAGCTCAAAGGTATTCCACACCTATGTTTGCATGCATGATGAAAAATATGTACAGTAAATGCACTCAATACTTGGTCGGGGCTCCTTTGCATGAATTACTGCATCAATGTGGTGTGGCATGGAGATGATCAGCCTGTGGCATTATGAAAGCCCAGGTTGCTTTGATAGCAGCCTTTGGCTCATCTTCATTGTTGGGTCTGGTGTCTATTATCTTCCTCTTAACAACACTCCATAAATTCTTTATGGGGTTTAGGTCAGGCGAGCTTGCTGGTCAATCAAGCACAGTAATACTGTGG
Source organism: Allobates femoralis (assembly GCA_033576535.1). Lineage (NCBI taxonomy): Eukaryota > Metazoa > Chordata > Amphibia > Anura > Aromobatidae > Allobates > Allobates femoralis. The sequence goes on along the minus strand of JARQOC010000001.1, from coordinate 526,389,908 downwards.
TTATTAAACCTGGTATTGGTACTTTAGGCAATGTGAACAGGTGACAAGTCTTGCTAGAAAATGAAATTTCCATCTCCAAAAAGCTTGTCGGCAGAGTAAAGCATGAAGTGCTCTAAAATTTCCTTGTAGACGGTAGCACTGACTTTGGTCTTGATAAAACACAGTGGACTTACACCAAGAGATGACAAGGCTCGCCAAACCATCTCTGATTTTGTAAACTTCACACTAGACTAATTAGCTTGGATTGTGTGCCTCTCCACTCTTCCTACAGACTCTGGGACCTTGATTTTTAATTACCATTTGTGGATTACCCTCCTTGTGGAGCGTGTCAATGACTGCCTTTTTGACATCTGTCAAGTCAGCAGTCTTCCCCATGATTGTGTGTCTTACTGAACCAGACTAAGGGACCATTTTAAATGTCCTTTGCTGGTGTTTAGTGTTAATTATTGTAATTTTCTGAGATAATGGAGATAATGACTTTTGGGTTTTCATTGTCTGTAAGCTATAATCATCAACATTAAAAAAATAAACACTTGAGATAGATCATGACTCTATATAATACATGTGTTTCACTTTATGTATTGAATTACTCAAAAAATGATCTTTTTGAAATATTCTAATTTATTGAGATGCATATACATATGTGCCAAATTAACTTAGGCTGGCTTCACATCACAATTTTGTGCTGTCCGTGGGGATCCTTTGTTTTGCACGATACCCCGGACAGCCACGGATGCAAAGATCCCTGAAATCGGATGGCAAATAGCCATCCGTTTCTGATTCTATGCAAGATCCGTGTGGATCCAGTGGTCCCTTTGTCTCTCCCTGTTTTCCCTGCTACTACATCATTCTTGTCTCCCTGTTCTCCCTGCTCCTCCTCCTCCATCTCCTCTCCCCTCTCTATTCTCCCCTGTCCCTTTCCTCTGGTATGTTAAAAATAATAAATCTCCTCACGGAGGATACTTCACCTGTCCAGCGCCTCTGGGAATGCGACCGTCTGGCTGCAGGAACTCTTGTCACGTCACCGAGCCAATCAGCTCACACGTCAGCTGATCGGCTCGGTGACATAATAACAGGTCCTAAAGCCCAGATGGAGACGGTCACATACCCGGAGGCGCTGGACAGGTGAAGTATCCTCCGTGAGGAGATTTATTATTTTTATCATGCCGGAGGAAAGAGGAGGGGAGAGGACAGGGGAGAGGCAAGGGGGAAGAAGAGATGTAGGAGGGAGGAGCAGGTACAACAGGGAGAGACAGGGCTATGTACTGAGCAATGCTTCTGGGCATGCTCAGTACATAACAACGGAGCTGACATCGGATCCGATGTCCATAGGCTCCCATGGTAACTTCCAACGCACCACCACGGTTCCTTGGTGTCCGATTTTAGAGACGGAGACCAAAATCGTAGCAGGCTACGATTATGGCTCCGTAACTAAATCGGACAGCAACAGATGGTGCTAAAATTGGATGCCAATAGGGACACATCTGATCCGTTGCCCATAGGGATACATGGGAGGCAAAATCGGATCCGTGTGTATCCGCTTTGACACGGATACAAACGGATGCAGCAAAATCGTGATGTGAAACCAGCCTTACAGTACCTATAGCCAAAATTACACTTTTTATATCAGAAACAATAGAATTTGAAGATTTGTGCTATTTCAGAAGTAAATCCAAATATTATAATAAAAATCGTAATCGCTGTATCACTCGGCAGATTTACTTCTTATGAAATGAGTGCTGGTGACAACTACTTTGTGTGTTGTGAATACAACCCTATTAGTTGTTATCTAGTTATCCAGGAAACACTGATTAATAAAATTAAGGCTGAACAGAATTGGTAATCGGGTTGTTAGGGCACATTTTGAAAATGTAAAGTTGTGTCTGTATTTTTGGCCAGCCCCTAGAATAGGAGAAACTGAAGCATCATAGCAGACTCACTCAGCTTCTGTTTGCCCATTAATCTTTATAATGATAAAACTGCAGAAAAGTTGCCAGCTGCCCGGTCAATGATGGGGATTTGGAGCATTTTAGGATCGTCAAGGTTCCAGATGTTGAATCCCCACTAATCACTATTTTATGACCTTTCTAATTAACAGGTCATAAAAGTGATATATGTCCAGTCCTTTTATATAAAGTATTTTTTATTGAGCAAGCATGTAAATTAGTAAACAATTTTTAGCTGTTGAGATTCAGAAAGGACAGGATAGTATTCCGTCAAGACAGAATAAGTAACGATAAATAATGTACGGTGCATATGTAATGTCCTCTTTTGTTCTGCTGCCATTGTTAATGAACTGGAGTAAAATCTTATTTGGATTATTGTATCACATGACAGAACATGGAGTTCTAGTATTTTTGTTTCTGTTACATTTACTTGTATAGAATAATAAAAAATGAGACTAGATTTACCATTATACATATTTACATATGTTTGTATACATGTAAATGTTGGTTTCTTCCAGCAGGCTGTCGTAGACTGTGAATAATGCCCATTTTAAGATTAGGAGATTAGGTTATTCATCACTTTAGATGTTCCCTGCTGTGTCTGTGCTATCAGAAACAGCCAAATCAAAACATCTCTGGAAGGTATTTTAGAATAGTTGAATGCATGGCAATTTCCCTATTAATATATATTTCATATAGCAGATTATGCATGAAATGTTCATATTATCTCCTCCTTCTCACTTGTATCTTTTCTTTTCAGCTCTTGTGTTACTGACTGAATGTAAGTGAGACCCGAATAAAAGTGACGCATCGATAGAAAGTAAAAAAGAAAAATGGATAAATACTGTATATATAATATTAAAACCAAAAATAAGTGACGTAAATCACATCGATTATCCAATTACAATGGCATTTTTCCATGGGTAGAATATTCTAGACAGTAAATAAGCTGTAAGATTTTGTCGTTATAGCAGAAGATAAGGGCAAGCGTACAAATCTAAGGGTGCTTTCACATCAGCGGTTTTTGCCGATCGCGGCAGATGCGGTGAAAAAACCGCAACTGCCATGATTACCGCATAACTGCTGCACTTGTGGCACAGTTGCGGCAAGCCCCATACAATGTCTATGCGGGCTTGCGGGAGGTGCGGCAAGTGCGGTATCGGCACTTGCGGCAGGTGCGGCCGCAAAAAAGCTGCGGCTGACCGCGTTTTTTTTCGCAGCCGCACCTGCCGCAAGTGCCGAAACCGCACTTGCCTCACCCTTACCGCAAGCCCCATAGACATTGCATGGGGCTTGCAGCAACTGTGCCGCAAGTGCAGCGGTTATGCGGTAATCGCGGCAGTTGCGGTTTTATCACTGCATCTGCCGCGATCGTCAAAAACCGCTGATGTGAAAGGGGCCTAAGTGGCAAAGTCTTGGTGCAGGCAGATAGAAAAAAAATAAAGAAAACTTACCAAAAATCCATTGCACTTAGCAGGACACAGTGTGCCTAGTGATAGAGGCAACACAAGTGCATAATATCAATGCTGCAAACACTCTCAAATATCCACCAACACCTCACATTATCATTCATAAGTATTTCACACTTTTTTATCTTTATGCAGGATACAGTTGGGCCCCTTGGGGCATCTGTCCTGTGTGGTGCAGGTATACAATGCTGGGCAGCTTGCCTGATCTAATACAATGGGCATGATCAATAGGCTGCAGCTACTTTGCATCATGCATGTGCGACTGACGCCCTATGGAAACCTCATTTGTGTGCATAAAATACCACTAATCACCTCCCCCATGTTAACGTAGGTTGAGAATGTTTAGAATTTTGCTACGTTTTTTTTATAATTTTTTTAATTTAGGTCCTTGTACTGCTCTTTTGCAGGCAGAGAGAGCAAAAATGTTGAGGACTATGTTGTTGGCCATGACAACCAACCATCGTAGTGCGTTTATGGTAATTAGACAACAGGCCCTCATTCCAAATTAGACTACATCCAATGTAAGCTTTATCACCTTTTCTTCAAAAATTTTGCAAAGTAAATGCCTGCCATCCACACGTCTACTATAGTAAAGCTGACTTGATAGAGCAGATGTTTTTTCTGCCACTGCAACAAGCTTGAGAACTTCAGTAAACACTGGTGCACCATCTGAACAGCCAGGTTGCCATACCTATACTGTGTTCATTCTCAGGGACATACACTAGTCCTCATTCCAATGGGTTTCTGAGTCAACAGCTTGGACTAGTGGCAAGAACCCAGCCTAGTTTGCAATGGAAGTACCGTCATTTCCAACCTCAGAGAGCATATTCAGTGCTGTCTGGGTATTTGACACACAAAGTGAGCCAGGTCATCTGCTACAAGTATGGAAAACTTAACATTTCTCAAAAAGTGTCAGACATATATCACTGCACTGACAGCAGATGACAATCTTTAAATTAGCTATAACATCTCTGTGCCTGCCTGATTATCTGTTGACTTTCGTCTATACTGCCACCTGTGCGATGGACCACACTCAGCCAGGCATCAATTGCTACTGATTTTGGGGAACGTATTCCATGTCTCTGGATCTTCATAAAAAAGCTCTTAAAGTAAGGCTAACTTAAAAAAGCTTGGTGGCAACAAGCTATAACATCTTCACGTTCAAAACCATATTTCTATTTAGTTTCCAGAAATAATTTTTGGAATGTTTAATAAATTATCTAATCATTTTGTTACTGGCAAAATGGTTGCAGACCAAAAAAATTGGATATTTTTACACTTCTATTTGGGAGGTCTTACATGCAAAAAAGTACAAAATACCTGTTTAGGCTTCAAATTTAAAGGGATCATTTTTGGGTGGCTTCAAATAGCAAAGTGAAAATCTCGTTATACTTAACACATTGTATTACCGAACCATGTGAAAATGCAATGGCTTCCTCCTTTTGCACAACCTGCCTGTAAACAGTAATTCATACAACTGCAACCCCTACAAAAGGATAGTTTTGTATAACAATTATGGTACCTGAACAAGTTTAATACTATAGTGAGTTGTTAAACAATGCTGCTGATTACCTCTGCTAACCATTCATTTTTCCCTAGCCAAATAGGTTGAAGTCATTTGCATATTAAAAAGGTGATGTTTGTATTAAAGAGCTCAAAACACATTCAACTGACTCCATGGAGAACTCAGTGTTCTACGTATATTTTCAGAAAAAACTGCAATGATGAGACTGGCAGCGGAGTACATCTGTGCACAGGCAGAGCAGGCTGCAAAATGACCTACGTCTGCCCCTAGCCTGGCAGATCCGGCAGAAACTTAGAAATTTACTGCCTCAGCGCATAGCGTTATCAGCAGGTAATGCTATGCGCTGCCTGTCTATTGATCTCTATGGCAACCGGATGCTTACCGCAGTCTCCGGCTCCACAGAGATCTCTAGGATATGTGCTTTTGCTGAGTGCACAGAAAATGCTTGAGGGGAATTCTGCTCTTCCCACACTAAAGGCCCTGTCACACATAAAGAGATCACTAACGAGATCACTGTTGCGTCACGGATTTCGTGACGCAACAGCGATCCCAATAGCGATGTCTTTCTGTGTGACACGCACCAACAATCTGGCCCCCTGCTGTGAGATCGTTGATCATTACACACTGCTCTGGGTCATTCCTGCGTCGTTGTGCTCCTGCTGGGAACGCTACATCGTTGTGTTTGACAGATAATGAGCAACGATTTCAATGCTACGCTATGGAGAGAAAATTCACAACGACCTCGGTATAATTCTGGATCGCTAGTGCGTTGTTTTTAACATTACTGGTGAGATGCCTGTTTGACATCTTACAAAGGATGTGAAAAACAACGCACCAGCGATCTCTGCACATCGTTATCGGGATTGGGATCGCTGATGCGTCGTTATGTGAGACTGGGCCTTTAGAGGCTCTGAACATGGAGTTTGCAATCTACTGTACATTAGGGATGGGCGAATCTACTCGCTAGGACTCGGTACTCGGCGAGTTTCCCAGTGATGACTCGCACGAGTCCAATGCAAATCAATATCAATCCTAGTTTTGTCAGAAACACTGACAAAACTAGGATTGCCATTGTTTGCATTGGACTCGTGCGAGTCATCACTGGCTACTGTGCCAGTGATAGCAGGGAAACTCGCAAAGTAACTGCTGTTTCTTTGCGAGCCGAGTCCAGCTGTCTTCTCTGTGCAGCTCCAGGGTCCTAGAACCTGCCTGCTCACAGAGATGATGTAGCAGTGCTGAGATTATTCTCAGTCTGCTCATTCCCTGTGCATGTAGCAGAGAGGACATCGCGTTTTGGACTACGTCGGACGGAAGAGGATTTTTTTAATTAAAGATGGAGTCCCTAATGGCTTTTTTTTTTATTTCAAATAAAAAATTTTCTCTGTGTTTTTTTAACCCTTTATTGGAGATTCTTAGTGGCTGGGTCAAACGTGGCCTGACATTAAGAATCTCGGGCTTAATACCAGCTTGTATAACAAAGCTGGTATTAACCCCTTTATTACCCAGCGTGCTACCGCCACCAGGGCCGCTGGAAGAGCGGGGTTCAGCGCCAGAGGATGGCGCTTCAATGAACGCGTCATCTTCTGGGGCGGCTGCGGGCTGCAATTTGCAGCGGGGGGTGCCCAGAAAGCTTGGGCATCCCTGCGCTGCGGATTCCAGCCCTCAGCTGCTTAGCTGTACCTGGCTAGACATAGAAATTGCGCGGAGCCCCACGCATTTTTTTTAAATTATTTAATGAATTTCAGAGTCAGAGTCTCAGAGTCAGAATCTCAGAATTTCATGAAATAATTTAAAAAAAATGCGTGGGGCTCCGCGCAATTTCTATGTCTAGCCAGGTACAGCTAAGCAGCTGGGGGCTGGAATCCGCAGCGCAGGGATGCCCAAGCTTTCTGGGCACCCCCCGCTGCAAATTGCAGCCCGCAGCCGCCCCAGAAGATGGCGCGTTCATTGAAGTGCCATCCTCTGACGCTGAACCCCGCTCTTCCAGCGGCCCTGGTAGCGGTGGCACGCTGGGTAATAAAGAGGTTAGGGCCAGCTTTGTATTATCAGCTGGCCCTAAGCCCGAAATTTATGGTGGTCACGCCAATATTAGACATGACCGCCATGAATTTCTATTAAATTGTTTTAAAAAAAACACAACACAAAGAAAAATTTTTTATTAGAAATAAAAAAAAAAAGCCATTAGGGACTCCATCTTTAATTAAAAAAATCCTCTTCCATCCGACGCAGTCCAAAACGCGATGTCCTCTCTGCTACATCCCCTGTGTATAGATATAGATCTCTATGCACAGGGAATGAGCAGACTGAGAACAATCTCAGCTCTGCTACATCATCTCTGTGCACAGACATTCATGTCTGTACACAGGGAATGAGCAGACTGAGAACAATTTCAGCTCTGCTACATCAGGCAGCAGGCGGGCTCTAGGACCCTGGAGCTGGCAGCCAACACAGAGGAGACAGGACTCTTATCTGTGCGAGTCAGCGATTACTTACAAAGTAAACGAGCAATGCAAATAAATGACAAAACTAGGATTGCTTCAGGCTGAAGCTTCCGAGACACATCTGCGAGTTGTAAATCTCACACTACTCGCTATTACTCGCTTCCCCATTCATTAACATTGGACTCGCTAGACTCGCAACGAGTAGCGAGTCCTGGGCTCGGACTCGCTAGAGTCAAGCGATTCCGAGTAATTTAGGATTCGCCCATCACTACTGTACATAAATTTGTACTCCAAGAGTTAAATAACAAAAATGTATGGTACGCGTTCTCCTGTAAACCTTACAAAATTAAGCAATTTAGGGCTAAATCAATATTTTTGTGGGAAAACAAATTTAATATTTTAGGCTAGGGTCACACTTGCGTTTTTTTTAAAAAAACGCTCCTCATAGGAGCCTATTATAAAAATCAGATTGCTTTTTTTTAATTATAAAAAACGGATTGCCTCCGGCTCTGCAGCCTGCATGAAAAATCATGCAGGCTGCAGTTTTCGGAGCTGTTCTAGCCTCTGCAATGCGGTAACCGGATTGATCAGGATGTGTAATCCTGAGCAATCGGGTTACTGTATACACTTTGCTTATCCCGGCTGCCGCCAGGATAAGCAAAGTGTTATCAGTGTTTAAAAAGAATAAATATTATTAATAATTGTGGCCATAATGTCTCTAGGGGGTGCCCACCCCCTTAGAGACATACCACCCACTCAGGTGGGCGTATAATGATTAATTGCAGATGTACAGTAAGCCGACTCCTGTCGGCTCTGTACATTTTTATGAATGAAGCTGCCGGCTCCCTTGTGAGCTGCGCGCATACTATACGTTGTGTACGTATAGTATGTGTGCTGTCCAGGGTCCTGTAGGCATTTACAGTAGATCTGTGGTGCTGCCCAGCGCAGTCCCTATGGCAGCAGGGATGAGCAAACCGTACGGTGACCGGATTGATCCGGATTACACATCCAGAGCAATCCAGTTGCCGGATTGCAGCTACAGCAATCCGGTTACCGGATTGCGGCTTGTCTGAAGCCAATTGCTTTCACCCCATCCGGATCTGGATGCGGTGAACACAATGCAAGTTTAAAGTGTGACCCTAGCCTTATTTTCACAAAAAATGTTGTGAAGCACCAGGTGGTTCAAGGTGCTGACCATACATCTAGTTAAATTCTTTTAGGGGGTCTAGTTTCAAAAATGGGGTCACTTGAGGGATATTTCTACTATTTAGGCACATCAGGAGCTCTACAAACATGACATGGTGTTCGCTATCAATTCCAGACGATTTTGTGTTCAAGTCAATTGGTGCTCTTTCCCTTTCCAAGCCCTGTGCTCAAACAGTCGTTTTCCACCACACGTATTGATGTACTCAAGAGAGATTGCATAACAAATTGTATAGCCTTTTTTCTTATTTCACCTTTTGGATAATGAACAATTTGGGGCAAAAGTAACCTTTTTGTGGGACAAATGTGATTTTTATTTTATTATCACAGCACGTGGGTGTTCAAAGTGTGCACCACATATGTACATAAAATAACTGAGGGATCTAGTTTTGAAAATGCAGACACTTGTGGAGGTTTTCCACTACTTAGGCAAATCAGGGGCTCTGCAAACAAGAAATGGCATCCGCTATCGATTCCAGATAATTTTATCTTCCAAAAGTGAAATGCTGTTTCCCATCCAAGCACTAACGTGTGTCTAATTAGTAGTGTTTTCTTGTTTTTATCATATATTGGATATTGCCATACTCAAGAGAATTTGCTCAACACATTTTGGGGTCAATTTTCTCTTGTTACCTTTGTGAAAATGCAAAATTTGGGGCCCAAGCAACAATTTTGTGAAAAAATAGAATTTCCAAAAAGTTGAATGATTGAATGCTTACCAGCAATTTCCCTATTACACAAGAAAATTAACAAAACAAATTTTCTTGGGATCACATAACATTTGAAATGTCTTTGAGGGTCCAATGTGAAATAATAATCCCAAAAAGTGACAAAACCTGCACCCCTTAATGTGTTCAAAACCATATTAAAGAAGTTTTTTTTTAACACTTTTACTGTGAAGCTGCAAAAGGGTTAATCAACATCTTGAATGTGGTTTTGAATACTTTAAAGGGTGCAGGTTTTGTCACTTTTGGGCATCTTATGTCACATTGGACCCGCAAAGACTAGTGATGGGCGAACCTGAACTGTAAAGGTCAGGGTCCGTACCGAACACATGTGCTAGGGTTACACTTGGAAGTGCAATTGTGTTTACCGCATTAATGTGCAATCCGGTTGTCGGATAATTTGTTCATTCCTGTTGCCGCAGGGATGAACAAAGGATTAATGTTAATAATAGATGTGGGCAACATGTCTCTAGGGGGTGCCCATCTCCCCTAGAGACATGCTGTCCACTCAGGTGGGCATGCGAGGGGTTAATATGAACATTTATAGTATTGCCGGCTATTGTCGGCATTTTCAATTTTATGAATGAACCCGGCAGCTCCTCGCTGTGTAGTAGATACAGTACGTAATGTACGTACTGTATGAGCTGCTAGCCTTGGTCCTGAAAGCATTAACATTAGGTCTATGGGCAGCGCACCGCCATAGACCTAATGTTAATGCTTTCAGGACCATGGATAGCGGCTCATACAGTACGTACATTACGTACTGTATGTCCTACACAGTGAGGAGACGCCGGGTTCATTCATAAAATTGAAAATGCCGACAATAGCTGGCAATACTATAAATCCCCAGATTAACCCCTCACATGCCCACCTGAGTGGACAGCATGTCTCTAGGGGGGGTGGGCACCCCCTAGAGACATGTTGCCCACATCTATTATTAACATTTAACCCTTTGTTCATCCCTGCGGTAGCAGGGATGAACAAAGCATACGGCTGCCGCAGGCATTCACATGTGCCTTGCGGCAGCCGCATGGGCTCCCATTGGAGCCCATTATAGCAAGCCTGCTGCAGTTTGCAAACTGCTGCTAAAACTGCAGCCTGCATGATTTTTACCGCAGGCTGCAATTCTGCAAGCGGTAACCGGATTGCACTACATGCTATAATGGGCTCCTATGGGCTGCGGTTTCTGTTTCGATTTTGAGCACTTTTACTGCTCGAAACCGGATCAGGATCTGCTGTGCCCTGCCACAAATGTGACCCTAGCCATAGTGTTCATGCACAGATTGCGAATACAAAGCACATGATAAATAATCATTATCATAATATAATAATATTTTTTATGATTGCATTTATTCATTTATATAGCACTATTAATTCCATAGCACTTTACATACATTTGCAATGCTGTCCCCATTGGAGCACACAATCTAAACATCCTATCAGTATGTCTTTCAAATGAGGGAGGAAACCGGAGTGCCCAAAGGAAACCCACGTGAACATGGAGTGAACATATAAACTCTTTGCGGATGTTGTCCTTGGTGGGATTTGAACCCAGGACTCCAGCGCTGCAAGTCTACAGTGCTAACCACTGAGCCACTGTTCCGCCCACTCACCTAGTGCCACAGGCCGAGTCCTGCTATCCTGCTCTCACACTGCGTCTACTTCCTGGCCACTTATTATTTTTCAGGATATTCACTGCAGAGTGCAGAACAGAAAATCACAGATGCTGTAACACAGAATGGGTGCCTATGATTGGCTGTTCAAGTAATATGCAATCAGCCGATACATTCTAGTATGGTAGAATGTATCGGCTGGTTTCAGGTTACTTGTTTCTATGCTGGCAAAGATGTAGCAGAAATGTAGCTAAGAAGATGTGGATTACATTGGAGAGGGTTTTTTTTCTAATAAAAGATGGAGTCCCTAGATGTGTTTTGTGTCTTATTAATAATAAAAAATAATTTCTCTGTGGTTTTTTTTTTTTATGTTTACTAGAAATTCATGATGGCTGAGTCTATTTTGGCCTAATATTATGAATTTCAGGCTTAGTACCAGCTGACAATACAAAGATAGTATTAACCTCATTATTACCCAGTGAGACACCCCCCACCAGGACCGCTGGAAGAGCCGAGTAAAGCGCCTCAAAATGGAACTACGATGAATGTGCCATTTCCAGGGGTGGCTGCGGGCTCAGCTTTTAGCCAAGTGGGGCCTAGAATACTTGGGCCTTACTAAACTAAGACTCCCAGGTACCAAATTTTTGGATTTTACCTTGGATGGCGATCAAAATATGGTGGGAGCCCACACATTTTTTTTAAATTATTTGTTTAAATAATTTTTTAAAAATGGGCTTCCCTGTATTTTGATTGTCAGCAAAGGTAAAACCAGGCAGCTGAAGGTAACAGTCCGTATCTGTCCGCTTTATCTGTGTTGAGAATCAAAAATACCGTGGAGTGCTACATCATTTTTTAAAATTATTTATTTATTTTTACACTATATGTGTGAGGGGCCGAACAGCCAATCAAAGATGCAGTCACACAGCTGTTCAAGTAATCTGCAATCAGTCCACACATTCTAGTATGGTAGAATGTAGGGGCTGGTTTTAGCTTACTACAGCAGCCAAACACCAAGGCCCATTCTGTGTGACAGCATCTGTGATTGCCTGTTGGGTCCGTCACACATATAGTAGTGTAAAAATAAATAATTTTAAAAATGACGTAGCGCTCTGTGGTATTTTTGATTCTCAGCACAAAGAGGACAGCTACGGGCTGCTACCCTCAGATGGGAGAGAAGTGCTCACTTTACTGCTGGGCTCCGCATGCCGGGTGATGCTGTGGTTATTTGGGTTCATTTGAACTCCGATAACCTTTCTCACAGCACTCTCCTATCATTCTATGCCTGCTCGTGTCTGCCAGCAGACATATTTGTCTCTTGGCAAAGAAATAGCAGAGCTGGATAAGATGACCTGGATTACATTGAAGGGAGGTTTTTTTTCTAATAAAGATGGAGTCCCTAACTATGTTTTATGTCTAATAAAAAATTGTTTCTCTAAGTTGTGTTTTATTTTTAATGTTTACTAGAAATTCATGATGGCTGGATCAAATTTGGCCTCACATCATAAATTTTAGGCTTAGTACCAGTTGAAAATACAAAGCTGATATTAACCCCATTATCACCCAGAGTGCCACCCCTACCAGGGCCGCTGGATGTGTTGGGTTAAGCACCTGGAAATGGTGCTACGATTAATGCACCATTTACTGGGGGTGGCTGAGGGTTGTGGGTTTTAGCATGGAGGTCCCAGAATGCTTAGGTCTTACCATGTTGAGAATCCCAGCCCCCCGCTGTGTAGGTTTTACCTTGGCTGGAGATCAAAATAGAGCAGAAGCACACAAATTTTTTAAATTATTTATTTAAATAATTAAAAATAAAATAATGGGCTTCCCTGATTTTGATCGCCATCCAAGGTAAAGCCAGGCAGCAATGGGTGGTGGTCCTTAGCTGTCTGCTTTGTTTGAACTGAGAATCAAAAAAACCATGGAGCGCAATGTTATTTATTTAGTTATTTATTTATTTTTACACTACTAAGTGTCTGACAATCCCAACAGCCAATCACAGACACTATCACAGAGAATGGGCGTGTGTAATTGGCTGCTGGAGTAAGCTGAAACTAGCACATACATTCTACCATAGTAGAATGTATGGGCTGATTGCAGGTGACTCGAACAGCCAATCAAAGACTCCCATTCTGTCTGACAGCAACTGTGATTGGTTGTTGAAACCAATACAGTGAATATCTCCCGAAGTTAATGAGCAGCTCTGGAAGTAGACGTGGCAAGATGGCAGGTAGTAGGAGGGTGGGACCCGGTAAGTATGATGATGATGTTTATTGTGTTCTTTCTTTTACAGCCCCCCCACCCCATGCCATAACTGTAATTTCCGAGATCGGGCTATGGACTCAAGTTCCAGTCAGGTTTGGTCTCGAACAAGGACTTTACAAAAATTTCAGGCGATTCCGCCAATCCCAAGCATCGGCGCGTTCCCCCATCACTGTCAAAGGCATTTCAAATGTTATGTGATCCCTAAGAAAATTGATAAACTGATAAACTTTTAAACATTCTAAGTTCTTAACAATAAAAATTATGTTTAAGAAATGAGGTTGAAGTGAAGCAGACATTTTATAAATGTTACTTATTAATTATTTTGTGTGACATCACTCTTTGGTTTAAAAGTATAAAAATTAAAAGTTTGAAAATTACAAAATGTAAACATTTTCACCAAATTTCCAATGTTTTTTTACAAATAAAGGCAAAAAACATCTTACATTTACCACTATCATAAAGTACAACATGTTATGAAAATCAAACTCAGAAACACTGGGATCAATTGAAGCATTCCAGAGTTATTACCTTATCATTCGGAAGAGCTGTGAATAAAAAAGAGAATAGGGTCTTACCCCAATAAACAGTAAAGGTGTGCTCAGGGCTCACCTTGTGAGGTTGTGTAACACACAACCAGTTACAAAAGCCTAGACAGCTGCTGCAGAATCCAAGGCAGATGAGTATGCAGGAACTGGATCAAAGTATTAGTTAAAACCTGCGCTGCTGTATGAAAACAAAAGTACAATCTGATGTTCAATAAATTAATGGTGGTTTAAAAAAAAATCATTTCATTCCCCCTTCACAAAAGTAACCATAGAAAAAATGCTAAAGATTGGTACAGTTGTTTGTGACAAGCAAGCACATAAGTCTCTCACTGATATTGATATGATGTTTTTCTCGGTAAAAAATATTATGCTGGATTGTTGCTTTTGTCCAGTGCACAAAAAAAAATGAAGAAAAATGTGCCATTCAAATGCAGCAGAGCAATGAGTCTGACTCTGCTGCTGTCAATTCGTCTAAGGCTTCTTCCACATATGTGATTATTGTAATTCGCGGTTGATCCTACAGATGTCGTTGCATCTGCCGAATCTGCCGCGTAACGACTGACTTGCGGAACCAATCCCACAAGCCCTATTCGTTCTCTATGGGGCTTGCGGTCGGGTGCAGCACGTGCGGTTTTGCTGGATCCGGCATGTGCGTCATTTGCGACACCGCAAAAAAAACACGCTGCTAGCAGCGTTTTTTTTTTTGCGTTGCTGCAAGTGTCAGATCTGCAGTATCCAGCAAAACTGCACTTGCCGCACCTGACCGCAAGCCCCATAGAAAATGAATGGGGCTTCCCGTATCGGTGCCGCAAGTCGGCCGTTATGTGGCAGATACAGAAGATGCGGCGACATCTGTAGGATCCACCGCGAATTACAATTATCACAGATATGAAAGCAGCCTAAGTCTCCCTCTTCCTATCAGTTGAATTTCAGTTTTTGAAGATTACTACGTGCATTTTCTTCACTGCTCTAGTTATACAACACATTACTTTTCGGAGAATTTGTCTAATTTTTCGAACATTCTCTTCCTATCTCTCTTGCTCATCTTTGAGGTATGATGTGTGACGTCCTCTCGCTTTACTAAATCCCTCTAAGGCCCCATTCACACACTGCTTTTTTTGCTGCGTATTTTTATGCACAAGCTCAAAAAAAGGCAGGAGTGGAACAATCAAAACCGGGAGTGGCACACTCAGAGGAAAGGTCTAATAGAAACAAGTGCTCCACTTATATGTTTAATCACCCACTCCTGGTTTGTGATGAGCATGTGCTTACAAATACGCAGCAAAAAAAGCAGTGTGTGAATGGGACCTAAAATGGCTGCTGCATTCCCTTCTTGACTTTTATTCATAGTATGATAGAGCCTCTTGTTTGGCTACACTATAGCATGTGACGTAATATCTATGGGGCATACCCACACGTGGGGTGGATACCCACATAGTTATAACTGGGGTCATATTAACCTTTTGTGTCTGATGTAACTGACTCAGATGATCTTTTCAGTGCAGGTAGTAGGCTAAATGTGTCTTGTATCTGGGTTAATATGCCATTCGAAGTTACAGAGGAAGACCCTTGATGGTGGGTTTACACGTCCTAACGTCGGTGGTCCGATATTGTATCCAACGACGCGGGAGTGCGCTTTTTCTGGGTAGAATTCCAACATCGCATAGGAGATGTTACACAGCGCGATATCGGCATACAACGTCTCTACGATGTCTACGCCCCCCCTTGTACGGCCGACCCAGGAACGACTATTTAACATGGAGAGGATAGGGGACGTTGTACTCCACATCGTAGTTGGGCGTTTACACAGCACGATCCGGCTCCAACCTCCATCCAATATCGGCCCGTTGAATAGCACGCTCATTCAATCCCCCATATCGGTTTGACATCGTTCGTGAATAGTATTGGACATTTATACCATACAATGCACGAACGATATCAGGTCCAACGCACGAACCACGTGACTTTTGTTTGGAGTTGGACGCCGATATCGGGACGTGTAAACACACCATAAGAGTCATTTATGACAATCTAGGATTGTACAGTGTGTGAAATAAATAAAAAAAAAATCATAAGAAAAAAATGATAAAACTAAATAAAATTACAAAAAGAAGAAAGCTATTGCCAGTCTAAACTGCTGTTTGTCGGCCAATCCCTGAAAAATAGTAATGTTCAATGTATAAAAGTAATTGTTACAGAAATGAAAACACAATTTAAAATATATTTTAGTGGCTGTCTGTTAGAAAAGTTTTAAACAAGTAAGTTGTTTTGTTTATTAACTCCCAAAACCGGAAAAATGGAAATGAATGTAAAAATCATGTAAAGATTGGGCGTCACGAATAATGAAAAAAGAAGCAATGTAGTTCAATATCCAAAAGAGAAAAAATATCAAATCAACTATAACTGCATAGCAAAAAAAATGAACCTGTACACTTACCGGTAGTAATAAACGGGTAAGGGTCTGATTTTCACCTGCTAAATAATGTACAGTTTATATTGTGAATTTTGGTGACAGATTCTCTCTAATATTATAATTGTTGTTTTCATTTTTTAAATACCAATATGTAATTATATTTATATGTGCAAATTATAATTTTAATTAAGTTATAATTAACCTCTTAATGAACTTTAATTGAATGCTAAGCAGAAAGTAGAAAAAGTAGCTTACGGTACTATAGACGTCTTGTATTGTTTAACTGTATATACCTTCTTTAGGTAATTTATAAAATATAAATGTTTGCTCTAAATGTATAAAATGAAGCAAAATAAATGCAGAAAACCATAAATTCTTCACAAATTCTTAAGTCTTGTTTAATCTGCAAAGCTTCTTTCCACCAAGCTTACTTTGCATACAAATTGAAAGACAAAGTAAAGACATTATAAAAGAAAAGTGGAATTAATACATTATTATGTTTTCATGCTTTCAGTTCATTATTTGTTGTAAAGGTTAGGAATGTTTATATCGTGTTAGCCAGAAGATAGAAAAATATTGGAATCTGAGAGTCCTCAATGGTTGATACCTTTTAATGGCTAACTGAAAAGACGGTAAACATAGCAAGCTTTTGGGACACTGTGGTCCCTTCATCAGGCTGGTAATGACACAAATTCTGAAGACACATACATATATACATAGGCAGAGTGGGATAATGCAGTAAATATGACAGGTGACGTAAAGCTGAGTCAGGCTAGGGAGGGAGAGAGGAGCTGGGAAAAATACTAGGATAAGAGGAACCGATTGTATTATTGTTCTATGATTTCTATGATTAGTGGCCGGTGGTGACCTGAAGATTCCTCAGTGAGTTGTAGAGGGCAAATAAATCGAGCGAGACAGTTCACGTAAGAAGACAGTTTTCATCCAAAGCATATACAAAATTCTATTGTGTACAGCCAGGCCATCAGATACAATCGGATATGTTCCAACCCTACAGATAGAGACAATCACCTTGAGGACCTCAGAAAGACCTTTTTGAATTTTGAAATGTAAACAACTTTTTTGTTTTTGTTTCAGTATTAGGAAGATTTTTTTTTTAAATATATCTGAAAATACACTTTTATATACAAGCAGGAACAAGCCTTGAATTCAGAATTTAGTTGCATAACCAACAGTACTACCTTTGCATGGCGGCATTTGGTCAATAAAGCAGCTCTTAAGGTGTTGTTGCTTCAGTATATCACAGTTGTATTCATTTGCTGTCACATACTGTGTGCCTGCTGATGATACTGATACAACAGTTCAATGTAAATCACTTGAATCTTGGATTTCTATTCACCGACTGAGTCTGAGCCCACACTATGCAGAACAAGGACATAAGATGTAAATGTTAGTTTAACATGTACATCTTATCATGTAGAAAATTAAAATACCACCAATAAGCAGTGAAATGCCAACAACCAATGAGACACTTTTGTTTTGTATCATATTTCTTTGTACCACAAATAGAATGCTTGTTTTACATCTTATCTCTTTTCTCCACTCAAGGAGATACAGTATAAAACGAATCTTCTCCTTCTAACACATGAGGAATTTTGGTCATACTTAGGATGTCGGTGTGTGTGACCTTATTTCCTCCTATCAACAGCATTCATCTGTGACATGAGATTGATTCCAGTATGGGGTCCAGTGACACTATCTATCTATCTATCTATCTATCTATCTATCTATCTATCTATCTATCATAAAAAAATAAGATTTTTTGAGTTTTTTAAAAAAAACGTAAGTTTTAAATTTTTTCCTCAAATATATACCGCTTGTTAGCATGTTTGCACATTGGTAGTAGTTGAGTGCTGCAGAGAATTTTTGTTCTAGTTGTTTGACCCAGTGTCCCTGCTGGCACAAGTTCACATTATGTATGTGAGTGCTGTGCAGTTTTTTTCAGTTTTATCTATCTATCTATCTATAGAAAACTTGTCCACTTCACCATATTGAGGAGTGCTGCCTGTTTTTATTGGATCTATCTATCTATCTATCTATCTATCTATCTATCTATCTATCTATCTATCTATCTATCTATCTATGTGCTCTGAGCTCTTATATTTAAACAGTAAAAACATAAATTGTCATTCTTTTATACTGCCAGTTAAAGCCCCCCTGCATGGCTGAGCTACAGTATGTTATTATTGTTACATGTATTACATTTTTTTGGGGGGGTACTTTATTTTGGGTACTTTGCAAATTGTGGCTCCATTTATATAAATATGCTACTGTTCCAATTGGATTGTTTTCAGTGGAGCTAAATCATCTCTGATGGCATTACGTGCTCCTTCTCCCCTGTTTATGGCTCCGCTCCATGACCCGTTGTCTTTTTTGTCCTCGTGCATGCGCGGCTGCCTAGATGAGTCTCGGCACAGTACAGTGCATCGCTTCCTAGGTGGAGGGGCACATCACTACCGGTCACATGGATGTTGCGGCGCGTCACTTCAAGTCACATGGATCACGCGGCGGTGAGCAGGCATATTTAAAACGGTAATGTGTCAGTGACCAATTATCCCCTTAGTAAAGTGACCGCTCACCTAGTTATGGGTCGTGTTTAGTAACCTGGGATCCTCCCCTGCTGTGTGCTCTGGTGACCTGTCTCATAGCGGCTGATATTGGGTATTGCAAATGACTCACCGTGGCCGGGGGTACACGTAGCGGGCGTTGTTTCTGCTCCAGTCACGGAACCGCGCCTGCGGTGGTGTAGGCCCGGTGGTCCAGATCAATAGGGGAATGGCGGAACAGTAGGGGTGATTTGTCTTCGTGACGCCACCTGCGGGTGTTCTGGTAACCTTACCAGCGCTGTTCGGGTCTCCGGGGGATGTTATACAGCGAGATGGAACGCTCCCCACAGGATGAGCGGGAATCCCCGGAGCCGGGAGCTGCGCAAGATGTTGTGAGGCAGCTGCGGGTTGCTGCGCGCGGAATCCAGGAGTAATGTACAACCACACAAAGTCTCTTTAGGTACCTTTACTGGTTGGTGATCAGGTACACTCGGACCGGGATAGTGAAGTTGGCACTTCTGGAGGTTCACAGCAAGCAGTGTTAGGCTTCCTTTCTCTAGTTCTGGTGCTAAGGTCAGGTGGATGTGGAATCCATCCGGGCCGGGCAGTATGTTCAATAGAACGGATTTCACCTGGTTGTCAGCACTGAGGGCACTGTAAAAGGGTGATGATAATTCTACCTTCTTCCCTGGGCTCTCGTTGGTAGGTGCGACAGGTGAACAGGGGGCTAGACTCCCTGTGAAGTATGCTGGTTCTCTGTGATGGCTTGGTGGCTCTCACAGCTCCGGTTCCAGTAACCGGTGTGTAAGGAGAGAGTCGGAATAACTCTGTGTTCCTGAGAGGTGATCTCCTTCTTCCTCTTATCCCAATTGCAGGGACCTCCACTTGCTAACGGCTGGTTGGGCCTAGTGTGTTCCTCATAGGGTGGAGGTTTCACACAGGCTGGCAGCTCTTGTAGCGTCTACCACACTCTGAAGTTTCTCCCTCCAAGACTCTTTTTATAGGGGGAACTGGCTCAAAGTGACCAGTGGAGCTCCCCCTAGAGGCTCGGGGTGAAACCAGGTGTTCTAAGGTGTTGTTGTGTTTGTGGGTTTTGCTTTGCTGTTACTTACTCCATTTGTGCTCTAAGGATTTCTGTGGTGCCCAACAGGTGCAGGGTGCCACATTCCCCCTTAGTTAACCTCAGTTCTCCCGGCTGAGCAAAAAGTTCTTTTTACAACTTAACACTAAGCATTTTATAACATCCAATTTACAAAGTCTTAAAGAAAACACAAAAATCACTGAAAAGGAAGTGAAAAATATGAAAAAGGTGAAAAGCAGTCCGTACGGCACTAGTCCATCTGCCGCAGGCTGGAAAAAGGTAAAGTTGTGGTCACACAAGTCCTGTGACGATTGTCCAAAGTTTATGAAAAGGGAAAAAGGTAAAGTCCAGGGATACACGGTAACTTTATACATTCCCTACGGGTGTCTCTGCTTGGGAGGCCGGTACTAACCTTCTATACTTTACCAGGCGCTTTCTGTCCCCAACTTAGTATACTTGGGACAGAGCCCAGTTCCTCCACCCTTCTGTACACTACTTTTTACAGGTTTTTGAAAACTGGTTATCTATTTACAACACTTACAGGTTAAATTTTTCCACTACATTTTAAACCCATTCTCCAAGTTTGTGTGGGGGTTGACCTAATGTACTACATGTGGATCTGCGTAGTGTGGGTGTTTCCAAAGCTGTTGGTGTAGTGTACGAGGTGGTTGGTAATTCTCTATGTCTGCTTTGTGGTAGACCATAGTAAGTGTGGAGTCTATCAACTGGACTGACCTCTGTAGGTAGTTGAGTAGAAATGGCTTCTCTTACTGTGGGACTAGCAGAGTGACCGATTACAGGAATCTCAGGTTCCGATATAACAGGCTGCAATTCTTGCACTTGGACTTCTTCTTGTTGGACTTGTGGAATTGGATTTGGTTGCTGATCTTCTACAGGTTGGTAGAAATGCATAACTGGTATGAGGAATGCTTCACCTATTTGTGGCCAATCAGCTGGTAAGTATCCAATGTCTGTAAGGACTAGATTTTCTTTTGTTTCTTCATCTGTAGTTACAGTAGGGTAACTGGTTGCTTGTGGGATTAACTGTGGCGGACATTTCTTCAAATGATCCCTTGAAACAGTCGCAATAGTATTCCCATTGTCTTTACTAATAACACAAGTTTTAGAGTTGTCACAGTGTGACGGCATAACGGTGTAGGGTATAGATTCCCAACTGTTATCCAATTTGTTGGTTTTTCTTTTTCTTTTCAGCACTACATCACCTATAGCTAACGGTTCAGCTGAGGCGTGCTTGTTGAAGTCTTTTTCTTGTTTGGTTCTACTGATTTCTAGGTTTCTCTCAACACTCTCTTGTACTTTTCTGTACTTTTCTTGGCGTTGGCTGACCCAGTCTTCATCAGAAGAATCTTCTGTGGGTTCGATGGTTCCCATCTGCAAATCAATAGGCAGTTTACCTGGTCTTGCTCTCATCAAGTAAGCAGGTGTGTAGTTTGTCGAACTGACAGGTATGTGGTTGTAGATGTCCACGAGATCTGGAAGTTTCTCTGGCCATTGATTTCTCTCTTCAACTGGTAAGGTCTTGAGCATGTCAATGACTATGTGGTTCATCTTTTCACATAAACCGTTCGTCTGGGGATGATAAGGTGTGGTGCAGATTTTCTTACACCCATACAGCCCTAAGAATTCTTGGAACAGAGCTGATTCGAAGGCTGGCCCTTGGTCAGTTAAGACTTGGTCTGGATACCCATGGGGGCGACAGAAGTAACTCTGGAACGCTTTGGCTGCTACCTCAGCAGTTAAATCCTTAACTGGAACGACTACCAGGAATCTTGAATAGTGATCAACGATGGTGAGAGCATAGGTGTACCCGGTTCGACTTGGGGTAAGCTTCACGTGGTCGAGAGCAACTATTTCAAGAGGTTTGGTGGTAACAAATGGTTGCAACGGAGCTTTCTGAGTTAGGTGGTCTTTCCTTCGAAGGTGACATGGTCCACAGTTTTTACACCATTTGTCAATTGAGCCTCGCATACCGACCCAGTAGAACCGATCCTTCAGGAGTCTCTCCAGCTTCTTCCATCCAAAGTGTCCGGCATCGTCATGGTATGCTTCAAGGATCATTTGGACTTCAGTCTTGGGAACTACAATCTGCCAGATTAGTTCATGGGTTCTTGGATTGAGGTATCTTCTGCATAGTTTACCTTGGTAGACGAACAACCTTCCTTTCTCCTTGCACAGGCGTTTAGCATTTGATGAGGCATCAGAGTCCATATTGCGTGTTCTTGAGTGATCAGATCCCTTACCAGGCTGACATCTGGGTCGTTGGCCTGAGCCTCCTTCCAGTCATGGTGAGGTAACGGGTTCACGGTCCTCTCTACGCGTGTCTGGTTTCTCTGGTGACATGTTGCTGTACCCGAACGGTGGAAAGCAAGTAGTTCAATCTCTTCCAGGTCATCTATGTCTTCTCCCTCTTCGGGAAGATGAGGCATTCGGGACAGGGCATCAGCATTGCCGTTCTTGTGACCTGCCCGGTACTTAACAGTGAAGTCGTAGTTAGCGAGTCTTGCGACCCAACGCTGTTCTAGGGCTCACAGCTTTGCTGTCTCTAAATGTGTTAGAGGGTTGTTGTCTGTGAAAGCTGTGAACGGGGCGGATGCCAGGTAATGCTTGAAACGCTCTGTGATCGCCCAGACCAGGGCCAGGAACTCCAGCTTGAAGGAGCTGTAATTCTCCGGGCTCCTTTCGGTGGGACGGAGCTTTCTGCTGGCGTAGGCTATCACCTTCTCCTTGCCCTGCTGACGTTGAGATAGGACTGCTCCTAAACCTTCATTGCTTGCATCGGTGTACAATAAAAACGGTAGATTGTAGTCAGGGTAGGCCAGGATTTCTTCTTCAGTTAAAGCATCTTTTAACGTTTGGAAGGATTTGTCCTGCTCTGGGCCCCAGTGGAACAGGGGTCCCCTGATCTTGCCGTTTTTGGATTGACCTACTAAGAGATCTTGCATGGGGGCGGCTATCTTGGTATAGCCTTTGATGAAGCGTCGGTAGTACCCGACCAGTCCTAGAAATTGACGTACCTCTTTGTGGTTGGTGGGTGCTGGCCAGTCCTTGATTACGGTGACTTTGTCCGGATCCGGTGCTACGCCTTCGGCGCTGACCACGTGTCCTAGGTATTGGACCTTGGGTTTCAGCAGGTGGCACTTGGACGGTTTCAGTTTCATCCCGTACTTGGACAGTGACTCAAACACTTCACTCAGGTGTTGGAGGTGATCTTCATAGGTCTGAGAGTAGACAATGACATCATCAAGGTATAACAAGACAGTCTCAAAGTTCTTGTGGCCCAAACAACACTCCATAAGTCTCTGAAATGTTCCTGGGGCATTGCACAAACCGAATGGCATACTGTTGAATTCGCATAAGCCCATAGGAGTAGTGAAGGCTGTCTTCTCACGATCCTCCTCTGCAACGGCAACCTGCCAGTACCCACTAGTAAGATCTAATGTGGAAAAGTAGTTAGCAGATTTGAGTGCAGCTAGTGACTCTTCTATGCGTGGTAATGGGTATGCATCCTTGTGTGTGACTTTGTTGATTTGCCTATAGTCTACGCACATCCTCATACTACCATCTTTCTTTTTAACCAGGACTAGTGGTGCGGCCCAGGGACTACAGCTATCCCTAATGACTCCTGCATTTTTCATGTCCTGAAGCATTTCCTTTGCTTTCTGGTAGTGAGTGGGTGGTATAGGCCTGTACCTTTCTTTGATAGGTGCATGGTTGTTTGTTGGGATATAATGTTGTACCCCTTTAATCCTCCCAAAGTCAAGTGGGTGTTTGCTGAACACTTGCTCATACTCCCGAACTACCCGGTATACTCCATTTTTCTGGTGAGAGGGTGTATTGTCAGTCCCTACACTGAGGTCTTGACACCATTTCTCTAACTGATCTTTGGAGTGAGTGAGTTCGTCAGTGACTGTTTGGTTTGAGGATTTTACATCAATCACAGCATCATCTTTTACTTGGTACAATTTTGCGACAGTTGCATATCTTGGCAGTCTGACTTCGTCATCACCATAATTTAATATGCGTACGGGGACTCTCCCCTTTCTTACGTCGACTAACCCTCTGGCTGTCAAGAGCGTAGGACTACTGTCGGACATTACAGGTTCTACTACAGCTTGGTAGTCCTGCCCTCTGAGGCCTATGGCTGCTCGACACCAGATCATCATTTCACTTCTGGGTGGTACCACAATTGGAATGGGATCTGTGACCCTTACTCTGCCAATTTCACCATTTGACAATGTTACCTGTTGTTGATACACCAGAGCTCTGATCTGCTTTTGGATAGCCCTCTTTTCTCTGGGTTTACCGGCTTCAGCACTCTGTTGGAGTAAAAACAACACTTCATCGAGGCATTTGATCATGACATTGGTACCCAATATGACATATGGATCCTTGTGGTTAGGCTTATCCTGGACCACTAAGATACCCTGGTTTTTCAACTGCACCTTCCCCACCTTTACTGTAGCTTCCCACTGTCCCTCTATGGTAACCGGTATACCATTAGTGGCTTCAAGGTTCATCTCGGGGTTAGGGGGTTCTAGCTTAATATCTGGCCAGAACTGCTTGTAAAGGGTACTGGAGATGGATGTCACCTGGGATCCAGTGTCTATCAAGGCGGATATAGCGATGCCATCGATGACGATTGGTAAGTATGGACAGTCTCCCACATACTTGTGTTCCCAGCTGGACGTAGGGCCTGGACAGTCTACTCCTGGGGTTGGCCCTTCTCGCTTAGGGGTCGCTCGTTTAAAGGACGGGATTGCAGGTTGCGTCCTCCTAAGTCATTCTGCTGACTGTTGCGGCGTCTGTCAGGACTGCGGCGGTCTGCAGGTTTTCCTCGCGATGGCTGTGTCTTTCTCCTCATCCACGGGATGTCGTCAGGACTGTCGGCGAGTTGAATCTTGTCCGATGGCCTTGCATCTGTCTTGGGTCTTCTCCCAGCTTGTAGCTTGGCCACGTCTTTCATCAGCTGCTCGACATTAGCACACAGTTGATCAAACCGGTCAGGTGTTACAGTCTGTGCACTGGACTGAATCGCGGGGACTGGAGATGCTGCTGCTGGCACGGAAGGGTTGTCAGCATACTGCTGCTGCTGCGAAGCGGGATCAGGTACTTCAGCGAGTCGTTGTCCCCAAACTGTTAAGTCTCTCAAGGTGTCAAACTCTGCGCCTGGATTTTGTATGGACCACCAGCTCGCTTGCTTTCTATCCTCAGACAGTTTAAGGCCCACAATAAATTGTCCAATTAACGCTTTGTTCTCATCTCGGACACCATCAGGATCAACTTGTTTTAACAGTCTGTATGCTTC
Organism: Allobates femoralis; assembly: GCA_033576535.1. Lineage (NCBI taxonomy): Eukaryota > Metazoa > Chordata > Amphibia > Anura > Aromobatidae > Allobates > Allobates femoralis. The sequence continues at coordinate 526,364,795 of JARQOC010000001.1, read as the reverse complement.
TTGCAAACGCAGTGAATAATCAAGGACACTTTCTTGTGCCCCTTGGTTACAACGATAGAATGACAGTCTTAATTCAGCTTCGGTATGGCGCTCAAAAACCCGGGTTAATCTAGCAAATATCTGCTCCACAGATTCCTGAGTTTCTACAGGCCAGCTGCGGCTCTGCAGTTCGGCTGCACCGGTTAACTGTCCCATAACAACTGAAGCTCTTTGCTTACCGGTCATCGGGTACATGTCCAGCGCTTGGCATATCTTCCTCTGGAAGTTCTCCAAGGTACTGGGTACGCCGCTGTATTTGGGTAACCAGGTCGCACTAGGAACGTAGGGTAGAGACATCGGCATAATCGGAGCGGGCTGCGGTGGCATACCGCCGACTGGTTGCTGTCCATCAAGAGGTATATTTTGAGGTGCCGCTTGATCTAGCGGGGGTACCGCGTGATCGGGAGCCGTCTTACTCATGGTTGCTCCCCCTTAGTTAAGCGTAGCCTTTCCCTCGGTTTCAAACGGAAGTGTCGGCCTCGCGGTGAGAAGTGAGGCACCACGGGAGTTTCCGGTTCCTGCTGCGTACGGAGGAAGTCGTCAGAGTGTGGGGCGGGGCCAATCTTCACGCCCTCTGCACAGTCACGCCCCTTCTCTTCCCGCCTTTTCGCGCAGCAATGGCGGACCAAATGTACAGTTCGATATTTACAGTCAATAAATAGCACACAATACCCGTGATAACAAGCCTGCTCGTATCCTGTTCGTGACGCCAAATTCTGACTCACCGTGGCCGGGGGTACACGTAGCGGGCGTTGTTTCTCCTCCAGTCATGGAACCGCGCCTGCGGTGGTGTAGGCCCGGTGGTCCAGATCAATAGGGGAATGGTGGAACAGTAAGGGTGATTTGTCTTCGTGACGCCACCTGCTGGTGTTCTGGTAAACTTACCAGCGCTGTTCGGGTCTCCGGGGGATGTTATACAGCGAGATGGAACGCTCCCCACAGCATGAGCGGGAATCCCCGAAGCCGGGAGCTGCGCAAGATGTTGTGAGGCAGCTGCGGGTTGCTGCGCGCGGAATCCAGGAGTAATGTACAACCACACAAAGTCTCTTTAGGTACCTTTACTGGTTGGTGATCAGGTACACTCGGACCGGGATAGTGAAGTTGGCACTTCTGGAGGTTCACAGCAAGCAGTGTTAGGCTTCCTTTCTCTAGTTCTGGTGCTAAGGTCGGGTGGATGTGGAATCCATCCGGGCTGGGCAGTATGTTCAATAGAACGGATTTCACCTGGTTGTCAGCACTGAGGGCACTGTAAAAGGGTGATGATAATTCTACCTTCTTCCCTGGGCTCTCGTTGGTAGGTGCGACAGGTGAACAGGGGGCTAGACTCCCAGTGAAGCATGCTGGTTCTCTGTGATGGCTTGGTGGCTCTCACAGCTTCGGTTCCAGTAACCGGTGTGTAAGGAGAGAGTCGGAATAACTCTGTGTTCCTGAGAGGTGATCTCCTTCTTCCTCTTATCCCAATTGCAGGGACCTCCACTTGCTAACGGCTGGTTGGGCCTAGTGTGTTCCTCATAGGGTGGAGGTTTCACACAGGCTGGCAGCTCTTGTAGCGTCTACCACACTCTGAAGTTTCTCCCTCCAAGACTCTTTTTATAGGGGGAACTGGCTCAAAGTGACCAGTGGAGCTCCTCCTAGAGGCTCGGGGTGAAACCAGGTGTTCTAAGGTGTTGTTGTGTTTGTGGGTTTTGCTTTGCTGTTACTTACTCCATTTGTGCTCTAAGGATTTCTGTGGTGCCCAACAGGTGCCAGGGTGCCACACAAAGCCTTGCTAATGTATTGACGATTTGTTTCATGGTTGTTCCCTTGTCTTTTTACAACAAAAAGTGCTATTAACATTTAATATGCACAAGGCACTTTTTATATGAGTAGTAATATGTTGGCCATATATACTATGTATTAAGTGATTATGATTTATGTTTGTAAGATTCCTCTACTCTGTATATATAAACAGTCTGTGCTAAGTCATTTACTACTTTGCTGCTATATGATATATATACCTAGACTTCTATGACAATCTAATTTGCAACTGTGTTATGTATACCCTGTGTTTTAAGTCTAGGCCAGGCACTAGTGCACTTTACATTACCACCCTCATCCTGGCAGACTTATGGGTGTAATAAAATCAATGTTTGCATACTTGGAGCCTTTACTCATTTGGTTGTCTTTGAGTAGCTTCCTGTAGTGGGTTCCACATGGTAGTTCCCGACTCTTGTCTATGTATATGGAAATTCTTGTTCTAATGTATGACAGAGAAGTGAATTGTGACAACATTAACCCATTCACTGAGTGTTTAGCGTGCCTAAAATGGCACTGGTCTTTTGTTCTTCAGATCCTCATAAAATAGAATCACAGATTGTTCTTATTTACCTGGAACTACAGATCTCCAGAATTTTTACTTAAATTTGATCATCTCTACTCTTCTTATTTACAGTTTTCAACAGTGACATTTTGGTAGCAATTTGACTGTAAAGGTCTGCTTGTTGCAGTTTCCTTTGGACAGCTGATATTGAGGTTTGCCTGCTACTTGATGTCTGTGCATCATTTTTGAGGGTTGTTATCTGATGTGTTTTCTGAGGTTGATAACTCATATAAATGTATGCTCTACAGCACAGCTAATTCACGGTCTTATTTCCTGGAGAAGTCCTCTTGGGGAGCAGTGACATGCTAAAGTTTGACAGTTTTAATGACTGAACTTGAGAATGACTTTAAGGTTCAAGCAATTTTCCTTATGGACTGATCTTCATGAATTAAAGTGTACCTGTCATCAGTATGTTGGCAAATAAGCTGCTGTCACCACCAGTATGGCCTTATATACTGGTCCAATGCCTCCTTTCTTCCTGTGAATTCTGTCCTCTTCTCTCCTTTGTGTGGGTGACACATCCTACATCACCCACACAGTCTGCACCACTGCACTTCTGTGCATTTGCACTTCTCTCTGCCCTGCTGAGGTCAGAGCAAAATATTGCAATGCACAGGCACAGAGAAAGGTCAAAGAATTCCCATGCATGCGCACTACTCAGATTTTCTTTGATATTTCCCTGCACATTACAGTACTTTGCGCAAGTGTACAAAGGAGTAAATGTTTGTGGGTGACGCAGGTTGGGTCATCCATGTGAAACAGATGAGAAGATGACATTCAGAAGAAGAAAGTTCCAGACCAAGGCCAGTAACATCCAGCGGTCCAGACCACCCCCACAGGTAGGTGTAATAAAAGCAGGTTTTTTATATTATACAGATTGGCCTGGGGGCTTATATACTGTACAGCATTCTAGAATGCTGAATATAAGGCCTTATTTTCCTATTGATTCTTCTAATTAAGTGGTTCTTGCGATATTAGGAATTAGAACATTAGTGGAATAGGGTTTAGCACTATATGAAATTGTGTACCAACACTACCTCTACAAAACACACATGATGGTGGCAAAAAAACTCTGAAGGACTGTAATTCCACAAATTAATGTTTGATGAGGTGTAGCTGTTCAGTGGAGACCATTCCAGTTGATAACCTCTTGACACTGCTTGACAGAATGCTAAGGTGGTGTGAAGCTGTTATCAAAGTCAAATTGTGGTATTGAGGAATTTTTAACAGATGCACTTGCTTGTATACAGTGTATACAGTATACAGGCCCCCACCCATCAGTATACAGGCCCCCCCCCTTACTGCAGCAATTATGAAAAGGAAGAGACTATTATACTTATCCCTGCTGCTGTCCCGCTGCCGCTGTCCCGCCGCCGCCATCGCGCTCCTCCGTCTTCATCCGTCATCTTCCGGCTTCCTCTGGTGGTCACAGGCAATGACGTCATTGTCTGCGCACCAGCGGAGGAAGCCGGAAGACGCTGGATGAAGACGGAGGAGCGCGATGGCGGCGGCGGGACAGCGGCAGCGGGACAGCGGCAGGGATAAGTATACTGATCTATTCCTTTACAGGATTGCTGCAGTAAGGGGGGCCCTGTATACTGATGGGGGGGCCTGTATATACCACTGGGGCTGCTGCTGTATACTACCAATGGGGCTGCTGCTGTATACTACCAATGGGGCTGCTGCAGTATACTACCACTGGGGCTGCTGTATATACCTCTGGGGCTGCTGTATACTACCACTGGGGATTCTGCTGTATACTACCACTGGGGCTTCTGCTGTATACTACCACTGGGGCTGCTGTATACTACCACTGGGGCTGCTGTATATACCTCTTGGGCTGCTGTATACTACCACTGGGGCTGCTGTATATACCTCTGGGGCTGCTGTATAATACCACTGGGGTTGCTGCTGTATACTACCACTGGGGCTGCTGTATATACCTCTGGGGCTTCTGTATACTACCACTGGGGCTGCTGCTGTATATACCACTGGGGCTGCTGTATATACCTCTGGGGCTGCTGTATACTACCACTGGGGAGGCTGCTGTATATACCTCTGGGGCTGCTGTATATACCTCTGGGGCTGCTGTATACTACCACTGGGGCTGCTGCTGTATATACCACTGGGGCTGCTGCTGTATACTACCACTGCGGAGGCTGCTGTATACCACACTGCTGGGGGCTGTATACTTGTGCTGGGGTCCACCCTCGGCTTATACACGAGTCAATAGGTTTTCCCAGGTTTTGGGGGCAAAAGTAGGGGGGTCGGCTTATACACAGGTCGGCTTATACACGAATATATACGGTAATTAATAATTTTTTTTCCCATGGTGGTCAGTTGCAGATATTTATGTGACTTTACAATCCATGAAGATGCATACATTTGGAGCATATGGAAGACTACAAGTTTCAGCCTGCATCCGCATGTAGAGAAACTAAGTTGTCCATTAAAGTATCCATGCAATTTAAAGGAGCACACAATACCGCACTGGAACACTTACGAACACAGCTTGAGATAAACTTTGAGGGTGAGCAGAGATCTTGAAATTGATATACAAGTCATACAATTTACTTTATCTCGTTAAACTGTAATAGCCTTGTAAAGCAAGCAAAAAAATACATTTTCCACTTTCTACACTATAATTCCCTTGAGAAGAGCCTTTAGCTTAACTATCGTAGTTTAATATATAAAATCTAACTTTAGATCCTACAGTAATACTACTGCTTACTTTAATCAGGAGAATAATTAGAGATTCTTAGGAGCAAAGTTTGCTCATCCCTTATGTTCACACTAAATCTAACATGGTTCAGCAATCATACAGGATTACTCAGTCTAATCTACTAGTTGGTACCAATTTTAGTGAAATGAATACTATTGGAAATAAACAGAAAGTAATACTGTTGTACTAAGACTACATCTAAAGTTTATTTTTAGTTTAAGATCTTGCTAAAATGACTTATTTAAATGATGAGTATGTGTGGTTTAAGAGATAACCACATGTTCACATTAAGATATACCTACTAATTCACAATAAACGTGCAGTTAAACAGATTAGGAGATGCACCTCTCATAGCCATATGAAGTTCTTGTGTGGAAAGCCATAACTTTACCACTGTTTATAGCCACATATTTGTATGTTGTGGTTGGAGAACTCTTTGGACTGTATCCTTTTGAAAACCAAAAATATGTGTTATAAACCACATGTGCATATCGGAAGAAATAGCACAAATCACTACTGGCTGAGGTCATCTCCAAACCACATATTTAGCTAATATATACAAATATATACATTTGCATTGTCAAGCTTTTAACATCTGGTCGCTAGGTAAAATACTGTGGCGCAACAGCTACCAGTAAATAAAATGTATAAATGTGAGCTTAGGGAATACACAGATGCATCTCAATGCATTAGACTATCAACAAAAAGTTAATTTAGTTCACTAATTCAATAGATAAAGTGAAACGCATATATTATATAGAGGCACTACAAACAGAATGATCTATTTCAAGTGTTTATTTCTGTTAATGTTGATGATTACAGCTTACACCCAATGAAAACCCAGAGGTCATTATCTCAAAGAATTAAAGTAGGGAGGATGAAGGGTCTGAGAGATAAAATATTACCTAATAGGTATCAGAGGATTCACCTTGTGTGGATGTGAGAGTCACAACCACTGTAAAAGCATATCATGGCTGCCGTGGTCCCCAGTGTGGTGCATACAGAGTACAGAGGATGACGGGTTAAAAACCTTGCTGCTGTATTCCACCAGACATCAAAGAGTAAATATAATATTGATTTATTAGTCAACGCGTTTCATGGCTCCTTGTCGCTTCCTCAAGACAAATCAATATCATATTGCCATGTTTCACGGTGTTTTAGGGAGCCCGAACTGAGCTGACTAATAAATCAATATTATATTCACCCTTTGATGTCTCATGGTATACGGCAGCACGGCTTTTAACCTTTCATCCACCCTATTTTAAGTTTCTGAGATAATGATCTTTGGGTTTTCATTGGCTTTAAGCCATAATCATCAACATTTACATAAATTAAATCTTGAAATAGATCTCTTTGAATTACTCTATATAATATATGTGTTAAATTATACAGAGAGCGGCACCCAAGCTGGATGAAATACAGTTGTGGCTTTAATTGTTAAACGTCCACGAGGTGAACGAGCAGGGAGGGAGTGAGGTGCAGGACGACGGTGACCGTTTCACACCGACTTGGCGCTTCTACAGGTCCACAATATATGTGCTTCACTTTTGTAATCAATTACTGAAAAAAAATACTGTAACTTTTTGATGATATTCTAATTCCTTGAAATGCGCCTGTAGTGCCTCAAAGTGATCAACAGTGTATCCTAATGGAGTTTTTCTAGAAGGCTGCCATAGAATTTTTCACTTCTTTTTAACTGATCAGGGAAAACTGTACAGTGTATATAATAATTTATTTTTTCCTTTTTGGTTAAATAGTCACTGATATTTGATAAAACTTATTTTCATCTGGTTGCTTGTATGCTATACAGTAAAACTGTAAATCAATTAAGTTACAGAAAATGTTGTCTTACCGCTATAAGAACTACTTAAAATTCCAGTCACTTTGTGTCTATCATCTTTGTATCTTGCTATCTACTGCCTGTTGTTAGGTTAGATCCAACTCAACGAAGCAGAGACAAATCAAAAGGAAATTGGAGTTTTACTTTACTTCTGCCCGCTGTGATCTGTTGTACGCAGAGTGGAAAGAGCTGTCTGATTGACTTTTCATGCACATGAAGAGCAATGAATTTAAAGTAGAACTCCTTGGCCACAATAACCAAAGGTATGTGTGGAGAAAAAAGGATACAGAATTTCAGGAAAAGAACATCTCACCAACCATTAAGCATAGGGTTGGATCAACTATGCTTTGGGGTTGTGTTGCAGCCAATGGCACTGGAACATTTCATATGTAGAGTAAAGAATGGATTCAATGAACTTTCAACAAAGTCTTGATGCAAACAATACAACATCAGTAAAAGACTGCTCAGGATTAATGAAACCCGTCTTGAAATGTCACTTGGCTTTGGTAATCTACGTGCTCCTCCCCTCTCCCCCCTCTTTGTCCCATATCTATTCCCATCTTCCTTTTCTTGACTTTACCCTACCTCCTTCTCTTCTCTCTTCTTTTGGGCAAAACAATGTTTACCTAATTTTTGATGAACACTTAAGTCTGTTTAAGTTTTACTTGGACTTCTACATCTGTTAAAGTGAAGATTTATAAGCCTCCAAAGTTAGACACAGTGCAGTGCCACTATAGCCTTTAAAAAATGGGCGTATTTAGATGTGACAACTATCTTATCATTTATCCCATTTGCAACGCCAATTGTTTATTTTATAATGCACTAGCTGTTACTAGTTACCTTGTTATGTTGTATGACTTTTCAATAAAAAGACCATTGAAAAGAAAAGAAAATCTGTTTCTAGACCTCAAAAGAGACATGCATACAAGACGACCCAGGAATCTCACAGAACTGGAAGACTTTTCCTTAGAAAAATAGATGAAAAACCCTCAAGAATTGAAAGACTCTTTGATGGCTACCAAGAACATTTACAAGCTGTTATATTTGCAAAAGGGGGTGCTACTAGGTGCTAACCATGCAGGGTGTCAAAATGCTTGCATTGGTCCATTTTCCTTTTTATAATCACTGATGTTCCCTGAGGAAGGAGCTCGGTATGTGGCTCTGAAACGCGTCGGAAAATCAAGCAAGTCATCACTTTGATCCAGGCATCCCGTTGTTTCTGGTGTCTTTTGTATCCATCTGGCAGCAGCGCGGACCTGAGGTACTTTGTCCAGAAGATTGGTTCAATCGCAAACTGTCATAGCAATAACCATTTCTTTTGCATAAGTCTTCACCTCCTTGAAACTTCTAACACATAGCATTGTGTTGTTTTTCTCTCCCTTGACAGTTTGTGAAGGTGGCCTGCCAAGTCGGATCCTCTGCTGTGCTGTAGCTGTCACCTGCTGTGTCTTCTTGGTGATTGTGTTGCTGGTTCCTGGTGCTCACTGTTGTTCTGGGCATAGTTTGTTGGAGCTGTCTGCTGCTGCTACCTTTTGTTTGTGCTGACCTTTCAAAAATGTCTGATGAAAGTGAATATGTGCCCCTTGAACAGTTTGACCAAGAAAGTGAACATGTAAGGATATAGTACACATTTATAAATTGCAATTTATGGCAAGGTGGAGGAATACAGTTTTGTATGGATTATGTTTCTTTTAGTACTTTAAGTACTCGTCCGCTGAAGGTGATCAAGAAGATACTGACCAAGATTCATCCCAGAGTCTTTGTGATGAACTTGACAATGCCGAAAGACCAAATTTAAGTGTATGTTTTTAAGTATACTTTGTTGGTTATCATAAACACAAGCATGTCCATTTTTAAGCATCATGCCTGAGTTTTTGCACTTAAGCTCGAACTTCCAGGAAGCTTTGAGTCGCCATGGTAACTGCGTAGAAAAAGGGTTTCAGAATATAAACACTCTTTTCTGCGAACTTAACAGCTGACTCGACCGCCTGGAAGCCGACCTAACAAGACCGGCATGACATTTTTTTTCTTGTATGGAAAAGTGCGTGACGGATACCTTATCACCTGAGTTCCAGATTGATGTCATGACTGCCTATCAGGGTGCTTTTAGACTGGCAGTCCAGTATCAGCATCAACAACAGCAACAACAACAACAACAGCAGCAGCAGCAACAGCTACAACAGCTGCCTTACCGAACCCAGCAACATGGCTTCTACAACCAGCCACTGAATAATGTGCAAGTCTCCCAATCCGCCCTAACGCAGACTCATTGGCAAACTGCATCACAACGACATCAAGGAACAAGTTTTCCAACACACCAACTTGCCGCCACCACCACCAATGGACATTATACCTGAGGTACCAAGCTACACAGCGCTACACACTTCATCATCGCAGCTGCCTCATGGTAGTAGCACTTCAGAAACTTCACTACAAGAATCATGTGCAGCGTTCACTTCAGCTTCCTCTGTACTGCATGGTATCTTTGACCAATCTACCCACACATTGGCAACAGCAACATGTCCTCCAGCATCAACAGCTGTCCCTTCTGTGATTCATGGCGTTAGTACAACGGTTGCAAAGAACACCAAAATTCAAGCTCGGACATAGGAAACACAAGGACCAGAAACCAGCACGCCAATGAGGCCCTGAAAAGTAAAGCGCAAGCGAACTGTCAAAACCAGTGGGTCAGATACCAATGTTTTTTCACAAAAAAATCTGGACCCCTCAGCACAGCCAGTTCCAGCTGCAGTATCTGCCAAAAAAGTTGGTCGCCCAAAAAAAATTAAAAAACCTGCACCACTATTACCACCTTTAACTTCACCAGCTAATGTCTCGTTACTTCATGTCTCTACACTTTCAGCTCTGTCTGTCCCTTCCAATATCTCCCTCCTATCCAATGTATCTTTACCTTCGAATGTCCCGTCTGGTTTCTTGGATAATCTTGGTCTATCGTTAAATGATAGTCTCACCTCAACTCCTACTGTATGTACTGCTTTGAGATTGGAAAATATTGGGTCTCCTACGTTCAGTCCACTCCCACAACTGGACTCTACTATCTGTCACTCTGTTTCTACTATTGGTGTTCATGCTCAAAGTCCTCATCCCACTATTTCACCAAACGTTATTCATGAACATCAACATGTACCCAACACCAGAACCAACAGCAACACGAGGAGCGTGAGTACAATGACTTACACACCATTTTAAAATATGTTGCCAGGTTTATATTAAAAACATTTTTCATGTAATTTGAAAAGTTTGATTACATGCATGATTGTGTCAATAAACATTTATTGGTTTATCAAAAATTGTTTGATTTCTTGCCTATAAACATTACATATTAGGGTATTCATAATATGGTAACTGTAATGTATTTATACAGTTGGAAAAGTTTTTTTTTTATTACTGATAAGTTTAATACTCCGGTTTTGGTTTTATTTAAAGTGTTCACTCACTTTTGCTATTCATAATTTGTATGATATATTAAACAAGGGCTCATTACTAAAAATGAATTAACAACTATTTTTTTTTATTACCGTACATCAAACGTACAGACTATGCCTTTATTGGTTGTCTATGGACACAAGGTACACCCATAAGCAAACACAAAAAAAGGACGTACAGCTATACAGTGGTAGTCCAAGTTGACATTTCAATATAGACTCAGAATTGTTGGGGTCATAGTGTGCCTTTTAATGTACACAATGGCTGTTAGGTAGCCAAACAAATCTCGCTGTATGGTAAAAACAAATGATAGGGTGATGAATCACAGGGCTATGGTTAGTGACACGCAAATGTGACTCTAGCCTTACTGCACAAGCGGGGAGCCGTTCTGACTGCAGCTTGAGTTTGAAGTGGTCCATGGTAAGCCAATGTTGATGGTGGTTAACACTCAGAACAATTGCGTCCCAGTGTCTACTAAAGCATAGCAGACGGGTAAAGGTTAACAGGGACCGAGTCAGAGGCAAATGGCAGCCGTAACGGCTACCCGCTTGTGCAGGAATTGAAAGTTTTTAGCAGGCAGCGGGCCACCGGTGGCATGTGACCGCCCAGAGAGCAGCAGAGTAGCAGCTATACAATATTACCAATGCAGCATGTCCTCCCCACAGTGCACAAGATACTCCACCTACTCAATTTATTGCTTGGATGTATAGAGAATATACAACAAACATATTGTATAATAACCGATACGCTGCAATCGGAACAGCATGTAGTTAATTAATGAAGGGAAGACAACATTGAAAGTTTTGTAAGTTTTATTTTTTAGGAACTTTAACAAAGTTTGATCCAGAGGAAGTTATTAAAAAAATCCAAGGTCCAAAGCTTGCCAATTGAGGACGTTGGATCAAAAAAAATTGTTCCTAGACTTCTTTCTTAAAGTCCGATACTGATCCTGGATCAAACTGAGAATTGAATACGATTACACAAACCAAACCAACTTGAATTTCAACAATAATTACTTGAATACAAACTTCAATAAAAACAACACAACATTGTACTATATACAGATATCAATAACATTACACAAAGAAACAAGCAAGTTGATTATCCAAAACAGATAGGTATAGTAATACTTTTAGGGTAGGGATATGATTTAAGGGCCTAAAGCTTAATTACTCCCAAATCAACGTATTGTACAATAATACTTATGTAATCAAAATTTTAGTAGTCAAACATTTAATAGAACCAAACATAATTAAACCATATTGTCCTGCCAGGGTAGACGTCCATTTTCAGAAACAAAATAGGATGCAAACCTGTCCCTCATGTTGCCGACTTCAACGCTTGTCCTCAGGTTGTAGTCTTGGTATTCTTCCAAGTTGCTTATCAGAGGTTCCTCAAGGTCAACATGGTGTTTTTCTCTGACTTGTATAAAATTGTGAAGGACAATGCACGCTTTCACAACCTCATCAATTGTGTTTGTTTTCAAACAATAAATAAGTGAAACATTTTACCGGTGTTTGGTTTTAAAAAGATACATACCGCAGGGTCACCAAAAGACGTTCCTCTGCAGGAATGGAATGATGAATCTGCGTGTCCTGCCTGGTGATCGATCCTTGCACACGTCACAGCAAATCATCGAAGCTGTCTGGGGACATCCTGGTGAAGTCGTACAACTTTTCTGGGTTCTCTCCAAGTTCATGGTACAACGAGTGGTAGACTCCGCGGGTCTCTCGAAGCTCCACGATGGGGTGTTGCCAGACACGACGACGATGACGTCTTCTTCTCCGTCTTTCTCTTCGACTTTCTTCTTCACAAGCAATATCAAACGAAACTGCCATCTTCATGGATAAATCCAGATCTGCATAGAAGCTCTCAAAGCCGAGATCCATCTTGCCTCTGTGAGCAGCTGCATAGAAAGAGTTTTGACACTGGGCAGGGTCTATTGATACCTTGCCCTTAAGCCACTCCCCATGGGCGTGCCTAGTAAACAAAAGTAGCTTGAAAGGTGAAAAATGGTAAACATTTCTTTAACGCATGCGGGCTGAAAACGCATGCAAACGCAAGCGAACGCTGCGTTTTTATTAAGGATTGTGCATCTGTTTGCGGACAAAATACACAGCGTTTGCATGCGTTGGCATGTGTTTGTACCTGCGTATACGCATGCGCAACATATGCAGCGTTCACAAACGCAAGTGTGAAGCCACCCTTAGTCAAGGTTGTCTAGTCCAAAACCTGTATGTCAATTTCTCTTTCTAAACACTTATAACTGTGTCCTAAACTTTAATTTCTCTCTGATTAATCTCTCTATGAATAAAGAATTTTGTGTTTTTGTTAAAGAACATTTTATTAAAACGTTACATTTATTAAAGAAACAATCACTAAATATTTATTAATTGTATTTGAAAGAATTTTTTTTTCTAATGGCAATTACAATACTCATTTTTATATCTCAAGGTAAAAATTTGTACAGTGAAAATGTTCATTTTCATCGTCCAAGGCTCATTTTATCCCACACGCTCTTTTACACATTGTTACATCTAGTGAATAAAGCACAGTTGGATTCAGAAAAGAACCTTAAGCGTTATCATAATGCTCAGAAGCAATTACTTCACACTGTATAATCTATCAAAGGTGTCAGATTTACAAAATGCAGATTTTCTGTCACATTTGGGCACTATAAGCACTGTATCTTTTCACCAAGATACATACTCCTGTTTTAATGAGGCCCTTTGGTGGCTGTAAAACAGTAAAGGAGAGTATTATAGGGGTTAGTCTAGGTATTGTCTATTTGTCTTACAAATTTCACACTAACTACCAATTACATCTCCATAAACCTTTGGCTACTTTAAGCTTTGTGCCATATAATATGTAAAAAATATGCTGTGTTAACCTCTCTCCCATTATAACAGTAACTACAGCCACTGATGCAAGTAACATATCTAATGAAGCCAATAATGAGCCTCTTTAGATGTACTCTTGTTATAGAAATAAAATTACAGTAGTTCCGTTTAGTTAAAGGGGAAAGTCCATTACGATCTCTGTTCAACATCCTTTGGTCCTGGCTTAAAGTCCAGACAGATGCTGACAAACTAATTTAAGCTCAAGAAAGCTATTAATCTTATAACGTTCGCCTTGCTTTAACTAATAGGACATCTTGCCTGGGCGGAATACACTTCATATATTCTGGTAAACATATTTTAATAAAGACAAATGGGAAATAGCCTCAGCAAGATGAGATAAGTAACTAGAAACCTCTTAAGTAAAAAAAAAATGCACATTTTTGACAAAGTGCATTGCCCTTAACTGATGCAAATCAATTGACTAACAAAATTGATCAGTTGCATGTTCAGGAAAAGTATACAATAATTGGCTCTGGGATTTGGAGAATATTTAGAATGCTCTAATTTCCAGTGTGGAGTTAAAACTGTATACTGTGTAGGTCTGCATGTGATGTATATTATTTTTCTGCTGCTTTAACGTGCTGTTTTATGATGAAATAACTTAAAAGGTTCATTAGTCTGGATAGAAAAGTGTTGACCAGTGTATTCTAACACAAAATAACGCATTTCACCATTTTGCAAATTACTTTTTCTTACCCTAAAGGTGCACATATGCTGATCTTTAAGACCCATTTAGATGAGTCAATACTAAGGGAGAACAAAGCATTTGCTAGAATCCTCATTTGAAGATTGTCGGCAATCACTCGATGTATGACCAAGTCCGGCATCCACTCCACTCCATTGACAGCCTAGACAAAGACCAACACGGCCTAAGGTCGGATATTTCTCTGTCTTCATTGGTCAAAAACCAATAAACTGTCACTTCAGCAAAGAGCAACTTGTTACTATTTTGTCGTCATTTAGTGTAAAGTCATCTATATACTTTATTAACACTAGAAGTCCCAGAGAGGGGTCATTTAACATTTCTACCTTTGGAACCGAAAGATGGGTCAAATGACGTGAAGGATTTTAGCTAACATCCTCTAATCACCGTCTTTTGTTCTGTAATTAAGGCCATTACTGTCGCACCACAGAAGGTTGTTGTTCTCGATTGAGTTAACCATTTAGCTTCTAGCTAGTTCTATTCAGTTTGGGCTAAGGGTCATTTGACCCTCTTTCGGGACTTCAGGGGGAAGCTCAAAATTTCTGGGACTTCTAGTGTTAATGGAGGTCATTCCTCTAGGCATGAATCATACTCACTAGAGTGGACAATTCCTTCTCAAAGTGCTTGTTCGTCAGGTGACCTTTAATGTCAGCATTGAAATCATCGTTATTGGCAGCACATCTTTCTGTGAAAGCAGGACAAATGCTACTGATAACTATGATAGTCTTTATGCAAAAAAAACTATTTTATGATTCATTGTTCTGTGGGCAGAGATTTCGGCTGAGCCTATCCAAATAAGCTACTAAATGTCTTCCAATTGGCTTCTACATAACTAGTGTTACATCCATGCCTGTCCTATCTACTCCTAATTTGCTCTCAGCAAATGCAAAGTCAGTAGCCCTATATCTTTCCTGGAGCTTGTGGCTCTTGCCAGTACAGTAACTATGGGGTTATCTTCTGTTAGGTTGTGTTCCTTGCTGCTGTCAGCACTGGGTGGGGTTGACTCTATTTAAACCCCTTAGAATCAATCCTTTCTGTCAGACATTATTTATGCTTCCTGGCTTTACCTGTGTTCTGTGTATCATTCTGATTTATCCTGTTTCCTGAGTTTGGCTAGTTTATTAACATTTCTGTTGCCTGACAATTGTTCTACCTTCCATATGTCCTGAATCTGACCCGACTACCTGACTAGTCTTCGTGCCAACTTGCATCACTGAACAGTAGCTCACTCTGCGGCCCTAGCTCAAGGACCCCGTGTAACACCAAATTCCTGTACAGAGTTTAAAGGGTTAAGGCCAGGGCAACCTCGGGGGTCTAGGGAATTGTGTAGCTTGTACTAAGTCTTTTCATGATTGCCCATCTAGAGCTGCTTAGTGACTCTGAATATGGCCCATGTGAGAGCTGGCTGTGGTAAGCAAAGTATAAATTGACAGATACTCATTCACTGAATCCTCATTTGGCTCACAGCTATCCATATGAATGCATGAATGCAGTCTAGACAACGGTTCATATTCTGTCAATGCAAAGAGGGGAGAAAGTCACTATCTACACTTCTATGGCTGCTTATGTCGAGCCCCAGGCCCTGGGGTACTCGGGTACCAGGCTTGGCGGGTGTTTTAGGATGTCAAGGGTGGCAGCTCCTGATCCCTTTGCCTGGGTGACACTTCAAAAAGGGGGTTATTAACAGGGGATAAGAGTTTGTCACGTGATGCCACCTTTAGTGCCTGGTGATGGGTCACCAATGCTGCCACAGTCCGCCGGAGGTAGATGATCATGCGGCTGAGATGGCAAAGCTTCCTACAGGTGGAGCTGGTCCTTCGGTGCAGCGTTGTGTAAAGGGGCAGCTTGGAGTGGAGCTTTATCTCGGTATAGGGGATGATGAAGCAGTCTATAAGGGGCACCGGGAGTGGAGAGGAAACTTGTTACACACACACTGCAGAAGTCTCTTTTACCTTTTATTGGTGGTATAGCAGGTAAAGACGTCCAGGGCACTGACAGGTGACCAGGTGCACAGTGGGTCCCCACAGAAAGTGGGTATAAGGCCTCCTCTGCTTCCCCGTACAGTTACTGAAGCCCCGTCTGCTTGCAGCCAGACCACCAGCCTGCTTACAGCCAGACTAGCCTCCTCTGTCCTCAGGTCTTCTCTCTCTCCTCCTGCGCGGTCCACGGGTTACCCTCTCTGATCACTGCCTTGTTATGCCTCACTGCGGTGTCTGGCTCCCTCTCTCTGGACTCACAGGGGGACCGGATGACTGAAGTCTCCATGGTGCGACAGGATTTTCTGTAGTCCTGGAGTATTCTACAGGTGCGGATCCCCGATGTCCGGCACGTCTCTGGGCGAACTTCCACTAGTTCCTCACTCCCTTTTTGCTCTACTTCTTGCCTTCTGTCTCCACTCCTAGGCTTGCGGGACGTTAGAAGAGCCACTCCGGGTACTGAAAGAGACTATTGTCCCCTGATGAAACTTGCATAAAGAAGTAGCTCGGTAGCAGCTCCGAAATGCGTCGTAATTAAACCAACATTTTATCCCAGATATCCTGAGTTCTGATGGTCTTGTACAGCAGCGCGGGTCAAGCAGCACTTCGTACTTTCATCCTGATAGTTTCCACCGCGGTTTCCCGTGGAGGTGCGGACCGTGCAGCAGCTCTGAGGAATCATACTTGTTTGTGATTTGCACAACCATATCAGGTGAGCAGTTTTCAATAAAATTTCATTGCCATTACCTGTCTGAAGGATAAGACCCTATTGCGCGTTATCTCACATTTCAGATTTTTATACCTAGCCTTAGATGACATTTATTTTCAGTGCAATATATGCTGAGCTGGCAATGGAGGAGATGAGGAGATTAATCTCTTCCTCTCTTGTACAGCTGTGATTCGATCATAGGATGGGATCACTGTAGATGACACTCAGCTCAAGCTCGGCTCAAGCTCTTGCATCGGATGGATATGCTAACATGATTCTACCCTAAACAGCATTCTACTCACTGCAACCACAATCACGCAGTAGTTGCAGGCTATTGTTGAGTGGAAATGGGGATGAAAGTATGCACATACTGTGTGTTTTTCTCATTCCCCTTTTATCTCAGCATGAGCCACCCAATATTGGGGTTTTTAGCAATAGAAATGCTATAATTAACATTATTAATTTATCCGAGAAAAATAAATATAAGTAGATAACCCCTTTAAAAGTAAATGAAACACAACAGCGACTGAGAATGTACAGAGGGATTCTAGTGAGGTAGCCATGCTCAAACGAGGTCAAATACACCATGTGACCAAGAGTTTTCCAAAGAAGTCAACCTATTTAAAACATACATAGCAAGTCAATTCACATACAGCTCGTGTCTTCATTATGGACCTTTAAAGGGAACCTGTCACCTGATTGATGCTGCTACAAACCTCAGACAACAAATCAGATCCTTGTTGCACAATTGCAGCCAGGTATATTCTTATTTGAAATGCTCCAGTGTTTCACAAAGACTATACTTTAACCCCTTCTCCACTGAACCGGTTTTATCCTTCCTGACCAGGTCAATCTTTTTCAATTCTGATCAGTATCAATTATGTGATAACCCTGGAACACTTCAATATATTCCATTGATTATGAAATTGTTTTTTTCATGACAGATTATTATTCATGACAGTGTTAAATTTAGGCGAGTATTGCTTGCCTTCAATTGTGAGAATATAATTTTGGAGAAAATTTTTCAATTTTCAACCTTTAATTTTTATTCCCTTAGACCAGATAGTTATATCATACAGACTAGTAAATTACATTTACCACATGTCTACATCAGCATTATTTTTGAAAGATATTTTTTTTGGTTAGGAAGATAGTTACCGTAAAAGTTTATCAGCAATTTCTAATTTTTCCCAAAAAATTTACACAACTAATTTGTTTTAGACCAAACCACATTTGAAGTGACTTTGATGGGCGTACATGACAGATAATACCTAGATACACTGCTCTAAAAATGCTCAAAATCACATTCTGGAAATGTATTTACCTTTCCGGTGCTTCACAAAAATGAGAGCAATGTGAAAGGAAATAATGAAAAGTTAATTTTTTCCAACAAAAATGTTCCTTTAGCATTTTCACAAGGGTCACAGAAGAAAATGCACCATGCAACTTTGTTGTGTAATTTCTCCTGAATACAGCAATGCCCCATATGTGGTGGAAAACTACTGTAGGGTAGGGCTCGAAGGGAAAGGAGCGCCTATTGGAACTCAAAATTGTCTGTAATCGAAAGCAGATGCCATATCACATTTGGAGAGCCTCTGATATGCCTAAACACTAGACGCCCCCACAAATGACCCCGTTTTGGAAACGAGACCTCTCAAGGAATTTATCTAGATGTGGGGTAAGCACTTGTAACTTGCAGATGCTTCACCGAATTTTATAATGTTACTCAGTGAAAATAAGAAATCACATTTTTCCCCAAATATACAATTTTCACAAGGGTAACAGAAGAAAAATCACTATACATTGTTCTGTGCAATTTCTCCTGTGTTCAGCGATACTTCATATGTGGCGGAAAACTAATTTTGGGGTACACAGCAGAGATTGAAGGGTTAATTGAATTCTGGAGCCCAATTTTGGCTGGAATAGATTACAGAAGCCATGTCACATTGGAGGAGCCCCTGACACGCTAAAACTACAGAAACCCCCACAAGGGACCCCATTTTCTAAATAATACCTCATGCGGAAATCATCTAGAGGTGTATTAGGCATTTTTAAATCACAGGTGATTCACATAATTGTATAACATTGTGATGCATAAAAGAAAAGTCACATTTTTTCCAACTAAAATGTTGCTTTTGCCCCAAGTTTTTAACTTTCAATAGGGTAATAGCAGAAAATCAATGGTACAATTTGTTAGGAAATTTCTCTTGAGTACACTGATAACCCATATGTAGTGATGGGCGAATCCTAAATTACTCGGAATCGCTTGACTCTAGCGAGTCCGAGCCCAGGACTTGCTACTCGTTGCGAGTCTAGTGAGTCCAATGTTAATGAATGGGGAAGCGAGTAATAGCGAGTAGTGTGCGATTTACAAATCACAGATGTGTCTCAGAAGCTTCAGCCTGCCATTGATTTGCATTGGACTCGTTTACTGTGCAAGTAATTGCTGGGAAACTCGCACAGATAAGAGTCCTGTCTGCTCTGTGTGCTGGCTGCCGCAGCTCCAGGGTCCTAGAGCCCGCCTGCTGCCTGATGTAGTAGAGCTGAGATTGTTCTCAGTCTGCTCATTCCCTGTGCATAGACATCTATATCTACGCACACGGATGAGCAGAGAGGACATCGCGTTTTGGACTGCGTCGGACGGAAGAGGATTTTTTTAATTAAAGATGGAGTCCCTAATGGCTTTTTTTTTTATTTCTAATAATTTTTTTTCTCTGTGTTGTGTTTTTTTTAAAACAATTTAATAGAAATTCATGGTGGTCATGTCTAATATTGGCGTGACCGCCATAAATTTCGGGCTTAGGGCCAGCTGATAATACAAAGCGGGCCCTAACCTCTTCATTACCCAGCGTGCCACCGCCACCAGGGCCGCTGGAAGAGCGGGGTTCAGCGCCAGAGGATGGCGCTTCAATGAATGCGCCATCTTCTGGGGCGGCTGCTGGCTGCAATTTGCAGCGGGGGGTGCCCAGAAAGCTTGGGCATCCCTGCGCTGCGGATTCCAGCCCCCAGCTGCTTAGCTGTACCTGGCTAGACATAGAAATTGCGCGGAGCCCCATGCATTTTCAATTCATGAAATAATAATAAAAAAAGGGCTCCCCTATATTCTTGTGTCTGGCCAGGTACAAATAGGCACCTGGGGGTTGGGGGCAGCCCGTCGCTGCCTGCTGGATCTGGCTGGTTCCAGAAATACGGTGAAGCCCATGTAATTTTTTTTCTGAAAAATCAATAAAACAATCCTAAAAAAGGGACTGCATCTTTATTAACCTCTCGCCCATGGTCCAGGGGTTAATATAGATGCAGTCCCTTTTATTTACATTGTTTTATGGATTTGTCAGAAAAAAATTTCACGTGGGCTTCGCTGTATTTCTGGAACCAGCCGGATCCAGCAGGCAGCGACGGGCTGCCCCCAACCCCCAGGTGCCTATTTGTACCTGGCCGGACACAAGAATATAGGGGAGCCCTTTTTTTTTATTATTTCATGAATTTCATGAAATAATAAAATAAAATGCGTGGGGCTCCGCGCAATTTCTATGTCTAGCCAGGTACAGCTAAGCAGCTGGGGACTGGAATCCGCAGCGCAGGGATGCCCAAGCTTTCTGGGCACCCCCCGCTGCAAATTGCAGCCCGCAGCCGCCCCAGAAGATGGCGCGTTCATTGAAGCGCCATCCTCTGGCGCTGAACCCCGCTCTTCCAGTGGCCCTGGTGGCGGTGGCACGCTGGGTAATAAAGGGGTTAATACCAGCTTTGTTATACAAGCTGGTATTAAGCCCGAGATTCTTAATGTCAGGCCACGTTTGACCCAGCCACTAAGAATCTCCAATAAAGGGTTAAAAAAACACAACACAGAGAAAATTTTTTATTTGAAATAAAAAAAAAAGCCATTAGAGACTCCTAAAAATCCTCTTCTGTCCGACGCAGTCCAAAACGCGATGTCCTCTCTGCTACATCCCCTGTGCATAGATATATATGTCTATGCACAGGGAATGAGCAGACTGAGAACAATCTCAGCACTGCTACATCATCTCTGTGAGCAGGCGGGCTCTAGGACCCTGGAGCTGCGGCAGCCTGCACAGAGAAGACAGCTGGACTCGGCTCGCAAAGTAACAGCAGTTACTTTGCGAGTTTCCCTGCTATCACTGGCACAGTAGCCGAGTCTAATGCAAGACAATGGCAATCCTAGTTTTGTCAGCGTTTGCCATTGATTTGCATTGGACTAGTGCGAGTAAACGCTGGGAAACTCGCAGAGTACCGAGTCCTGCGAGTCCCTTACTACTCGACGAGTAACGAGTCCTAGCAAGTAGATTCGCCCATCCCTACCCATATGGTGTTAAAAATGTATTTTGAGGCATAATGTAAAAGTTAGAAGGGCAAGAAATTCTATATTGGATTTCAGATTTTGCTAGAACTGTTTGAGTGTGCCAATTACCACTGGCAGACCCACTGAAATGCCAGACCAACAAAGCCCCCCATAATTGACCCAACTTTACAAAGTACACGCCTCAATTAATTAATCTAGGGGCGCAGTGGGCATGTTGACACCATGCATAAGTTAATAAATATTACATTAATATAGTATATGTGCTTCAAATGGTTTCACACCATTGGGAGGTGAAGAAAGAATACAATAGTGTTAAAAATAATAGCAGTCCACTATGACTAAATAGATTATTCATTGTTTTTGGAATAAAATTTATTATATCAAACAAGTTATCAGTTATTTCAGTAGATTTGTAGAAAACCAATAGACTCAGCATTCATGATCTGCAGGTTTTTGAGTCCGTGTATCTGAATAATTAATTGAAAGGGAGTGTGTTCACAATAATAGCAGTGTGGAGTTCAATTAGTGAGGTCAATCATTGTGTGAAGAAACAGGTATGAATCAGGTAGCACACATTTAGGGGGAAGCCAGCACATGTTGTACATGCATTTCTCCTTGATAGCCTGATAAACATGGGTCGTTCAATGAAAAACGTGAGCCAAGCCTGACTGCAATCTTTTTGAGGCAGAATGATCAAACCAATATCAAGTAAAGAATTGGTTATATTTATTTTTTACATTATTCACCATGTGGTATAAGTGATTAGACATATTTATTGTTTGGGTTGGTAGGATTACAGTGATACCAGATTTATATAGTTTTTTTAAGGTTTGACTATTATAACACAACACAAAACATTTTTTCGTTGTATTTTGGAAGTTGACAGTTCACTTTTTGTAGGACAGGATGATGTTTTCAGTTATACCATTTTTATTTATGTGAAACGTTTTGATCAAGGTTTATTTAACTTTTTTGGCAGTATGATGAAAAAGTATAGTTTTTTGGCAAGATTTTTATTTTATAATTTTTTATGGAGTGCACTGAAGGGGTTAAATAATTGACAATTTTATACAACAGGTCATTCCGGATGTGGCAATATTAAATGTGTGTACTTAGTTTGTGTACTCTTTCTTTCACATAAATATACATGTTTATTGTCATATTTTTTTTAAAAATGTTTTCCTTATTTTGTATTTTGTATTGTTGTTTTTTAAATATTGATACAATTTATATTTACATTTTTAATGTTTTTACGGAGTTCCTCTATAATCCATTGCAATACACAAGCATTGGCATGGTCTAATAGGCTGCTGGCATGGTATAAAAGATGCTACCGGAGATGACAGACCACCGTGTCACACTGTTGGACAGCGGCTTAACAGAAAGTACCATGATGACTCCTGCTGGGGTCTCCAGTGACCTCACTGACGTCACCGTTCTCCCAGTTGTGGTTCCCACACTGCCCTCAGTTTATTACGAAGGCCGCAGTCAGCAGTCACATTTTCGAATGTCACCAAGCTCCACAGCCTCTGGATGTAGCAGAAAGATTAGTTTTTTACTGTCTGCTTTATCTTGTTATCAAAAATGGAGGGACCCCACATCACTTTTTGCAATTGTTTATTTATTTATATATTTATTTAAGACATGCAGTCCCCTCTATTTTGATAACCATCACAGATAAAGCAGACAGTAGCGGGCTGATATTATCAGGGTGGGAAGTGTCATGGTATTGGTAACTTTTCAGCCTTATATCAGCCACCCTGACAGCTTTATTTTGTCAGTTAGCAAAATAGAGTTACCTCAGTAGAGATGAGCCACCACCCTAGTGTTCAAATTTGATTCGGTTCGCCGAATTGGGCATTTGTTCGTCGAATGTTTGTCAAACACCATCGAATCCCATTGAAAACAATGGCAGGCCAACACAGACACAGACAAACACATAGAAAACTCCTTCTAAAGTGTCCAAAAGGTGACAAACTACTCAGAAGATACAACAAACATATGGAAAAGTGAAAAGTACATGTGCATGGCTCATGTCTTAAACCTGGTCGTCCAGCCAATTTTTGCAGACTATCCGAGCCTAGATGGTCTTCAGCAAATGGCACGGACGCTGTCAGCTCACTTCCGCCGTTCGCATCCCTCAGCTTAACGCCTTGCATCTCTACAGAAGTCATTCGGCCTGCCAGTTCACTGGCTGAAATGCGATGTGCCGACACGATGGAATTCAACTATGCACATGTTGCAGCAACTATGGCAGCACCTACGAGCCCTGGTGCAATACGTCATGATGTATAAACTGGGACTTCGAGATCCAGAGGTGGGGCAAATCACACAGCTGCAGTGGTCTGAAATGAAGGACATATGCACCATTCTGTACAGTATTGAAATGTCGACGAAGATGTTTAGTGATTATGATGCCATTATCAGCATGACTATTCCCGTCATTTACATGCTGGAGCACACTTTAAACAGTATTCAGAGTCAGGTGGTAGCACTAGAGGTGGTGAAGGAAGTACAGGAGGAGTCGTATGCGGAAGGGCTCACATGATCTCCAAGGTGCAGTTCACAGTTTATGAATGAAGGTCTACATTATGCTTGCTCAGAACCTTCTTTATCTGGGCCTGGATCCGACTCCAAAAGCTTCTGGGCATCAGTGCAGATAATTTTCTCGACTTGACTCACAAAAGCTTTGGAACAGACCTCTGATTCCAAGGCTATAGTATAAGTGAAGAGCAATGCATACTCAACCATCTGTCTTACCCCATACTCAGATGGGTGGCTGGAGACTTGGGAGCTGTGCGTAAGCAAATGAGATTGAGGTGACACCTCTGAGGACTGGTGTTTTTGTGATGTAGAAGTTGAGGTGGAGGAGATCACACTTGCTGAAGGGCTTGCTATTAGGGATGGGCGAATCTACTCGTTACTACTCGGTACTCTCCGAGTAGTAAGGGATTCGCCCGACTCGTTACACTGCGAGTAATCTCAGGGATTACTCGCAGTCAGTAACGAGTCCGCAGGGAGCGAAGGAAGAGAGGGGGGAGAAATGCTCCTTACCTCTCTTCCGGCTTCTGCTATGTGGATGCGGGCTGCGGCAGCTCCAGGGTCCTAGAGCCCGCCTACACAGAGATGTAGCAGAGCTGAGAGAGTTCTCAGCCTGCTCACTCCCTGTGCATAGATATGTATATGTATGCACAGGGTTGTGGCAGTGAAGATGTCGTTTTTGGACTGCGTCGGACGGAAGAGGATTTTTGGAGTAAAGATGGAGTCTCTAATGTCTTTTTTGTTTTATTTTTAATAAAAAATTTTTCTCTGTGTTGTGTTTTTTTTTTATATTGAGTACTGGAAATTCATGGCGGTCATGTCTAATATTGGCGTGACCGCCATAAATTTCGGGCTTAGGGCCAGCTGATAATACAAAGCTGGCCCTAACCTCTTTATTACCCAGCGTGCCAATGCCACCAGGCCGCTGGAAGAGCGGGGTTCAGCGCCAGAAGATGGCGCTTCAATGAACGCGCCATCTTCTGGGGTGGCTGCGGGCTGCAATTTGCAGCGGGGGGTGCCCAGAAAGCTTGGGCATCCCTGCGCTGCGGATTCCAGCCCCCAGCTGCTTAGCTGTACCTGGCTAGACATAGAAATTGCGCGGAGCCCCACGCATTTTTTTTTTTATTATTTCATGAAATTCATGAAATAATAAAAAAAAGGGCTCGCCTATATTCTTGTGTCCGGCCAGGTACAAATAGGCACCTGGGGGTTGGGGGCAGCCCGTCGCTGCCTGCTGGATCTGGCTGGTTACAAAAATACGGCGAAGCCCACGTAATTTTTTTTTTGAAAAATCTATAAAACAATCCTAAAAAAGGATTGCATCTTTACTAACCCCTCGACCATGGTGGAGGGGTTAATAAAGATGCAGTCCCTTTTATTTATATTGTTTTATGGATTTTTCAGAAAAATTTCACGTGGGCTTCGCCGTATTTCTGGAACCAGCCAGATCCAGCAGGCAGCGACGGGCTGCCCCCAACCCCCAGGTGCCTATTTGTACCTGGCCAGACACAAGAATATAGGCGAGCCCCCTTTTTTTATTATTTCATGAATTTCATGAAATAATAAAAAAAAAAATGCGTGGGGCCCGCGCAATTTCTATGTCTAGCCAGGTATAGCTAAGCAGCTGGGGGCTGGAATCCGCAGCGCAGGGAGGCCCAAGCTGTCTGGGCACCCCCCGCTGCAAATTGCAGCCCGCAGCCGCCCCAGAAGATGACGCGTTCATTGAAGCGCCATCCTCTGGCGCTGAACCCCGCTCTTCCAGTGGCCCTGGTGGCAATGGCTCACTGGGTAATTAAGGGGTTAGGGCCAGCTTTGTATTATCAGCTGGCCCTAAGCCCGAAATTTATGGCGGTCATGCCAATATTAGACATGACCGCCATGAATTTCCAGTAATCAATATAAAAAAAAAAACACAGAGAAAATTTTTTTATTAAAAATAAAACAAAAAAGCCATTAGGGACTTCATCTTTATTTTAAAAATCCTCTTCCGTCCGACGTAGTCCAAAACGCAATCTCAGCTCTGCTACTTCCCTGTCTGTACTTAGACAGACAGGGATGTAGCAGAGCTGAGAACTGACTAAACAGTCAGGATTCAGCTCAGGGCATTAGGACCTGAGCTGAACTCTGCTGTCAGCCAGACTCGCTCTGCTCCGGAGATTCCCGAACAGTGACGCAAGTTAATTTATTCACTGCTCTTGTCACCATTCGGGAATCTCCGGAAACAGAAGCAGAGAGACTCAGGGAGCGAGTCTGCGGCTGAGGTGGCAGCGGCGGCGGAGGCAGGGGTAAGTAGCCGGCCGGGCCGGTGCACCCCCCCTCTCCCCCCTCACCCCCCCTGACCCCCCTTCCCCCCTCCCCCCCTTCAATCTTTTTTTTTATTTTTTATTATTCTTTAAAAGCCAGTGGCTTTTTGCTGCTGGCTTTAAAAGAATAACATGGGGATTTGCAGGTTTTTCCTCTGCTGCCAGACCCGTTATAGGGTCCGGCAGCAGAGGAATCGCTGCAATACTCGCCTCCCCATTCATTTACATTGGACTCGCTAGACTCGCAACGAGTAGCGAGTCCTGGACTCAGACTCGTTACAGTCTAGCGAGTCCGAGTAATTTAGGATTCGCCCATCTCTACTTGCTATCCATTCAAGCGCCTGCTCTTTTTGTGCCTCATCGAGAATTGGTATCGATCGTCATCTGAGTGGTGTCCATACGAAAGGGACCATATCAGAACCTCCATTGAAAGAAGTAGACATCTTACTTTGGCTGGAAGATGGTCTTTCTTCAGCAGATGTTAGGCTAGGGTCACACTTAAAAATCAAATTGCATTCACCGCATCCAGATCCAGATGCGGTGAACGTAATTGGCCTCTGACATCCAGCAATCCGGGAACCGTATTACTGAAGCCGCAATCCGGTAACCGGATTGCTCAGGATGTGTAATCCTGAGCAATCCGGTTACCAGATAGTTTGCTTATCCCTGCTGCCGCAGGGATGAGCAAACTGTTCTGTGTTTGTTTAAACAGTTAATTTTATTATTAAATGGTGCTATAATGTCTCTAGGGGGTGCCCACTCCCCCTAGAGACCTTCCACCCACTCAAGTGGGCATATAATGCTGGAATCACTTATGTACAGCAACTGACTCCTGTCAGCTGCTGTATAGTATTATCAATGAAAGCGCCGGGCTCCTCTGCGAGCAGCGCACATACTATAGCTATTGCTATAGTATGTGCGCTGTCCAAGGTTCTGAAGCCTCATACAGTAAGATCTATGGGCAGCGCTGCCCATAGATCTACTGTATATGGCTTCAGGACCTCGGACAGCGCACATACTATAGCAATAGCTATGGTATGCGCGCTGCTCGCAGAGGAGCCCGGCGCTTTCATTGATAAAACTGTACAGCAGCCGACAGGAGTCAATTGCTGTACATAAGTGATTCCAGCATTATATGCCCACCTGAGTGGGTGGAAGGTCTCTAGGGGGAGTGGGCACCCCCTAGAGACATTATAGGAACATTTATTAATACAATTAACACTTTAACAAACACAGAACACTTTGCTTATCCCAGCGGCAGCCGTGATAAGCAAAGTATATGCGGTAACCGGATTGCTCAGGATTTCACATCCAGAGCAATCCGGTTCCCGCATTGCAGATAACAGAACCGCTCCGAAAACTGCAGCGTGCATGATTTTTCACGCAGGCTGCAGAGCCAGAGGAGGTAACCTGATTGCTTGTGAAACAATCCAGTTTTTATCATAGGCTCCTATGAAAAGTGTTTCCTGATCGGGTTTTGAGCTTTTTAAAAGTTCAAAACCGGATCAGGTTTTTTTAAAAAAAACGGATGTGTGACCCAAGCCTTACTCTTGCTTTCCCACGTACCCTATGGACACAAACATTTTTTCCCTTTCCACCACGCCTATTCCCCTTTCCACGAGCAGCAGGCCTTTTGCCACTCATTTTGTATGTGAACAAATTGACAACTCTGCAGTTGTTGACAAAAAATATTCTGATGGAAATCAAGCAGAGCTGAGTGGCCAGACAGTGGTACTAGGCACAAAAAATTACGTTTGCTAGGTGCAGTTAAAAATTAGTAGAATGAACTACACTCAAGGTGTACTTGGTTGTATTACACATGGCCTACAGTAATGTTTTTTGTGGACGCTGCTTTTAGGCAAAAACTGACAGGTTTGCTAGGTGCAGTAAAAAATTAGTAGAATGAACTACACAGGTGGTGTAGCTTCTCTCACAAGTGGGCTACACCACTGTGGGACACAGCTAGTTTGCTACTAGCCCGAACAAAGTGCCTGGACTAGCTACAGCAAAAAAATGGCTAATTAAGACAGGTGGTGTAGCTTTCTTCACAACAGTGCTACACTACCTACCCTAATGGAGTCAAAGAGCTATATTACTGTGGCCAGATGCTTGGAGAAAGACTTGCACTGCACTGGCACACACCTGGCACACACCTGCCTGGCAAAAACTAATAGAGACTGCTCTAACCTAGCCTTCAAAAGGGCTGCAATTAAAACTAGTCCCTGCTTTTATGAAGTAGCCCTGAAAAGGGCTGATAGACTACTAGTCCCTAGTCCCTATCCCCAATCGCTATTCCTATGGAGCAGCCCTAAAGGGCAGGTATTACTAAGATTCGCACCCTTCCTCCAGTCCCTACTCCCTAAACCTATCTATCTAACTTTGTGTTCGCTCACTAGCTGACTGAGAGAACACAATTTAGAGTTTGCACTGTTTAGTGCGCATACACAGCAGCAGCGGTGCCGTCTAACAGCCTGCAGCAGCTATTAGCAAAATGCTGTCGATCGTTAAAATGGCCTTATAGTCTTATAGGGCTAGGACATGTGACAGACACAGCCAATGATGACCTTTGTTGTGTGAAGAAATGCACTTTGCAGTGTGGGTCTGTGATTGGCTAGCAGCCTGAACCGCCCCACTGTACATGCTTTAGGAAAAAAAGAGATTAATCTGTCCATCTTCTTGATTACCTGTCTCTGCATATATTGGAATGCACTAGGATGATATCCAAGTGCAGTCTGATGTCTCATTTACACCTATTGTGTTGTATGGTTGTGAGTGAGCCGAGATACGCCGCCAATCGCAGCATGTTGTGATTTTTTGCTTATGCAATCATCATGAGAAACAAAATCGCTGATCAACACCGCCCCATAATATAACATTGGGCTGAATGCAATCCAATAAAACATCACATAGCACTCAGCTGTGTTATACACTGGCTATATGCCAGTCTAATCACACCCTTAGGGCAGAGACACAGTTATGCGAGCTGCATGCAAGTGTCTTGCATGCATCTCACATGACTCACCCCGTCCGGCCCCTGCTTCTCTTAATGGGAGTGTAGAGCGCCTTGGAAACGCAATAATCAGCTCCACGCCCCCGTTCAGAGAAGCAGTGTCTGGGTCGGGGTGAGTCATGCGAGATGCACGCAACACATCACATGCAGCTTGCAAAGTGTATCTCTGCCCTTAGAGACATATTTACTTAGACAATTAGTGACGTGTTTAATATTTATTTAATGGGCTGTATATAATTGGCACACATCTGTACGGTAGATCTATTTAAATTTGAAGAAGCTTGTAATGTTTTTATTACGTATACTGTAGATTGTTAGCTAAAATGTGCTAAACCAACCTGTTCCAATATGTTAGTTAAATAGCCACTAAATTGCTGAACCTACCCATTGTCATTGTTTTTATTGATATTATTGAAATTGTACATAATAAAATAGGAAAAATAAAATGATTTGACAGTTATGTTGCCACTCATGGTTCCTTTCATATAAAAAAAATCACTCAAATGCCTTTCTTTCCTTGACAAAAATATTCATTAAAAACATTTCTCTGTGCTGCCATTTAATATAGTGCAGCCATTCAACCTGCGCAGGAAGCTTCCTGGAACCACACAAATACTGTGTAATTATCTTGTGGCTCCCTGCTGGTCGCTGCATATTCCAAGCACATAAGTGAGCAGTGTATTTCTAGGGCCGAGCTTCTGTCTTCATTGTCCCTGCTCAGAATATGAAACTCCACTTCATTATAGCAGGCCTGATCAAACTTGATAGATTTACCCATTATTCTTGACTGTGTCAACTTTCAATTTTTTTCCTTCAGCTCTTTTGTTTTGCCACCCAGGAGAGCATCTTTTCC
Organism: Allobates femoralis; assembly: GCA_033576535.1. NCBI lineage: Eukaryota > Metazoa > Chordata > Amphibia > Anura > Aromobatidae > Allobates > Allobates femoralis. The sequence continues at coordinate 526,335,075 of JARQOC010000001.1, read as the reverse complement.
AGAATGCCTATCATTTTATTTTTTTTTTAGCCAGGCAAACCAAGATTTGAGAAAAATATATTTAATCATGTGATTTTTACAAAGAAAAAGGACACATTTTTTCCTTTTAGCGAGTTATTGAATGTTTGCATTTGTTAAAGGCATTGCAGAACATGCCTGAAAAATAGGGAAATAAACAATCATTTATATTTCTGGTTGTCTAATTTTATATGATGTGTAGAGTGTCTTTACCTAATTATATTGCAATATAGTACATAAAGAAATATCACACTGAACAAAAACGCAACATTATTCATTTTGCTCCCATTTTTCATGGGCTGAACTCAGATTCAAGAATTTTTCTATGTACAAAAAGTCCTTTTTCTCTCAAATATGGTTCAAGGCCCTGTTACACAGTATGATGTCCCAGTAATCCGACCAACGATGGGGGTCGCTGGGACATTGTTATATGATCGCTGGTGAGCGATCAGGACCAGAGAGAACACTGGTATCCAGGGTAAACAGTGGGTAACTAAGCGGAGCACTGCGCTTAGTTACCCGATATTTACTCTGGTTACCAGCTCCCAGTGTGTGCTGTGCGGCGCTGGGAGGTCGTTGATCGTTGGTCACACACGCTGATGCTAGACGGCCAGCGGGAGACCAACAATTAAAAAATGGTCCGGGTCATTTACCAACGACCAACGAAGTACAAACTTATAGTTGGCCATTGGTACATGTCACACACAACGATGTCATTAACGATATTGTAGCATGTAATGGGGCCTTCACAAATGCATCTGAGATCTATTTCACACATCCGTGCAAAAACGCATGTGTGAGAGAGGCCGTTTTTTGTGCCCATGAATCCGTGTGTCCCACATCGTGTGACGTACATGTGCTGTCCGTGTGCTATCTGTGTAACATCCAGATAGCACACGGACAGCATGTCATTGTAAACTCACCTGTCTCCAGCGCTGCAGTCCCTCTCACTTCCAGGTCCGCTGCAGCTCACAGTGCATTGAATATTCATAAGCTTAATAAGCTGCCCCAGAAGTTAGAGGGAGCTGGAGTTAGGTAAGCATAAGGGGCTGAATCGCTTTTATACTTTTCTTGATCCTTGTAATCCTTGACATACCTATCACGGATGGACCGCCAACATACGTGCACTATTCTCTCTGCATGAGTTATGACAACAAAATACCACACACACAGATAGTCGTCGGCTATTGTCACGTCCTACTGACGGCCCCACACGTGGACCCACTGGACCGCGTAAAGCGGAGGCTGATACCGGGTGATAAAGAGGCGGACCAGTACCGTAAAGTCAACAGGTTTATTAGAACGATGACAACACAGGACCCCACGCCCCTGGGGAGAGCCACAAGGTCGCAACACTGGAACCCACCGAAGGAGACCCCGGAGCGCTTAACCCCTATACAGGGATCCCGCCGGAACCAGCCTCGGAGGGGCCAATGAAACGGACACGAGTGTTAAACCGACCCCAGGCGACGTGGTAAACAACAGCAACCGAGTCTAACCACAAGAAACGGAAACCGGGAACACAGAAGATCCGGAGCAGGGCTGGAGGACTCTTCAGCTGGGAACAGGTAACGGAGGCAGACCGAGACCACTGGAATCAGCGAGAAGCCGGCACGGAAGGAATCTGCGGGAAGGAACAAGAGTAATCAAAATCAAGCCAATAAAGGAACAGCCTGACCAGACCAGGATTTAGCAAGTTCTCTACATAGAAATTGCCCTGGCAATGAGTAAGGGAAAACAGGAAGCTTATATCATAACAGGGTACACCTGATTGGTAGAACACAGAGACCTGGTGATTGGCTGAGGGGAGGGGCTAGCTCCCTGCAGTTCACCATCAGATACTAATGTGGAGATGAATTGACATAGCTCAAGCAGTGGTCCTGGAAGTGAGAGGAGCAGTGTTACTCAAGCAGAGGGTGCTGGAGCCCTGCGGCTGGAAACAGGTGCGCGCACCCGGGGAGCATGGGGTAAGGAAGACGCCACCCGAGCGACCCGCGGGCGGCGGCTGCCAGCGCCCCGGAGCCGTCGGCGGATGGTCGACACCCGGAACCCTTGAGACCGGACAGGGGCAGTCGGAGCCGAGGGAGTAACGGCAGCATGCCGCGGGGCACGGGCGGCAGGCCCCTGGGCGGTAACAGTACCCCCCCCTCCACGCCCCCCCGGATGGAACCCGGCCAGAAACCTGCGCAAGAGGCGCGGAGCATTGACGTCAGCCTCGGGTACCCAGGACCGTTCCTCAGGACCAAACCCCTTCCAGTCGACCAAATACCACTTAGAACGACCCCTCATCTTCATGTCCAGAATAGCGCTGATCTCGAACACGTCGGAAGCCGTAACCGGTGGTGGATGCGAGTCCGAATCCGGGAAGTAGCGGTTGAGGACCAGAGGCTTGAGGAGAGAACGGTGGAAAGAGTTATGGATACGCAGTGATGGAGGCAAACGTAACTGGTAGCACACCTCATTCAGTCTCCGGACCACAGCAAAGGGGCCGATATATCGCGGACCGAGCTTGTAAGATGGCATCTTGAGGCGTATATACTTGGAGGAGAGCCATACCTTGTCTCCGGGGTTGAACAGGGGGGAGTCCAGACGACGCTTGTCGGCATGACCTTTCATCCGCTGGGAAGCCCTCTCCAGGGCCGAACGGGTCGTCGCCCAGATCCTGGTAAAGTCTCGAGCCAGCGTGTTTGCAGCTGGATTCGGAGTTGCGTCCGCTACGGGACGTGGGACCCTGGGATGGTGTCCGTAGACTATGAAGAAAGGACTGTTACCGGAGGACTCACCAACATGGTTGTTATAGGAAAACTCGGCCCAAGGAAGCAGGGAGGACCAGTCGTCATGGTGGGCGTTGACGAAATGTCGCAGGTACCCGGACAACACCTGGTTTACCCGTTCCACCTGCCCATTGGACTGAGGATGATAAGCAGAAGAGAAGTCGAGGTTGACATCGAGCTTCTTGCAGAGGGAACGCCAGAACCTGGAGACAAACTGCACACCCCTGTCGGAGACAATGTTGGAGGGAAGACCATGCAGACGGAGAACATGAGACACAAACAGTTCAGCCAACCTGGGAGCAGATGGAAGACCGGGCAGGGGAATAAAATGAGCCATCTTCGAGAACCGGTCAACCACGACCCATACCACAGTGTTACCGGAGGAGACAGGAAGGTCAGTGACGAAGTCCATAGCGATGTGTCTCCACGGTTCTGAGGGCACCGGTAGGGGTAGAAGGAGCCCGACGGGCCGTTGCTTGGGCGTCTTGTTCCGAGCGCAAGAGGGGCAGGCGGAGACATAGTCGGAGATGTCCCGACGCATCTGCGGCCACCAATAGTACCGCTCAATCAGGAGCTGGGTCTTTGTCACCCCTGCATGGCCTGCGAGTCTGGACGAATGACCCCAGCGCAGGACGTGCCTGCGATCCGCCTCGGGTACCAGCGTCTTACCTGGAGGCGGAAGGGACAGACGGAGTGGTGCCACCATGCGGATGTTGGAAGGATTGATGATGGGTCGGGGCTCCTCCTCTTGGTCTTCTACGAGGAAGGACCGGGATAGGGCATCCGCCTTGATGTTCTTGCCTGCTGGGCGAAAATGGAGGTGAAAGTCAAAGCGGGCGAAAAACAGTGACCATCGAGCCTGTCGGGGATTGAGCCTCTGTGCCGACTGGACGTATGCCAGGTTTTTGTGATCAGTGTAGATGACAACGGGATGTACTGCCCCCTCCAGGAGGTAACGCCATTCCTCCAGTGCCATCTTGACGGCCAGCAGCTCCCGATCCCCTATGGAGTAATTCCGCTCGGCGGAGGAAAAGGCCTTAGAGAAAAAACCGCATGTCACCATACGCCCTGAGGAGGACTTCTGGGAGAGGACGGCTCCGGCTCCGGAGGAGGATGCGTCCACCTCCAGAAAAAACTGGTTATCCGCCACCGGCCGGTGGAGAACTGGAGCCGAGGAAAAGGCACTCTTGAGTGTCGTGAAGGCGGTCTCGGCCTCGGGAGTCCAGGCCTTAGCAGGCGTCCCCTTCCGGGTCAGCGCGGTAAGGGGCTTGACCACGTCGGAGAAACGTGGGATAAACTGCCGATAATAGTTGGCAAAACCAAGGAACCTCTGGATGGTCTTGAGTCCCACGGGTCGGGGCCACGAAAGGATTGCGGACAGCTTCTCCGGGTCCATCTCCAGACCGACGTCGGAGATAACGTAGCCCAGAAAGGGCAAAGATGTCCTTTCAAACAGGCATTTTTCGTATTTGGCATACAACTGGTTTTCCCCGTAACCGGAGAAGGACCCGTCGGACATCTCGCCTGTGAGTGGGAAGATCCGGGGAAAATACCAGAATGTCGTCCAGGTAGACCACGACACACACGTACAGAAGGTCCCGGAAGACATCGTTCACGAATTCCTGGAAGACAGCGGGGGCGTTACTGAGACCGAACGGCATTACCTTGTACTCATAGTGCCCGTCCCTGGTGTTGAAGGCGGTCTTCCATTCGTCTCCGGCTCGTATCCGGACCAGGTTATATGCCCCTCGGAGGTCCAGCTTCGTGAAGACTCGGGAACCACGTAACCGGTCGAACAGCTCCGGAATGAGGGGAAGCGGGTATCTATTTTTCACGGTGATGGCGTTGAGACCCCGATAGTCAATGCACGGTCGTAAGGAGCCGTCCCTCTTCTTCACGAAGAAGAACCCTGCCCCTGCGGGTGAGGAGGACTTCTGGATGAAGCCCCGCGCCAGGCTGTCCCTTACGTAGTCGGACATTGCCTGGGTCTCGGCAGGGTTTAAGGGATAGATACGGCCTTTCGGCAGTTGAGCCCCAGGCAACAGGTCTATAGGACAGTCATAAGGTCTGTGCGGGGGTAACGTCTCAGCCTCCTTCTTGTCGAAGACGTCGGCATACGACCAATAGGCCGAGGGCAGACCAGGTAACGCTGCCGGTGATGGCGGCAACCGGACCGGGGACACGGGAAGAAGGCAACGACTATGACAAGCCTGCCCCCATCGCAGGACCTCACCTGTACGCCATTCCAGAACCGTTCATGCATGCGGAGCCATGGAAGACCAAGCAAAAACGGAGGAGACAGGGTCGGCAGGACATAGAAAGTGAGGCGTTCCGTGTGCAGAGCTCCGACCTGTATCTCTACCTCTCCGGTGACACCCGTCACGGCGTCCTGTAAAGGTCTCCCATCGACAGAGATGATGACGCGGGGTTGCTGCAGGGGGTATATAGGAATACTATAGCGCTGCGCTGCGTCCTGTTGCACAAAATTACTTGCCGAACCGGAATCCAGGTGAGCCACCTCCGAATGGCGTCTGTCTCCGACCTTAAGCAGGATGGCGATAGTAAGAGGGTGAAAGGAATCGTTCTTCGTTAGGGTGGTTTCTCTTACCTCTCCAAGACGAAGGTCCACCGGTCGCTTGGGGCATTGGCGACGAAAGTGGTCAGATCCTCCGCAGTACAGGCATAGGCCCCAGGCGATCCTCTCCTCCCTTATCTGGCTCCGGGAGCGGACGTGATCCACCTGCATGGCCTCCTGGCTTGTCGAAGGTGCTGTGGGCACCGGAAGAAAGGTCGCTGAAAAGTGGGAGCTAAGCGAAGGGGTCTTCTCTCCCCCGTCCTCTCCTGGGCTCTCTCCTGCGACCGCTCCTGTAGACGACGGTCAATTCGGATGGCGAGGGTAATGTACTCCTCCAGGGAGCTGGGCAGGTCCCGGACCGCCAGTTCGTCTTTAATCCGGCTCGACAATCCCCGGCGGAAGACACCAACTAAGGGCTCATCCGCCCAGCGGAGTTCGGAAGCAAGGGTACGGAACCGGATGGCGTATTGCCCAACAGACTGGTTACCTTGGTGTAAGTTGAAGAGTGCCTCGGTGGCGGAGGCCACCCGACCCGGTTCATCGAAGGTTCTACGGAAGGTGTCCAAGAACGCCCGGAGGTCGGACACGATGGGATCCTCCCTCTCCAATACCGGGTTGAACCATGCCAGTGCCTCTCCCTCGAGATGCGAAGCCAGAAACGCCACCCTTGCCTCATCCGTCGGGAATTGGTGGGGTAGCAGCCGGAAGTGGAGTTGGCACTGGTTGATGAACCCCCGACAAGTCTTAGGATCCCCTGCATACCTGGTGGGCTGGCATAAGTGAGGAAAAGACACGGTTCCGGCCGGAACTCCAACAGGTAACACGGGAACGGAACCCGGACCTCCAGTCGCTCTCTGTAGGCTGGTAAGCCGATCGTCCACGGAGGCCAGATGGGATAGCACCCGAGTCTGTATCCCTCTCTGGTGGTCCAATTCCTGGTGGAGACCCAAGATCTGAGAAGAGAGAGCGGGATCAGAAGCGGAGAGCGCCCCCAGGCGCCCCTCCAAAGACTGGATAAAACCCACGACCTGGTCGTGACTCTGGCGGAGTCCGGCCATCTCTCTTTGGGCATCAAACCTGGTATCAGCGGGTCCATGGCCAGGGCAAGATCTGTCACGTCCTACTGACGGACCCCACACGTGGACCCACTGGACCGCGTAAGGCTGATACCGGGTGATAAAGAGGCGGACCAGTACCGTAAAGTCAACAGGTTTATTAGAACGATGACAACACAGGACCCCACGCCCCTGGGGAGAGCCACAAGGTCGCAACACTGGAACCCACCGAAGGAGACCCCGGAGCGCTTAACCCTATACAGGGATCCCGCCGGAACCAGCCTCGGAGGGGCCAATGAAGCGGACACGAGTGTTAAACCGACCCCAGGCAACGTGGTAAACAACAGCAACCGAGTCTAACCACAAGAAACGGAAACCGGGAACACAGAAGATCCGGAGCAGGGCTGGAGGACTCTTCAGCTGGGAACAGGTAACGGAGGCAGACCGAGACCACTGGAATCAGCGAGAAGCCGGCACGGAAGGCATCTGCGGGAAGGAACAAGAGTAATCAAAATCAAGCCAATAAAGGAACAGCCTGACCAGACCAGGATTTAGCAAGTTCTCTACATAGAAATTGCCCTGGCAATGAGTAAGGGAAAACAGGAAGCTTATATCATAACAGGGTACACCTGATTGGTAGAACACAGAGACCTGGTGATTGGCTGAGGGGAGGGGCTAGCTCCCTGCAGTTCACCATCAGATACTAATGTGGAGATGAATTGACATAGCTCAAGCAGTGGTCCTGGAAGTGAGAGGAGCAGTGTTACTCAAGCAGAGGGTGCTGGAGCCCTGCGGCTGGAAACAGGTGCGCGCACCCGGGGAGCATGGGGTAAGGAAGACGCCACCCGAGCGACCCGCGGGCGGCGGCTGCCAGCGCCCCGGAGCCGTCGGCGGATGGTCGACACCCGGAACCCTTGAGACCGGACAGGGGCAGTCGGAGCCGAGGGAGTAACGGCAGCATGCCGCGGGGCACGGGCGGCAGGCCCCTGGGCGGTAACAGCTATCATTGAAAAAAAATGCTACATAAGGTTTCATGTGCTTAAAGTTTGTATGGCAATTTACCGATCTCCTACTGATGCTCAAGAGGAAGCCCTTTGAAGTTGGGGAACATTTGCAGGATAATAGATGACCAGATTTTCCTGTTTTTAACAACATCCTGGTGGCCGGTGTCTCCTTGGTCCCATATGGATGTATGTGGCTCTACCAGATTGATTAGTGTCTCATTGTCCACTTTTGGTTTGTCAGCAATCACTACGATGTTTAATTTTCCTATTTTAACAGGGCCCTACAACAACAACACACGAGCAGGTCAAGGTAAACCTTCTAATCAAGGCTTGGAAAATTGGGAACATCACATTTAAATATAGTATGCTTGATGTGGTACATGCAAGATGACAACACAGTCCACTATGGTCATTTCAAACAGTCAAACAGCCCTGAAATCTAATATATAAAGCTGAATGTGTGTATGTGTGTATGTTTGTATGTATGTATGTATGTATATCCGGGATTGGCATCTACACCGTCGCAACTACAGCCACAAAATTTTGCACAGTCACACGTCTGGACCCCAAGAGCGTCATAGGCTATGTTGTGAGGCAAAATTTTAACCCTGTGCTTCCAGTTCACCAAACAATTTTGGCCCAATCTACATAATGGGGAAAAAGCAAAAAAAAATGTGTGGGAGGACAATCGACAGCTGCCAGCTACAGCCACAAAATTTTGCACAGTCACACGTCTGGACCCCGGGAGCATCATAGGCTATGTTGTGAGGTGAAATTTTAAGCCCGTGCGTTCCAATTCACCAAAAAATTTTGGCCCTATCTACATAATGGAGAGAAAGTGACAGTTACCAGTTCACAGTTGTGAATGAGAGGGGCTTAATGACAGCACCAAAAACTAACAGCATATGTGGCACCCCAAGGGTTAAAGTGCCACAGAAACATCAACACAAGTTTACTCCCCACACAACACCACACTAGAAAGTGGGAGGAGCTTAGTTGGCACCTGCACTAGTGGGAGGAGCTAAGTTGTTTACCACAGAGCAGGAGTGACAGTTAGTTCAGTTTAGTCTGGAGCAGGAGCAGAGTCAAGTAGAAGTGGAGGTCCTGAGAGGTCTGAGGAAAGGAGACAGAGTAACAGAGGAACATCCCTGGGATAAAGAGTTACCCCAAACTTAACCCCGGAAAGGCGCTTAAGACGGATACCGGATCCAAGGCTGTGCCTGAGACAGAAAGGACAGTAAACACCGGCATAGTGAAGGTCCACCATCTTCACTGTACCATAGCAAAGCAACACGGAGGGGTCAGTGACACAGAGGACTCAAGTTGCCCAGCATATTGCTACCCGTGAGCAGAGACAGGGCCAGCAGTACAGCTACAAGCAGCAGCAGGGCCACACACAGTGCATAAGTAGGACGCCAAGGACCCGGTCAGGGTGGGAGCAACCCGGTACAGACTCCGTGGACAATATTGTGTTATACCATCTGCAAGTAAAGACTTGGAAAACAACAGAAACCGTGAGTGTGTGTGATCCTTATACTGAAGCCCCACTTGCCCTCATATACTGCGATTACCTCTACTCTCATCATCTCTACTGCTACCCCTACTCTCCTGCAGCATCAATAACTATCCTCACAGACTTTAACTACTACTACCACTGCCCCGGAGAACCCAGTTCTGCCCACAGGAACTATTCTATCCAAGCTGCTATCCCATCATCACCGGAGGTTTTGCAGCAGCGGCGGCCCCATTACGGGCCGCATATAGTGGGTGGTGTCACGAGTGACAAATCCCCTGTAAATAACCCCCATTTTATTGCGAGGGCCCGGGACACGATCCGGACCAGGACCGCCGTGACATCCCCCAGCAGTACACCGGTCCGGCACCGAGTACCCCGTCCCAGTGGGCTCCACACATATACCAGCATCTAGTCACTAAGGTGGGGCCCTGTAATGCAATATTCACCACGCACAGGGACATGTATACATACCACACGCACAAAGAGTAACAGCTAAGGTGGAGCCCCAACATTAGATACTCACCATGCACCCGAACACAAACACACACACCACAAAGAGAGACACACACACAGAGACACACACCACACAGACACCCCCCCCCCCCCCACAGGGACACACACACATACACACCCTATAGGGACACATGCACTCACCCCACAGGGGCACACACACCACAGGGACACCCCTCCCCCCCAAAAGGACACACACCACAGGGACCCCCCCACAGGGACACACGCACACCACTGGGACACACACACACCCCAGGGTCACACACACCCCGGGGACACACACACCCCAGGGACACAGATGTGCACAAATCGCCTCACACAACTCGCCTCATACGTCTGGTATCTTTAATTTCCAAAAATAAACATTTGATTGAAAACAGCCAATGTGCAACACATGTGCCATATAGGGAATTAAGGCAGATGTCAGTCACATGAGCTGTCTATTATGTGTATGTGTGAGGTAACATATACTGCCCGGCCAGGTGGAGGGTTTACTGTTGGCTGGAGATTTATCAGGCTACCTATAGCAACCAATCACTGCTCAGCTTCTATTTTCCTACAGGTCATTAATGTGACATATTCAAATTCTATTTTGTTATAGCTAACAGCAGTTATTTATTAACCCGGGCGTAGCCAGGTACTACAGCTAGTACATCAATAAAGCCTGATTAACTGTGTAGGTAACAATATTACTTACATCAGGAATCTTCTTGCGCTCAACAGTCCTTTGTTTAGAAGGTCTTCTCCCTGACTTTAGAAACCTCTTTCACCTGCACATGAGAACAACAACAACATATGTGATGTATCAGCAGAAACACACACATGAAAACAAAAATGGTACAATTTTGCTTCTACATTTGTGGCCCATGACAATACTTTACAGCGGGTGAGTATCAGCCAAACACGTCCACGTAGGAAATAGAGGAACATGATGCTGGTGGGGAGGAGTGACCAATGGAGCAGATGGGGGAGGAGAGTAGAGGGGGAGACAAAGGTGATCCAAGGAGATAGTGGTCTGAAGATATGGAGGAAATTACATAGGTAGCTCAGGGGGAAGAAATATAAATAGGATGACTGAGGTTGAGTGGCCCTCTTTTGACTTTGGATCACCGGACAGCAAAGTGATCCTGCTACAAGATAGCACAAGTGACCTGAGGCCCAGCCCCCTCCTGTAGCTTTTTCATACTGGTATGAGATTCACAAATGGAATGACCACAGGCAGCTTTCCCCCCCCAGGCTGGTTGTAAAAGACAATAGATAAGGCTGGAGCAGTCTTAGTCTACGCTGCATACTTGCTGGGTTTTTTTACGCATTCATGTTTTCTGCAGTTTCTTCATGCATATTTTTATGCAGGTAGGAAAAAAGCACTGCATTCACACACTGCGTTTTTGCAGCTTTTTTTACACATGTGTTTTTTTTCTGCATTGTATACTACAAAAACATGGAAACAAAGTTTTGTCAAAAAAGTAAAAAAAAAAAGAGTCCTTGATGTAATTTCCTGTCTTCTCATTACTGTGGAGAGAGTATACACTGGAGTATACAGAATGGACAATCTAGCAGTGCAATGTCCATCAGTGAAAGATGCCTCAGCCAGCGTGGCTACATTCATACGTAGTATATTTCCCGTGCTTTTTTTTATTTACCCACGTTTTGCGGCCGCACTATTTAGCGCCGGTATTAAAACATAGTGCATTCACAAACCGTGCTTTTTTACGACCGCATTTTTCCCCCAAAAGCGCAGGAGGAAGTGATGTCACACAGGGGGAGGAAGAATCCTGTGTTCCTCATCCAGTTTGACATATCAGGGCTGTAGTTTCGCTTTCACAGTGTTTCTACATAAATGTATCTACATACACTGCGAAAGCGAAATAAAACTTAACAAAAGGCTTTAAGAATAAAAAAATAAAATACCTCTCTGCCGGCTATCCCGGGACCTGAGGGGAAGATGTCTGATCGCTGCAAGGACCTGAATCATCTGATTGGCCAGTTGCGATCAGCTGATGTGTCATGTGACATAATCAACTGAGAGGTTTGCCGAAGTACATTGGAGTTCACGCTCCACGCAACTATGTCTTGAACTCCGATTAACTTTCCGACGGCCGGGTGCGCTGCTTCTGCCTGTTACATCTCTACCAACAGACGTGTGTATCATCTGGTAGAGATATAGCAGAGCTGAAGAAGAAGATCTCATCTGGACTACGTCAGAGTTTTCTTTTCTGCAATAAAGATGGCGTCACTAATTGTGTTGTGTTTTATTACTAATAAAATTATTTTTCTCTGTGTTGTGCTTTTTTTTATAAGATTACTAGAAATGTATGGTGGTCATGTCTAATATTGGCGTGACCCCATGAATTTCAGACTTAGGGCCAGCAGACAAAGCTAGCCCTAAATCCATTTTACCCAGTGACCCGCCGCACGAGGGCCTTGGATGAGCCGAATACAGCGCCAGAAGATGGTGCTTCTATGAACGTGTCATTTTCAGGGTGGCTGCAGACTGCAATTCGCAGCGGGCGGGGGGGGGGGGCAGAAAGCTTGGACGACCCTGCTCTGTGGATTTCAGCCCCCAGCTGCCTAGCTGTACCTGGCTGGACACGAAAATAGGGCGAAGCCCACACATTTTTTTTAACACGCATTTTATGTGTTTGGGGTCTTATTTATATTTTTAGTTTTTAATGTTTAAAAAAAAAAAATTGACGTGGTCCTCGCCCTATTTTTTTGTCCAGCCAGGTACAGCAGGCAGGTATGGGCTGAAAACGAAAAATATAGGGAAGCCCTTTTTTCAAATTATTTCATGAATTTTATGAAATAATTAAAACAAAAAATGATGTGGGCTTCGCCCTATTTTTGTGTCCAGCCAGGAACAACTTGGCAACTGGGGCTGGAATCCGCAGCGTGGGATGTCCCAAGCTTACCGCCATCCCCCCTGCAAATTGCCACCCCAGAAAGTGGGACGTTCACAGAAATGCCATCTACGGGCGCTGTATCCGGCTCATCCAGGGCCCTGGTGCAGTGACTCACTTAGTAATAATAGGGTTAGGGCCTGCTTTGTATTATCAGCTGGCCCTAAGCCCGAAATTCATGGGGTCACACCAATATCAGACATGACCACCATGAATTTCTACTGCTCATATATAAACACAACACAGAGAAAAAGATTTTTGTTAGAAATAAAACAGAACACAATTAGAGACTCCATCATTATTAAAGAAACCCCTCCCTTCGACGTAGGCCAGGGTAAAGGGTCCAGCGATGCCCAATCTGGATCCAATATCATCTGATCGGTTTGCTGGATCAAATGATCAATATCAGGCTCAAGAACCTGAATGAGGTGATAGATCAGCTGATTGTTTAAAAGCAGGTAAATAATCAACTGATGTGTCATCAGTAGAATAAAAAACCATACTCACCTCTGCAGATATGTCCGATCAGCTGCAGCACCTCCCGGTGATCAGCTGATGCTGTCTCCTCACAGCATTAGCTGATCGTTAAGTCCGGGGGTAAAGAGATGGCTTTCAATTGTCGGACATAAATGATCAGCTGATACTGTCAGCTGATGCTGTGAGGAAACAGTATCAGCTGATTACTGGGAGGTGCTGTAGCTGATCGGACGTGTCTGCAGAGGAGTGAGTATGAGGATTTTTTAAATTTTCTTCTGCTCTTTACTTTTCATTTAGCTTAGCAGCGAATGTACAGGAGCCAGAAGCTGCCGCAAATACCCTGCTAAGCGAAAGTAAGATGTCACACATGTCACACGGGGGGAGGAACACAGGATTCTTCTTCAGGGGCCATTATACCATGTGTCTTCAGCTGGTTGTAGCTCATACAACCAGAGAAGGTGAGTTGCACGCTAGAAAAGGTGTGTTCATAGTGAAACATTTAAAGCCGTATGTGCGCTATCCTCTCTTTTATATTTTATATATCATTATATAGGACATGTGACCAGTATACAGTATATATTGTGCAGGTATGTGTATATAGCATGGATATACCAGCATATAGGACATGTGACCAGTATATAGGGCAGTAATGTTTATACAGGACGGTACAGTATATATCAGTGTATAGGACATGTGAGTGGTATAGAATATATGGGGCAGTAATGTGTATACAGGACTTTATACTGTATATCAGTATATAGGACATGTGAGCAGTGCTCAGTATATAGGACATATGGTGATATTAGTTGTTATGTAGGAAGCTGCATTTGAGTTGCACTACATGGAAGGTATTTTGTGCCCTGTATAAACCGGTATGTGATTGGCGCTATATCACATTATTGCTTCTTGTATGCTTCTTGTATTCAGTATGTGTTTGCGCTATATGGTGGTATTGTGTGTCCTGTATAAAACTGTATCTGATTTGTATAAGGATACTGTTAAGCAGTATAGAATTTGCACTATATGCTGGTATTAGGCTTCATGCATGAAGCAGTTTTGGATTTACATTATATGGTGATATTAAGTTCCCTGTAGGAAGCAGTATTTCATTTGCACTATATGGCAGGTATTGTGTCCCCTGTATAAAGCAGTATTTGATTTGTATTAGGGTACTGTTAAGCGGTATGGGATTTGCACTATATGGCAGTATTAGGCTTCATGTATGAAGCGATTTTTAATTTACATTATATGGCGGTAATAAGTGCCCTGTAGGAAGCGGTATTTTGTTTGCACTATATGGCAGGTATTGTGTCCCCTGTATGAAGCAGTATATGAACAGTCAGTGTGAAATCGCCTCATCATTAAGTTCGTTTGTCGGCGGAGAACATAGTGGATCTAGCAGCCTGGGACTCATTTTTAGAGAAATATAATAGGCGATCTTTGGTGATGGATGGTGCACTTTGCTGGATATGGACTTTTACACGGATGTAGTGGGTAGCTCCGGTTTTGGGGCCTACTTTAAAAGGTAAATGGTGTGTAACCAGGTGGCGTGATGAATGGGTCAAGAACATAGCATCGGCAGAGATTTTCCCTATCTTAGTAGCAGTGACATTGTAGAAAGGTCAGCTTACCTATAAAATAGATTGCCTCCTCAGAGCCAGACACAGCGGCAGGATGGGAGAAGAAGAGGTAGGCGTGGGATGAACGCGATCTGTAGCTTCAAGGAAAGAGATACAGATTCTGATTATTGTGACCAGCTCCTATTTCTTTACAAGGGGGATGTTCTTGGGGGTCAGAGGAAAATTGGTGGTCGTACAGAATCTATATGTATGGTTCCCTCCCAGGGGAAAATAGGAATGGCAAAGTCTGGAGTGGTTTTAGGTATTGGCTCCAGAAGCTGAAGACAATGTTTGTAGCCTTCCCTCCCGGACTCTGGCATGTGGTATCAGGGCTGATGATTCATTAATTATTATTATTATTTAAAGAGCACCATTGATTCCATGTTGCTGTAATTAATTAGGTTATCCTTAGAGAGTAGCACATGGGCGGCTTGCCAGCTTGGCAGCTTTAGGAACAGGGAAGATGGCATAGAACCTGGGGTGAAAATTAATCTGAGGAAGACTGGGTGGGGGTAATATTGAGAGGGTTGGGCAGGTAGTAGGTGGTAAGTGGTCATTAGCAAAGATAGACCAGATAATCGCGGGGTTAGCATTCAGTTATAAACTTTGTAATAGAAATTATTCCACAAACAATTTTCTAGCGAAACAGAAACCCATGGGTTTTCGCAGGGTTGGAGGCATTTTAGTTAGAGACATCATGAACACCCAGAAAGGGGTGGAATTTTGAAAGCGGAAGTTAAAAAAAAAACAATGCAGAAAAGGAAAGATGTCACTGTCAGGAAGGAAAAAGCGATTCAGTTATCAGCCAATTGCGATGTTTGGAGATGTTTATGAATGCTAGACCTTTATTATGTCATGAGGACGGGTCGTTTTGGTCAAAGTATCCGTATATCATGGTGTTTCCAAAAGGTCTAGAGGGGGCTGACTTGGATTCACACAGTTATACGGATTTCATATTGGGGCTACATTAGAGGCAGCTGTGTGGGGTCAGAGTTCGCTGTGGGGGGTCAGAGTTCGTAGATTGTACAGAGGATTGGACGGTGGGAGTCCCGGCAGTATCGGTCTTATGTTAGACCTCGGGTCTTAAAGGAACCTGGTTATTCTTAATATGAATATGCATTAATTTTATGTTTGTTTCATGACAGGAAGGGTCCCACTTTTAGTCTGGATCCTAGGCCAATGGGGAGGTTCATTGGGGAGCATTGCGGGTAGACAGACGAACGTACGGGAGACAGCTGGATATCTCAAGACACACAGCACTAATCTGGTGGCTCAGATTTAAGGTTATGGCCTGGAGTTGGGTACTAGAAGACGTTCACAGGGCAGTAAGATTGGATAGAGCCCCAAATATTTTAGTTTTGCATATGGGGGATATAAAAAAACCCACTATTTTATCATGTAACAGATTAATGTGAACAAGGTGGTATCCAAATTCGTGGTTCAAAACGGGGGTGGTAGCAGTACAGCACTCAGATTTAGATGGTACAGACAAGGAATTTTGATTGCCAGACCAAGTGCATTTAAAAGTGTGGGGATCAGACTTATGGATCCTGAGGTTACAGGAGGGATTAAAAAGGGCCACAGCATTGCTGGATGGTGGGGTCTCAAGAACATGAGGTGGTCATCAAAGTGCTCTCGGTGTGGCGTTGGTGAGTCCTCGAAGTTGGTTAAAAAATTTGGGATTGGGGATTCATTAAATACATAGATCCCCTTTATTGGATGGTTAATTGATGGTGGTCTGGTGAGATTTGGGTGGTACACGGCGATGGAATGTCGGGTTCATATAAACAGTATTGGAGGACAACCTCTTCCCTCGGTTTCATGGTGCTGCTGAGCCAGCGAACACAGCTAGGAGTAAGGGAAGAGAGCAATGTCAGGGAAAAAAATCACCAGATCTTTTGTAGCTTTGAGGACCTCACCAATTGTTTTAATTATGTTTGTCTTATAAATAAATTTGCTGCTGTGGCCATTTTTAGCCAAAGAAACATGGATTTTTGTCTGTGTTTTATTCATGGGATGGGGTTGGAGGGAACTCCCAAAACAGGTAAGATGGGTGTTAGTGGTCAGGTTACATGAATTCAGGTCTGCAAAAATTTTTTTTTCAAGAGCTGTTTTGGTTATTCCACATAATCTTAATGTTTTTGAGTGCGCTGAATCTGAAAATGACTTCCTCTTTGTCGTAGGACATCACGTTTTCTGACAATTTAAGTAACTATGTTAAATAAGACAATACCTCAAAATAAATGAAAATAGACACATAAAATTAATTTTTTATTACAAATGTTTCATGCAAATCATTTTTTGTAACTGCAATGAGCTCACTAACACACACTAAAATCGATTCTTCTTCCCTGTGAGGCTTCTCTTGGTACATTTACGCTTGTGAGTTGCATTTGTAATGTCTCTCTGAAGCGTCCAACAGTAGTCTGCCATCATTATAATGCTCCATCTTCCCTGGTATCGTCTTTCCATCTCTTTAATATACTGGTGGAATCGTTCACCTTGCTCTTCACTCACAGCTCCCAAATTTTCAGGAAAGTTGTCAAGGTGGGAATGGAGGAAATGCACTTTCAAACTCATCAGGCAACCTAAAGCTTGAAATGCTTTTAGCATTCATCTGACGATTTGTTTGTAGTCAGGGTCTTTGTTATTGCCTAAAACTTTCTCTATGACCTCTTTAAATGCAATCCACCCTTCTTTTTGAGGATGCGTCATAGTATTGATAAACTCTTGATCAGCTATAAGCCTTCTAAAGTCTGGTCCGACGAACACATCTTACTTCAATTTTGCCTCTGAGAGGCCTGGAAACTTGGCGACCAAGTATTTGAAGCATTCTCCATCTTTTGGAAGTGATTTTATGAATTGCTTCATCAATCCCAATTTGATGTGGAGAGGTGGTAGAAGAACTTCATGGGAAGGAACCAAAGTTTCTCAGAGGACATTTTTTCACCAACTGTGAGCACCCTCGGCTGCCAATTCTTCTTGGTCGAGTGATTTTATGGGTCTCGACTGTCCCATAGACACAGAAAGCAAGGGTATTTGGTATACCCAGCTTGTTGCCCGAGCAGCATGCACAAGACTTTCAAATCCCCGCACAATTGCCAACCGTGGTCTTCATATTTAAGTTTATGAAGAACCAATTCCAAGTTCTCATAGGTTTCCTTGAGGTGTACGGAATAACTTACAGGGATGGAAGCATAAAAACCGCCGTTGTGGAGTAAAACTGCTCTGAGACTTCTTTTTGAAGAATCTATAACAAGATGCCATTGCGCTGAATCATTGGATTTTGAATTGACCCATCAAACTTTCGACATCTATGCAATAAACCAACTTATCTTCCTGGGCAAAGTAAGGAACAAACTCGTCTTCACAATGTCTGAACCATGAAAAAGTCACTCCTGGCAACAATAAATTCTTGCTTTTGAGCCTTGAGCCGAGTAACTCAGCGGCATCTTTGGGAAGATTCAAGTCTCTTACCAAATCATTCATCTCCTCCTGGGAAAACAATTTTGGTCTTGTATCATCTTCAAAGTCAGAACTTGATTCATCATCTGGTTCAGGTATGACTCCATCTTCATCGGAGCTAGTTATCTCTTCCAAGTTAGCAGGGGCCTTGGGTACTGGTATATCTGTGCCATGGGGGATGGGACGAATTGCTGAGTGAATATTTGGGTATGAAATGGAATGCTTCCATTTGAATTATACCCTTTCACATCGCATCGAACAAAAGTAACAATTGTCACTATGGTTCTTTTGCTCTCACCATACCATAGGAATCCCATAACGGAAAGCTTTTTTCTTACCCTTGAACCAATTTCGGAGGTTCTCAACATAACGTTTGCACACTTTATGAGGCGCCCAAGCTTTATCTTGATCTCCAAGCTTTAGTCCGAAATATGCAAAGTATACTTTTTTCACAAAGTCTGTAATATTCAGCTGCTGCTTCACCACTGAATATTCACCACAAATGTAACAGAAACTGTCAGGCGAATTTATACACTTCCGCTGATCCATAATGCTAATTTTGGGAAACACGGTTGAATATGACGAGCCAACACGAACTGAGATTAAAAAGTGTGAACAGGCGAGAACCAAGATAAAACAATTGAAACAAGCCCGGGCATGTCAGAGCCCACTCGATCAGCTTGCAACATGTTGATGCTGGTTTCATAAGCTCACTCTGAAAGTTCTTTTCTTTGAAAGTTATATTTTTGGCATTGCATATCTTCAATGCATTGATGTGAATTAATTAATAGTAATTTTGACTTTCAAAACCCTAAGATAAAAAAAAAATACCAAAAATTAAGAAAAAATTACTAAATTTTGCATTTTGTGGCAAATCCTGACGTCCAGGATTTTTTCAATATTTTTTTCTTTTTCAGCACACCAAAATACATGGAAATTAGATGAAAATAAGCAAACAGCTATTTAGTCGAAGAAGGAAAAGTGGTTAAAAAATAAAAAAATCGGATACTCACCTTAACCGACGGCTGTATCGGGACCTGCCGATGCACATCCATTCATGTAAAAGGACCTGTCACTCTCTCAGCCAATCAGATGGCTGGGAGAGATCTGGCCAATCAGATGCCGCCATGTCACAATGACGTAATCGCTAGCAGCCACCTGATTGGCCAGATGGAAAGGTCCTCTCAGGTACACCGAGGACCTTTCCATCTGGCCTATCAGGTGGCCGCTAGCGATTAAGTCATTGTGACGTGGCGGCATCTGATTAGCCAGATCTCTCCCAGCCATCTGATTGGCTAAGAGAGTGACAGGTTCTTTTACATGAATAGACGTGCATCGGCCGGTCCCGGTACAGCCGTCGGTTAAGGTGAGTATCCGATTTTTTTATTTTTTAACCACTTTTCCTTTATTTTACAGGACTTTTGCAGTGTATCTATTGATACACTGCAAAAGTATTCGGAATCGCTATACTCGCAACGAGTAGCGAGTACCGCTACCTACTCGTTGCGGGTATAGCGATTCCGAATATTATGGTACTCGCCCATCCCTACACACAAGTCAAATATGAAGTCGATAAACATTACACTTACTCGCTTGTCTCCAGAATCTGATGACGCAGTAGAGGTTGCTGTGTTCTGCACATGAGAAACCAGAAGAAGTTATATTGGCTATATATACATCCGTATGTGTCAAAATATCTATTGGCCCACACTGCGTTATTGCATCAGTATTATGGTGGGGCTGGATGACTACACACCTGGAACATGCAAAGTGAACAGCTGCACAAGGGACATTCATGTGTTGCTTGGGGGTCACTGCTTAAGTTAAAATAAACAACACTTTGGGTGTGTGAAGGCATGTTTCAGTGGTGTAATCATGATGTGTGGCCAAACATACATACCATGTGCACATATTAGGCCACAGGACCCAGGCCTTACGTACAGGGCTCGGTGCATGATGAAACGCAGTGATGTCAACACCTAAAAATCCATTTGTGACACATGACCCACTTTGCAACAACATCACAATGTGCCTAAAATTACAGGTGGCACGAGTGGTGCAAGGTAAAATTCAAGGAGCAAGAGGACATGGCCACATGTTGCTTAACAGATAATTGTCACAATGACCCTTGCCGCCACACTGGGGAAGATGCGGCTGCCAATCTACAGGGCAGCAAGTAGAGCAGTTAACATGTGCCCAAGCATTCTTGCAAGAAAGCACAACTCTGGCAGGAGCACACATCAAACATGTGTCCCTGCAACTAATTGTTAAAAAAAGAGAAAAACAGACATATTCCATATATATTTCAATATACTCACAGAAGTTTTGCAGGCTAAGGAGTCAGACGGGATTTCAGCCACAGATAGTTCTGAATCAGTCATCTGGGTATGACAGACATAAACAGACATGTATGACGTGTACTGTGTATGTTGGCTTGCAACATACATGATGAAAACACATGCAACACATGTATACATACCTTCCAGGCCAAGTAGCAGCAAATGGTGTTACAGAACAGGGTGCAAGATGTTCTTTGCTTTTTTGCATGCCAGCAGAAATAGCATGCACAGGTCACATGACCTGTGACATCACTGATTTTCCATTTGCAACAGCCAAAAATCAAAAACGCATCCGTTAACAAACGCCTATATATGTGCAATGCGTTAATGGATGTGTCGTTCATAGACTCCAATGTTAAATTAATGCATGTGCTTTTCCAAAAGTGCTCAAAAACGCTGCAGCCCACGTTTTTATGTGCACTGCAAAAAACGCATAACGCCAAATGCATTGCACTTTAGCAATGCGTTTTTGCATTGGGGTTTATGGGTGCGTTAACGCATGTGTTTTTACACATGTGCACACGAAAAAAAATGCATGCCTTTAGCGGATGCACAGCGCGAATCTGACCCTAGCCTTACTGGCTGCTTACGGACCACAAAGGCTTGAAAACCAGGGACATAAGGCTAGGGACTGACCTGTGTCTACCCTCAGCCTGGTGAATCCGTCAGAAACTTAATTTCTGGCAGGCTGAGCACATATCGTTAACAGCATGTAATGCTATGCGCCGTCTGCCTATTAATTGCTATGGTAACCCGATGCTTACCGTAGC
Organism: Allobates femoralis; assembly: GCA_033576535.1. Classification (NCBI taxonomy): domain Eukaryota; kingdom Metazoa; phylum Chordata; class Amphibia; order Anura; family Aromobatidae; genus Allobates; species Allobates femoralis. The sequence continues at coordinate 526,314,053 of JARQOC010000001.1, read as the reverse complement.
CGCCAGCTCCACAGAAAATCCCCAGATATGTGCTATTGCGGAGCGCACAGGAAAATGCTGCAAACCGTGTTTCCTGTGCGCTCTGCAATAGCTTATATCCAGTCCTTAAGAGTGGAGCCGGAAGCTGCACGAAGCTGCAGGTAACCATAGAGATGCATAGGCAGGAGGCGCATACGTTACATTCTGTTTACGCTATGTGCTCAGCCTGCCAGAGGCTAAGTTTTAAGCATATCCGGGTGACTGAGGGCTGACGCAGGTGAGAGCGTGCATCCTTTTGACGGATGCGTATTCTTCCCTTGTGTTTTCATGCATTTTTTGCCAAAATATGATGCCAATGTTAACGAATGCGTTAACGGATGGTACATATACGTACCATGCGTTAACGGATGCGTTAACACACAGACTAGCATTTTTGGCATGATTTGTGGTTTTTTTGTGAAGTTTTTGTGAGCCACACCCCTCAGCCAATAAAAGTGGCTGATTATTGTGGTGTGTGGCCATTGGCCATTTTGGTTGTTGTGTGTGGCTGTGTCTGCAACATGGATAACACAATCTTTGTTGAACTACGCTACCTCATGTTCCTTCGCCGACAGAGGAGATATGCCAGATGGAGTCAGGTATGGGTGCATGAGGTCAATGTGCTGCGACCCCAATATGGCTCCTTCCACGTCCTCTACCACCAGTTGCTCCAGTTCCCTGTCAAATTCCAGCACTTCTTGAGGATGTCTGTGTCCACCTTTGATGTGCTCCTAGGCTTTGTCCATGATGACATCTATTGGCAAGATACAAGATGTCGGGCAGCTATATTACCAGCAAAGAGATTAGTGGTGACCCTGAGGTAAGTCATACTGTGTTTATTTTCCTCTTGTCAACAAAACACATTGTACACATGTTATATATCCATGCATGAAGAGTACGTAATGTCATGTGTGTGTGTTTATTGTTAACTTTGTGCCCATTATCATTGCAGGTTCTTGGCTACAGACAAAAGCTATGCGTCCCTCCACTACCATTTCCACATTGGCTGATCCACCATCTGCTCCATCATTCCTGAGACCTGTGAGGTCATCTGAGCAAAATTGCAGCAACAGAATTGAGGCTGCAAAATGCGGGCAGGTTTACCCAGGTTTCAAATTTTCCCAACTGTATTGGAGCTCTTAACGGGAAGAACATACACAGAAGGAAGCCACCCAATAGTGGCACAAACTTCTATAACTATAAGACATTTTTCTCCATTGTGCTGATGGCAATTGCTGATGTGCAATGTTGATTCGTTGACATTGGGATGTACAGTTGTGGCCAAAAGTATTGACACCCCTGCAATTCTGTCAGATAATACTCAGTTTCTTCCTAAAAATGATTGCAATCACAAATTCTTTGGTATTATTATCTTCATGTAATTTGTCTTCAATGAAAAAACACAAAAAGAATTGTGCTAAAGCCAAATTGGATTTAATTCTTAAAAAAGGGGGTGGATAAAAGTAATGGCACTGTTAGAAAAATCATGTGATGCTTCTCTAATTTGTGTAATTAACAGCACCTGTAACTTACCTGTGGCACCTAACAGGTGTTGGCAATAACTAAAGCACACTTTCAGCCAGTTGACATGGATTAAAGTTGACTCAACCTCTGTCCTGTGTCCTTGTGTGTACCACATTGAGCATGGAGAAAAGAAAGAAGACCAAAGAACTGTCTGAGGACTTGAGAAACCAAATTGTGAGGAAGCATGAGCAACCTCAAGGCTACAAGTCCATCTCCAAAGACCTGAATGTTCCTGTGTCTACCTTGCGCAGTGTCATCAAGAAGTTTAAAGCCTATGGCACTGTGGCTAACCTCCCTAGATGTGGACTGAAAAGAAAAATTGAAGAGAGATTTCAACGCAAGATTGTGCGGATGGTGGATAAAGAACCTTGACTAAAATCCAAACAAGTTCAAGCTGCCCTGCAGTCTGAGGGTACAACAGTGTCAACCCGTACTATCTGTCGGCGTCTGAATGAAAAGGGACTGCATGGTAGGATACCCAGTAAGACCCCACTTCTTACCCCGCGACATAAAAAAGCCAGGTTAGAGTTTGCCAAAACTTACCTGAGAAAGCCTAAAACATTTTGGAAGAATATTCTCTGGTCAGATGAGACAAAAGTAGAGCTTTTTGGGCAAAGGCATCAACATAGAGTTTACAGGAGAAAAAAAGAGGCATTCAAAGAAAAGAACACAGTCCCTACAGTCAAACATGGCGGAGGTTCCCTGATGTTTTGGGGTCGCTTTGCTGCCTCTGGCACTGGACTGCTTGACCGTGTGCATGGCATTATAAAGTCTGAAGACTACCAACAAATTTTGCAGCATAATGTAGGGCCTAGTGTGAGAAAGCTGGGTCTCCCTCAGAGATCATAGGTCTTCCAGCAGGACAATGACCCAAAACACACTTCAAAAAGCACTAGAAAATGGTTTGAGAGAAAGCACTGGAGACTTCTAAGGTGGCCAGCAATGAGTCCAGACCTGAATCCCATAGAACACCTGTGGAGAGATCTAAAAATGGCAGTTTGGAGAAGGCACCCTTCAAATATCAGGGACTTGGAGCAGTTTGCCAAAGAAAAATGGTCTAAAATTCCAGCAGAGCATTGTAAGAAACTCATTGATGGTTACCAGAAGCGGTTGATCGCAGTTATTTTGGCTAAAGGTTGTGCAACCAAGTATTAGTCTGAGGGTGCCAATACTTTTGTCTGGCCCATTTTTGGAGTTTTGTGTGAAATGATCAATGTTTTGCTTTTTGCTTCATTCTCTTTTGTGTTTTTTCATTGAAGGCAAATTAAATGAAGATAATAATACCAAAGAATTTGTGATTGCAATCATTGTCAGGAAGAAACTGAGTATTATCTGACAGAATTGCAGGGGTGTCAATACTTTTGGCCACAACTGTATGGGTGGACTAATGACTCCCGTGTATTCAAAGATAGCAATATGGGGAAAGCACTCTATAATAATTGCTTCCACCATGCCCTTTTCCCGGAAAAACTTCGCCAAGTCTTCCATACAGTATGTCCTTGTGGCCGATGAGGCTTTCCAGCTTTGCATAAATTTGATAAAGGCTTATGCCAGTCGCATATTAACCACTATCCGGAGAAGCGTTAATACACATTTAAGTCTTGCTAGGCAATATGTGAAGTGTGCCTTTGGTATATTGTCTTCAAAGTGGCGTGTGTTACTGACGTGTATCCAATTACACCCCAAAAATGTGGGTAGTGTTGTGAAGGCATGTGTTTGTTTACACAATTTTGTATGCTGACATGACTTCCTCATGAATGGGATTCCACACTTATAGGTCTCCAGGATGCGGCTGTGCTGGCTCCTCTTGCTGCCATGGAAGTGTGCAATCAATTCACCGATTACTTCCATAGCGGGCCGTCACACGCATCAATGTTGAGAGCGATATTGTTAGCGATCACATGCACGTGCGATCTCTAACAATATCGCTCACATCGTTGGTGAGCTGTCACACAGACAGACTCACCAGCGATGTGGAGCAGCGGGTTCGCTGGTAACTATGGTACACATCGGGTTACTAGGCGCCGCGCGGCGCTTAGTAACCCGACGTTTACCATAGATACCATCTCCCAGCATAGGCTCTGCCGCTGGGAGATCGTTCATCGTGGTGTCACACACCACGATGAAGCAGATTGTTCAAGCGTTTATCGCTTGATATGAGCTCCGGCTCACATATCTGCGATCTAACAATCAAGCGATTTTACATTGTAAAATCTCTTGATTACACGCAGCGATGCACGAACGATATCGCTTAACGATCAAAAAGCAGATCGCTTAAGCGATATCGTTCTAGAAATTGATGCGTGTGACGGCCGCCATAGTGACATTGGGCAGATACCCATGGGTGCTGCACCTATGTGATGGCACTCATTTTTGCTCCTCATCACATGTTTTTTTGGTATACGTGTCATATTGTTTGTTTCACTTCAGTCTTTCGTTGCATCTTTCGGTACTATAAATGTGCAAAACACAATGTTGTTTGTGCCTTTATTTACTGCTACGTTACATTCTTGGCCGGTACTTCAAAGATGTGGCAGACACTGCAGGGTAAATTTTGTACATCAACACCTAACCTGTATACAACGTTGACATGATCATGCTACTGTCCAAGAAGTTTTCATATGCCTGTTTCCAAGCCCATGATGGTTAGGCGTGTCGTGATGGCGACCCGACCATGTGGGTATTTGTCATATGTGAATGCCATTTCCATATTGCCCCATATATTTGAAATTTTTGTACCTACCTCCAACACATTAATGTTAAATGTACTGTCCATTTACAATTATTTTGTTTATTCTAATGACACACTGATCAGTGACGTGCACTTGCTGCATGTATTTGTTTGCATCTCAGCCTGACAAATGTTTATAATCCACGTCTCACAAACCTGCATTTCTGGTACATATATTTGTGGTGTTTGGGAAATTATGGGCCCATATTATTGCAGAACATGTATGTAATTATATCCGTAAACAAGTCATCATTTAGAAACACATGTTGCAAAACAAACTGAGATACTTTAATATCATGGATGTGTTTCTGCATATAAAGAAATATTAAATAGTGATGGGCAAGCATGCTCGCCGGTACTTGGTGTTTGCCCAAGCATCTCTGTACTCGGGATGCTCGGAGCTCTCCGAGTATCAGCAAGATGCTCGGGCAGATGCTCGGCTCCCGCCTCCCTGCATGTTGGCACTCTCTACAGAGCCAGCCCACATGCAGGGATTGGTTGCCAGTGCCTGCGACACACTGTAATGCCACAGCCATGTTGGCTGTGGCATTACAGTGACTTGCTGGCCGCACAGCATCATCAGGTCTATATAAGACCTGACAGCACTGTGCATGTCACTGTGACCCAGAGACAGCTAGTGTAGGAAGAGGTGCTGCTGAGCTATGGACAGATTTGTGTGTGTTTTAGGTAGTTTAGGGTACACAATTCATCTAACCAAACAGTTCTTTTCAGGACTATTCCAGCTGTATCCAGGCAGGCAGGGTATATAGCAGAGTGATGTGTGTGCAACAGGAGGCTCCATTCCAGTGACATCTGGGGCTGGTGTAGCCTGTTACACATACTATCCATCTGAAAAAAACTGCCCTTTTCAGGACTAGTCCAGCTAAATACAGGCAGACAGGCAGGGTATATAACAGAGTGCAGTGTGTGTAACAAGAGGCTCCATTCCAGTCACGTCTGGGGCTGGCATAGCCTGTTATACAAACTATCCATCAAAAAAAAAATCCAGCTGTATACACGCAGGTTATATAGTCCGCTGTTTTAAATGCTCAAGGCAGGTGGCAAGGGACAAGGAACTGGATGTGATAGTGATGGTGCAGGCTGAGGCTGAGGGTAAGCTAGAATTGTGCCACAACAAACACCCACATCTTTTCACCAGACCTACCTGTCCTAATTCCTAGGGGAACGCAGCATGCCACTATTAAACCCAGAGCAATGTGAAAAGGTTGTTGGTTGGATAGCAGATAATGCTTCCAGTCAGTTTGCTACCACCACAACCACCCTGTCTTCCCAACGGTCAAGGCTCAGTATTCGTGAGTCTGGATCACATATTTCTCACCCTGATCCTGCTTCCTCCCACCATGCCAAGTGGGATCCCACACTTGGACACTCTGAAGAGCTGTTCACTTTTCTATTTATACATTCGGGCCTCTCGCCTGCTCCACTTGAAGGGGTGCAAGAGATCGTATGTAGTGATACCCAAATATTTGGGCAGCTACGCACGAAGGCGATGGTGGGAAAGTGTCACAAAAGGTGGCCGATAATGAGACACAATTGGCAGAAAGTCAGGAAGAGGACCAAGGAGGGGAAGTGGAAGACGTTGTGGTGGATGATGTAGTAACTGACCCAACCTGGCAGGAGGACATGCAGAGTGAAGATAGCAGTGCACAGGGGGAGGGAGGCGTAGCACCCCAACAGGGAGGAAGAAGCAGTGTGGTGGCCACAGACAGAAGGCAGGACATTCCCCGTAACACCAACACTACGGATGTTGCCAGTACAACTGTTGGGTCTTCCCGAGTCTGGCTGTTTTTAAAGGACTCTAAGGCCATTAATTCCAAAAATGCCATTTCCACACCTGCCATGCCAGCATCAGCAGTGGTAGCAAAGCTACCAGCCTATCCACCACCAACATGATCAGGCACATGGCAGCAAAGCACCTGACTTTGTGGGGCAAACCTTAGGGTCCAAGAACAGTGTCTGCGGGTGACACCACTGGTTCTTCCACTGTTGTGCGTGCAAGGCAATCCCCTATCCAAAGATGCAAAGATGCCTCCTGCCCTGCACCTGTTGTTGCACAATGTGAAATAGCACCATCAGTAAACTTGTCCACGTCCTTGCCCCAGCGCAGCGTCCAGTTGTCCATACCCCAGTCCTTGGAACGCAAGCGCAAATACGCAGCCAACGCCTCACAGGCCACACTACTCAATTCCCACATTTCACAACTGCTTGCACTTGAAATTTTGCCTTTCAGGCTAGTGGAGACTGAAGCATTCCGCATCCTGATGACAGCAGCCGTCCCTCGTTACTTGGTCCCCAGCTGCCACTATTTCTCCCGGTGTGCCATACCTGCATTATACAAGGACGTGTCCCAAAATATTAGCCGTGCCCTCAACAATGCAGTTAGTGGGAAAATCCACCTAACAACGGACACGTGAACAAGTGCTTGTGGGCAGGGATGGTACATCTCGCTGACGGCACACTGGGTTATCATAGTGGACCTTGGGACAGAACACGTCCACTCGATGCCAAGGATTGCGGGCCCTAACTCAATTAGGGTTGCCCCCACATTATACAGCTCCTGCATGTCATCCTCCTCAGCTGCCTCCTCCTCCTCTTCAGCCTCCCCATCAGTCACAAGCTCAAAGCACTGCAGCACTGTCTCGGCCAAGCGGCAACAGGCTGTGCTGAAACTAATATGGATAGTTGACAAACCGCACAATGCTGAAGAGTTGTGGACAGCTCTGCAAGAGCAGGCAGATCTGTGGCTCACACCACTGAACCTACAGCCAGGCATGGTTGTGTGTGACAATGGCTGAAACCTGGTGGCAGCTCTGAGGCGAGACTAGCTCACACATGTACCATGTGTGGCCCATGTGCTGAACCTCGTGGTTCAGCGGTTTCTTAAATCCTACCCGGAGCTGTCGGATCTGCTCATCAAAGTACGCCACCTGTGTGCCCATTTTAGAAAGTCAACTACTGCTTCAGCCACCCTTGCTGGGTTTCAGCAGCATTTGAAGCTTACGACTCACAGACTGGTGTTTGATGTCCCCACACATTGGAATTCCACACTGCAGATGTTGGTCAGGATTTGTGAGCAGAAGAGGGCAGTTGTTGACTACCAGCATCAAAAAGGCCGTCTGTATTCGGTTCAGACCCCACACATAAGACCTAAGGAGTGGACATGGATGTCAGACATATGTACCATCCTCCTAAACCTTGAGGACTCCACCAAGATTGCAAGCGGCGATGACGCCATCATTAGCACCAACATTCTGCTCCTCTGTCTTCTCTGGCTCCACCAGACAAGTGCGTTCATCTGGGCCCAGGCAAGTCGTCGCTCCATCTCAGCGACCTCCGGGATTATCAGGAAGTCGGGTGTCCACACCACGTAGAAGCGTAGGGGCTGCTTGCTCGGCAGCTCTCCGGTCTCACAGTGAGCAGAGCACTGGCGAATTGGGGCTACATGGCACACAGGGATTCTGCGTATCCCCCTCAACCCCAGTACGGTGCTCTCCCCGGACTTGCAAGTTAATGACCTCAGTGACTTCTGGGCCCTGTCTGGGCTGTCGGGGGGGCCCACCTCCTCGATCCCACATGCCGGGGCCCTGCTAGTGCTACTTGCAGTGGCACGGTCACTGTTCCATGCCCACCAGAGTCGGCAACCCAGCAGGAGCAACCAGTCCGGGTTGAGTTGGTGTGACTGACCCTGATCTTCCTCTGGTGAACTCGTAGCATCATCATCCAAAAAGGTGAGATCCAACCCTTGTATCTGGCTTTCTTGCATGGAAATGGGGAGTCCGCTCCTTCCACCCCGCACTTCATGCCTTACTGGCCTGACTCCGCCATTCTTAACCTCCCGCCACATTCCTTGCTCCTCGTGCTGTCGTCTCTCTCTTCTCCTCCTTCCTTTCTTGGGTGTCTCCATCCTTTGTCATCGTTGGCAGCCACACCCCTGGGCGGGATTGTACAGTCTTTGGGTCTGCCCTCCCAATGGTTGGATAATGGAAGGGGTGTAGGCCATCTTTCGTGCCGTGTGCTGGCCTGGACCATGCTGTGGGACTGCATCAGCCCATTTGCCAGAACATAGTTTAAGTCTTTCAGGGCCGCCATCACTGAGGCCCAAGAAAACACAGTCTCGTAAGGCGCACAAAACCCGGTTTCACCAGATAGGTAGATCCTGTTCGTGACGCCAAGTTGAGCCGCCCACCAGGGCCGTGGGGTACTCAGAACCGGACGGCAGTTCTGCTGGGCGGATTCACAGTGGTCGAGACCCGGCTCCGTGGCCCTGGGTGGCAATAAAAGGGGAGTAAAACAATTAAGAATTAACGTGACGCCACCCATGGTGTGCGGCTATGGGTAGCTGCTGCTGCAGTTGGGACTTCTGGGGATGATGGGAGTAACAGCGAGGATGTTGAGCCCTCCACATGTAGAGCTGGTCCCCAGGGCAACCGTGAAGTCTATCAATATGCAGGTTCATCAGGGTGCGGAGCTCACCATCACAGACAGCCTCTTGCTGCCAGATAACAAAACCAGTCTAGCTCCTCTCAGGTGCAAGAAATACAGTCTCAGACAGCATAGAGCTTTAACCAGGTTTACTCTCTTTTAGCAGTTGGTAAAGTTCACAGACAGTACATTAGCAGCTCCAGTGTGGTCTAAGCAGTTGGGATGGTTCATCTGCATCAGCCCCTTTTGTGTCTCTTTTGGGCTTTTTTGGTCTATTCCGCACAGCTACGATCCAGCGGTCACCAGCTTTCAGTGAGTGACTATCCGGGTCCCCTAACCCTAGTATGATAGCCTTCTCTTAACTGCGCTAGAAGTTAGGTTGGGACACAAAGACCCCGCACCCCGCCAGGGTTCTTATTTGGAGCATATAGAATCCTGGCCACTTCAGCAGAGCTGGCACTCTGGTTCCGGCCTAGTCTCCAGTATCCTCGCTAACTCAAGCACACCTGACTACTTCTTTTTCTTCCCATGGTCTGCAGCCTTGGACCCGGGCTAGCCTCATAGTGGTGCAGGCCGCAGGGTCCATGTCCTCGCAGTCCTGTCTGGGGGTGTTCTCGCCTCTCCTTCCACTGACTGGACTTCACTTGGCTGACTGCACTCCTGAACTTCTGGTCTCTACTTCTCTCTTTCTTGACTTGGTGTTTTGTCCTTTTTTAACGTATCCTAACCGGGTTCTTCTCTAACTTACCACCCACCACGTGGCTCCTCCCGCTATCCCGTTGCTTGGCATAGAGTCCTAGACTTAGGATCGAGAGTGTGTTGGGTGGTTGTGTGGGGAGACCGACTTACCAATCCCGGCTGCTGTGCCATCTAGTGGTGACTGGTTCACAGGGGCGCCACACAAGCTCACGCACTAAGCTTGCATAATCCCCCTCTCATGTCAGCTGATCTGATCATCCGACATGTGCAGCTAAAAGATGCAGGCAGATCAATGATCAACCTGCCACTTTCAACCCATTGAATTGTGTGTCAAACACTGACAGCATGATCTAAAGCACAGCAGCGGAGATCGAGCTACTTTCCCCATGACCCCATGACACAATCACGGAGTTCCGATGTGTTCCCATGAGAGTGAGTGGTCAAATAAGGACCACTGTCACTGTCATGACTCACTTCCTGCAGATGTCCACCGAATGTACGACTCTGTATTGCAGGAGCTAACCAACACTGCAGTCTTGAGGCGCTGTAAAAGAGAAAGTTAAATAAAGTCGAGTAAAAAAAGTTTTTAAAAATGTTTAAAAATAAATTTTAAATCAACACCTTTTCTTCCCATTGAAAATAAATCTGTTAATAATAAACATACTTGACGTTGCCATGTTCAGAAATGCCCAATCTATAAATCTTTGCAATTTTTTTCCTGTTTTCCAGTACACTATATGGTAAAATGAATTATTGTCATTCATAAGTAGAAATCAGCAAACAAAAAAGAAGCCCCGATAGGACTATATTGATGGAAAAATAAAATCAATATAGCTATTAGAAGCAGGGGAGGAAAAAACGTAAATGAAAAATGGAAAATCACCTAGGGGTGAAGGGGTTGAGGTTTATTTTCCCTAACTGTTTCAGGAAAAAATATATGGGGCTCCAATTCATCATGCCCACAATTTGGATAACATGAAATTGATGGCAGGTTAGTTTTAAACCATTTTTTCTTTTACATTATCAAATTTGTGTTTTTCTGTTTTGGAAGTTTTTCTTTTTTTTAATATTATTGTTACCGTATATACTCGTGTATAAGCCGACCCGTGTATAAGCCGACCCCCCTACTTTTGCCCCCAAAACCTGGGAAAACCTATTGACTCGTGTATAAGCCGAGGGTGGACCCCAGCACAGGTATACAGCCCCCAGCAGTGTGGTATACAGGCCCCCTCAGTGGTATACAGCAGCCTCCCCAGTGGTAGTATACAGCAGCCTCCCCAGTGGTAGTATACAGTAGCCTCCCCAGTGGTATATACAGCAGCCCCAGAGGGGTATACAGCAGCCACAGAGCTGTATACAGCAGCCCCAGAGCTGTATACAGCAGCCCCAGAGCGGTATACAGCAGCCCCAGAGGGGTATACAGCAGCCCCAGAGGGGTATATAGCAGCCCCAGAGGGGTATATAGCAGCCCCAGAGCTGTATACAGCAGCCCCAGAGGGGTATACAGCAGCCCCAGAGCTGTATACAGCAGCCCCAGAGGGGTATACAGCAGCCCCAGAGGGGTATATAGCAGCCCCAGAGGGGTATACAGCAGCCCCAGAGCTGTATACAGCAGCCCCAGAGCTGTATACAGCAGCCCCAGAGGGGTATACAGTAGCCCCAGAGGGGTATATAGCAGCCCTAGAGGGGTATACAGCAGCCCCAGAGGGGTATACAGCAGCCCCAGAGGGGTATACAGCAGCCCCAGAGGGGTATACAGCAGCCCCAGAGCTGTATACAGCAGCCCCAGAGCTGTATACAGCAGCCCCAGAGGGGTATACAGTAGCCCCAGAGGGGTATATAGCAGCCCCAGAGGGGTATACAGCAGCCCCAGAGGGGTATATAGCAGCCCCAGAGGGGTATACAGCAGCCCCAGAGCTGTATACAGCAGCCCCAGAGGGGTATACAGCAGCCCCAGCCCCAGAGGGGTATACAGTAGCCCCAGAGGGGTATATAGCAGCCCCAGAGGGGTATACAGCAGCCCCAGAGGGGTATACAGCAGCCCCAGAGGGGTATATAGCAGCCCCAGAGGGGTATATAGCAGCCCCAGTGGGGTATACAGCAGCCCCAGTGGGGTATACAGCAGCCCCAGAGCTGTATACAGCAGCCCCAGAGGGGTATACAGCAGCCCCAGCCCCAGAGGGGTATATAGCAGCCCCAGAGGGGTATATAGCAGCCCCAGAGGGGTATACAGCAGCCCCAGCCCCAGAGGGGTATATAGCAGCCCCAGAGGGGTATATAGCAGCCCCAGAGGGGTATATAGCAGCCCCAGAGGGGTATACAGCAGCCCCAGCGCTGTATACAGCAGCCCCAGAGCTGTATACAGCAGCCCCAGCCCCAGAGGGGTATATAGCAGCCCCAGCCCCAGAGGGGTATATAGCAGCCCCAGAGGGGTGTACAGCAGCCCCAGAGGGGTATACAGCAGCCCCAGAGGGGTATTTAGCAGCCCCAGAGGGGTATACAGCAGCCCCCGCTGTATACAGCGGTACCCGGCTGTATACAGCCCTCCCGCCTGGTATACCGGGCCCCCCCTGTGGCCACCTGTAAAGGAAGCGATGATTATACTTATCGGGTCGCCGACGCCGACGCCGCCGCTCTGTCACCGTCCGTCACCGCGCTCCTTCCCGTCTTCATGCTTCCTTCATCGGCGCACAGAAAATGACGTCATTTCCTGTGCGACGGTGAAGGAAGCATGAAGACCAGGAGGAGCGCGGTGACGGACGGTGACAGAGCGGCGGCGTCGGCGTCGGCGACCCGATAAGTATAATCATCGCTTCCTTTACAGGTGGCCACAGGGGGGGCCCGGTATACCACGGGGGGGCTGTATATTTTTTTTTTTTTTTTTTTATTACCGTATATACTCGTGTATAAGCCGAGGGGGGACTTTTCAGCACATTTTTTGTGCTGAAAAACTCGGCTTATACACGAGTATATACGGTACTTTCATTTGATCAAAGTTGTAATTGGCAAATTCAGATGAAATCTCAGCTTTTACTGAGTACATTGGGGAATGATTCAGCAATCATCTAATTACTATAGATTTGAAATGAAATGTAATTCTTCTATTATAAAGCATGATGCAGATGACCCAAATATTCTCTCAAATAATAAAGACTGTTTACTTGTTTAGTGCCACAGTTTTGTTTTTTTACCTTCACAATGGCTACATGACATTGGCAGTTCATGTACACGACACGCATGCTCTGTCATATACACTAAGGCTAGGGTCACACTTAAAACATGAATTGCGTTCACCGCATCCAGATCCGCATTCAGACATTCAGCAATCCGGGAACCGAATTGCTCAGGATGTGTAATCCTGCCGCAGGTATGAGCAAACTGTTCTGTGTTTAGTGAAGATGTAAATGTAGTAAATAAATGTTTGTACAATGTTTCTAGGGGGTGCCCAGTCCCCCTAGAGACCGTACACCCACTCAGGTGGGCATATACTGCTGTAATCTGTTATGTACAACTGTTGTACAGTTTTATGAATGAAAGCGCCGAGCTCCTCAGAGAAGCGCGCATACTATTGCTATTGCTATGTGGCGTACATGCTATAGCAATAGCAATAGTATGCGCGCTTCTCTGAGGAGCTCGGTGCTTTCAGGAGTCAGCTGTTTTACATAACAGATTACAGCAGTATATGCCCAACTGAGTGGGTGGAAGGTCTCTATGGGGTCGGCACACCCCCTAGAGATATTGTACAAACATTTATTAATTCAATAAATACTTTATCTAAACACAGAGCACTTTGCTTATCCCGGTGGCAGCCAGGATAAGCAAAGTATATGCGGGAACCCGATTGCTCAGGATTACACATCCTGAGCAATCCGGTTCCCGCATTGCAGATTACAGAACCGCTCCGAACACTGCAGCCTGCATGATTTTTCACGCAGGCTGCAGAGCCGGAGACGGAAACCGGATTGCTTGTAAAGCAATCTGGTTTTTATCATTGGCTCCTATGAGGAGCGTTTTCTGATCCGGTTTTGAGCTTTTTAAAAGCTCAAAACCGGATCAGGTTTTATAAAAAAAAAAAAACTGATGCGTGACCCCAGCCTAAGTCAATAAATTGTTTCATATCCTAAAAGCTTTCAGAAAAATAAGAGTTACTTTTGGTTGAAATATAGCAATTAGTGCTTCATTTTTAGCCTCCTCTGAGAAGACAGTGGATTGGTTCATTTAAGTAATCTAAGGGCAGGGACACACTGAGCGAGATGCATGCAAAATACTTGCATGAGTCTAGCATAATTCACCCGGAATGAAAAACAAGCACGTCAGCTGCATGTGCTTTTATGGAGGCTCATCTCAAAAGAGGCGGCAACCATTCCAGGTAAGTCATGCAAGACTCATGTGAGTATCTCGCATGTGTCTCGCTCAGTATGTCCCTTGCCTCTGCCAAACAAAAATGTGGGACAAATAAAGTGGTAACTAAAGTAGAGCAGGACATTGAGTATCAAGTCCTCCAAAAGGAACACTAAGTGGCAAGATAATACTTGAAAACTTTTTAGAAGGGATGTTATGGCAAATTCAAGGGCAGGAATGAAAAGTGATCCTATCATGTTTTATAGCCACATCACCAACATGATGGCTTTTATATCATGAAGAGTAAATTTAACTCATATTAGCACAAATAAGGCTAGGGTCACACATAGCAATCCGTTTTTGGAAATGTTTTCCATGACCAATCCGTTTTATTTTTGGGTGCTTTTTGAGCCTCCTGTGACCCTGAACGTTTTTTGTACTTAGTCATTTTTTGCCAAAAGATGCTAGGAAAAACGGATCCGTTATTTTAAGGCACCAAAAAAACGGATCCGTTTTTCCATAGGGCCCCATGTTAAAAAACGGATCCGTTTTTAAACGGCACCCAAAAACGTTGGGAGTTTTGGGGTAAAAAACGTTCCTAGCAATGTTTTTAGGTACAGAAAAAAACATATAGGGTGTTTATTACATATAATCCGTTTTTCTATCCGTTTTTGGACTTAGAAAAAAAAATGCAAAAACTGATGCCAATAACGGACCGAGGGCTTATGTGTGACCCTAGCCTAAGGCTCTTAAATGACCTTAAAAAAATGGACCCGAGATGAAACCTTCTGATGCCAAACCATAACCCTTAGCTTACAGATTTAACCTTTCCCATTTGCTGATCTAAAGTATGTATAGAAACCCTATATTTTACCTGTATTTAAATACCAAACAGTTTATATGACACACTGAAACCAACACTGCAATGAACTCCAATGTGCGGTCATGGTATTCTGGCTTCCTGAAATGGAAGTTTGTCTTTCTTCTTTCAGTTGCTTTTCCTACAATGCTTCACCATCCTGACATACTCTTTATGGGTCTTCTGTAGTGATAAGTGCGCGTAGTTGTTACTATTCACTACACGCACAGATAGTACTGCATACGCGATACTCGTTACTCAGCGAGTAACGCTGGTGCTCGTGAGTGATGTGTTGATCTAACACATATTGCCATCTCCCTTCAGAACACAAAGGAAGTCGGCACCCCAGTGAGAGCAGATTGAATGTTAGGTTCTCACTGGCGCTTATAGCAAGGTGTATTATGCAGTGAAAATGCAATAAAGTCCACCCTCCCGCCCTGTCCCAGAAATGTTTGTTTTATGGCCGGATATGTGTGGGAGGAGCCTATCACTAATTGACTAGTATTGGACTCACTATTCGGACGAATACATGAGTATTACTAAGTACTCATTACGAGTATAGCGATTTCTAAATATTTCAGTACTTGCTCATCCCTAGTCTTCTGTATGCACCAAATCACACATCATACAACAATGCTCTCTGGACACTCCTGACTGTAACCTATGCCATTGTGCTGTAGCCATTTTTTTCTCCTAAAAACTATTTCTGTTTTCCCTATAAGCTGTAATTTCTGTATTTTCTGTTATCAACATTTAACCACATCTTCTGTTCGTAATCTCCACCTGTCTACAACTTACAAATGAACTCTGCATGCTTTGACTTATGCTCTATCCAATTAAGATCCATGTCTACTGCTTGATATCTTCTTCCTTTCTATTTTCCAGCTATTCCCATCTTGGGGGAGAGAATAAGGCACATATAACATGGAGGGGGGAGGAAGAGAGGAGAAGGCACATATAACATGGAGGGGGAGGGGGAGAGGAGAAGGCACATATAACATGGGGGGGGAGAGGGGAAGGCACATAAAACATGGAGAGGGGTAGGCACATATAACGGGGAGGGGGAGAGGTGAAGGCACATATAACATGGAGGGGGGAGGGGGAGAAGAGAAGGCACATATAACATGGAGGGGGGAGGGGGAGAGGAGAAGGCACATATAACATATAGGGTAAATGTTATATGTATAGAGAGGGTAAGGCACATGGTGGTGGAGGGGGAGAGGAGAAGACACATGTAACAGAGGGGGGAGGGGGATAGGAGAGGATGAGCTGCATGGGACATGGGGGGATGAGCAGTTTGGAACATGAAGGGGTGCAGTATATTGAAGGGTTAGATTATGTTCACACATAGCAGATTCCTGCATTTACACAGCACTATTTAGCGGATGTGCAAATGCAGTGAAATAAAGCATTTCTCAAAAAATCATTTACATGATCCATATTTTAGCGGACACGCTTTCACTGCAAAGTACATCCGCAAAAAGAAAGACCATGTCAATTCTTTTTGCGCTTTTCTACAGCCCCCATTGTAGCATGAGCTCTGGAAAAGCGCATTCGTAAAAATGCAATGTATGAATGCACTTGCAATTTTTTTGCACAAAGCGTAGTAAAAAGGCACATGCTCAAAATAGCGATTTGTATTTCCAAAAATGCACAGCGTGTGGACCCAGCCTTAGACTGGAAGGGCACAGTACGGAGAACGGGTAGCCTGAGGGGGGCACAGTATAGAGAAGTCACTTGTGAGGGGCTCAGTATGGAGATGGGGTAGCATGGGAGGCTCAGTATGGAGATCGGGTAGCATGGGGGGGGGGCTCAGTATGGAGATGGGGTAGCATGGGGGGGCTCAGTATGGAGATGGGGTAGCATGGGGAGCGCTCAGTAAAAAGACTGGTAGAGCTCAGTATGCAGAATGCATAGCATAAGGTGGCTCACTAGAGAGTTGGGACAACATGAGGTGGACAGTAAAGAGAGGGCTGCATTGGAAATTATAGTTCATAAGTGAGGAAGGTGGGTATAATTCATTTTGGGGAGAACACTGAGGTGGTTTTCATTTATGAAGGGGTGGTGTGGCGGTCATGTTTAACTAGGGACAGTGTAGTGGGAATATTTTATAGGGGAGAATAATGTGGAGGCCATATACCATAAGTGAGACAGTGTGGGGTCATTTGTGCAGGAAGCAGAGTGAGGGGCAATTATTTATTCAGGGGCACAGCATAGGCCTTACTTAAGGTACTTATTCTTTAGTCAGAAAGATTACAATGACATTGCTTTGATATATGCTGCAGAAAACCAGGCAAGAGGGTAGTCTTGGGAGAGGCAGGATAATGTGCTGCTAAGGCCCTTTTCACATCAGTGTTTTTTTTTTAAATTGCGGCAGATCCAGCAAATTTACCGCATCTGCCGCCTAATGGCTGCACATGCAGAACACTTGCAGCAAGTCTCATGCATTGTCTATGAGGCTTGCGGTCGGGTGCGGCAAGTGCAGTTCTGCAGCATGTGGCAGATCCAGCACAACCGCACTTGCCACCCCCAACCGAAAGCCCCATAGACAATGCATGGGACTTGCCGCAAGTGCAGCTGTTAGGCAGCAGATGTGGTGAATCTGCTAGATCCGGACAGAATTGCTGATGTGAAAGGGGCCTTAGATTGATTGAAAGGAGTCTTTTACCCCCCAAATGCCAATAAATCTGCATACACATATATATAGGGGACATACTTTTCTGGTGATGTACTAACGGTGGTTCTGATTGTGTATTACTGTATTAACGGTGGTTTTATGTATTACTGGATTGACGGGTTTTGGTGATGTATTACTGTGTTGACAGTGGTTCTGGTGATATACTGATGTGTTCTGGCGAGGTATTGTTGTATTGACAGTGGTTCTGGTGAGGTATTACTGTATTGACAGTGGTTCTACTGAATGTCAGCCAAACAATTGACTAAAGCCCCAAGCACTATAGATAGGTGTCCAATCTGGAAGTGAGCTCTCCCATATACAGGAGCACTCATTCTTCCCAGTGTTCCTGTATACTGTATGGAAGCTGCTGCTAGACATCTTTGACAAAAGGTACCGTTACATGTTATAATATCGTGAATGATATCACTGAAACGTCACTGGTTTGGAGTCATTCAAACGACATCATTGGTACGTCATTGTGTGTGACACCGAGATACGACTGTGATAAATAGTTGGATCGTTGATCACAGATTTGAGAACATGTTCATAAATCCTACGATCCTCGATCAGCCAACCTGCTGCATCGTTCAGTGTGACACCACGATAACGATTGCTGCTTGCCACATCGTTGGTGCGTCGTGCACGATATCTATACGTGTGACATCTCACCAACGATGTCTAAACAATTTCCTAACGACCGCACGCCCCCGAGATCCTTAGTGATGTCGTTTCAACATTGAAGCGTGTAATGGTACCTAAAGTTTTATCACTTAGAGGACAAAAGGATCCACAGCCTCTAACCGGACATGCTGGATCCTTATTTCCCTCGACCAATCATCGGTTAGACTACGTTCACACAAAGCGTGTTTCTGGATTTACGCAGCGTTTTTTTGGATGCGCTAATGCAGTACCGTTTTGCTCCCCAGCAAAGGCGATGCATTTCACTTTTTTGCGTTCACACGATCCGTATTTTTGAGGATGCGCTTTCACTGCAAAGCACATCCTCCAATAGAATGACCATATCAATTCTTTTTGTGCTTTTCCATAGCCCACATTGTAGAATGGGCTCCAACAGTGCATCTGAAAAAGCGCAATGTGTGAAATAGGATGCGCTTTTCTTGGGCAAAGCGAATCTGTTGTTTGCATGTTCGAAATGTTCAAGACAAAAAATTATGCAGCGTGTGAACGTAGCCTTAGAGCCCTCACACGTATTAGACTGTCCTTGCTGGTTTAACTAAGGCGGCTTTCATATCTGCGTTTTTTGTAGATCAAGCAAACTTCAACTTTTGATCTTCAGGTCTCCCTGATCTGCCGTTTTTCAAATCCAGTGGATTCCTGCCTTTTTGAAAAAAAAAAAACAGATCCAGCACAGTTGCAGCAAGATCTTGTTTTTCGATAATGCATTTCTATAGGACTGTCGTAATTGTGCGGACACTTGCAATTTTAATTTGAAAAGACAGAAATCAGCACAAACTTCCTTATAAAAGTCGGGTGCAATAAATCCTGAATGTTGCAATGTCCAACTGCAAATTAATATGCTTTCCAAAAAGTCAGGCAACACTCCAATATCCATGAACAGGACACCTTTAATATAGCCCCATGTGGCGCGACGTTTCAACCTCTATGAGGTCTTCATCAAGCACAGTCCTTGATAAAGACCTCATAGAGGTTGAAACGTCGCGCCACATGGGGTTACATTAAAGCTGTCCTGTTCATGGATATTGGAGTGCTGCCTGATTTTTGGAAAGTATATTCACTTGCGTTTTTAGCTAGATCCAGCAAATCCGCCACTTGCGGTAAAGGAAAAAAACGCTGCAAGGTTTTCGGTTTGGTGACTTGTTGCAAGTGCTGGATCCGGCAAACCCACACATGACCGCAAGTCTCATAGGGAATGAATTAGGCTGAATGTAGGCTTGCCGCAAGTGAGCCATTACGCGGCAGATGTAACAAAACTGCTGGATCGTCCGCAATTGAAAAAAAATCGCTGATGTGAAAGCAGCCTTAAAAATAAAAACCTCAAATGACTGAACATATGAGCAGAAAGTCATTTTTACATTGCCATGCATGGGTTCATTCCTTTCAGAATTTATTTGCAGATCTGCCTGAAAAATAAAATGCTGTGTGCACATGTGCTTAGTATGACTGATCAGTAGGGGGGAAAGACGCGACCACTGAAAGTGTCTAGGGAGGCAGGAACTCTAAATACGGCTCTGCCCAGGGTAACGACCAGGTGGATACTTGTGGAAAACACACTGTGTGGCTGACCCTAGAGTAGTGGTACTATATGGCCTTGTTCACATGAGCGTATGAATCGGATGAGTGCAATGAAAGAAAATGAAATGTCGTATTGCACCCAGACCAATCCAATAATCATGCGAGACTCACCAATGATGTCAATGGGTGCGAGAAGAAAACCGACAGCACAGTGTACATGGTCCTATAAATGATTGTAGAATTATACTTGCTGAGAAAAAAAAGCATTGTATTCAAACAGCACATAGATGACACACGGATGCTGGGCAAGAAAAATATCACACTCTCGCAGGGGCGGACCTACCGTGGTTCAGCTGGTTCAGCTGCACTAGGGCCCCAACCGGCTAGGGGGCCCCTCAAGCACCTGTAGGGGGCCCTGCAGCCGCCCCCCGTGACCTTGTGTCAGAGGAGAGGAGATTAACTGAGGGAAGCTTCCTGCCTCCCTTGGCTAATCCCGCCCCTCCTCTCTTCTGCCGCCCCGGCTCCCACACCTGCAATGCGCTGCTCGGTGCAGTTAGGAGCCGCTTCACCTATAACTGCTAGCCGGCCCATTACCCCCCCACCAGCTACTCAACTACGACTGCCAGTACCACAACCCCCCCGCTCCTCATCTACAATTGCCAGCACCCCCCACCGCTCCTCAACTGCTGCACGAGGGCCCTCCAGGCTAAAGTTCCGCCACAGTACTCTCGTATAGTACTTCATAGTATTCAGAAGACCATATAGAGTTTACTCGTTCCGCTCTACTGGATGAAAGACAGTCAAATTTTTCATACATGATTCCAGTCTATGACCGACTTATTAAAGGTAATAGTGTAGCTTAATACATTAAAAAGGACCTTTAACCAATTTTTGGATAGTAAACTTGCAACATAATGGAATAGTGCCAGCTGAATTAAATGTATTTCTTATTCTATAATCTTTACTCTGGAAATATTAGCTTTTAAAGTTTAGCTTGTGATTAGGGATGAGCGAGCATACTCGTAACTATTCAGTACTCTCCGAATAGTACGGTATTCGGGCTACTCGCTACTCCGCGAGTTTCCTTGCAGTTATTTGCTAGGAGTAGTGAGTAGTACATTCACAAACACTGCGAAAGAGAAATAAAAGTTAACAAAAGGTGTTAAAAATAAAAAAGTAACATACTTGCCTATCTGACGGCTTTCCCAGGACCCGAAAAGAACACATCCGCTGGCCTGCCAGGACTTTACATCTGATGGCCAATCAGATGGCCGGTAGCGATCAGGTGGTGTGTGATGTCACACACCACCTGATCGCTACCGGCCATCTGATTGGTCATCAGATGTTCTAACACATCGATGGCCTACTAGGACATTACCTTTGATGGCCAATCAGATGGCCGGTAGCAATCTGGTGGTGTGTGATGTCAAACATTACCTGATCGCTACCGGCCATCTGATTGGCCATCAGTTGTTCTAACACATCTGCTGGCCTGCCAGGACCTTAAAGGGCCTGTTACATGCTACGATATTGTTAACGATATTGTTAGTACATCACAGGTTTTGGGGCGGTGAAATTATGTCATAATGACGTCTTTACGTGTGACACATAGTAGCGATCAACGATAAGGTGGCTTATCGTTGATCGGAGGTTTATGAACCGGACCATAAATCAATCGTTGATCGTTCGCTCAACCTTCAGCATCGTGTGTGTGACACCTTGATAGCGATGTCGCTTACGACGTCTCCTATTCAGAACTGAAGGACGTAGGCGATCAAACGACCACAATCGTTTGCTTGTCGCGGAATCGTTGCTGCGTCATTTTCGATATCAGTACGTGTGACACGTCACCAGCGATCATTG
Organism: Allobates femoralis; assembly: GCA_033576535.1. Taxonomy (NCBI): domain Eukaryota; kingdom Metazoa; phylum Chordata; class Amphibia; order Anura; family Aromobatidae; genus Allobates; species Allobates femoralis. The sequence goes on along the minus strand of JARQOC010000001.1, from coordinate 526,292,684 downwards.
AACGTCGTTCAAGCGATCTAGGTCAAGTCGGATCGTTGATCGGATCGCTGGCACATTGAAGCATGTAACAGGGCCTTAAGTCTGATGGCCAATCAGATTGACGGTAGCGATCAGGTGGCGTATGACGTCTCAAAACACCTGATCACTACTGGCTATCTGATTGGCCATCAGACATTAGGTCCTGGCAGGCCAGCAGATTTGTTCTTTTCAGGTCCCGGGACAGCCGTCGGATAGGTGAGTATGTTAATTTTTATTTTTAACACCTTTTATTAACTTTTATTTAATTTTTGCAGTGTATATAGATACACTGTGAAAGTACTCGCATTTCCCATTTACTTACATTTGACTCGCTACTCGTAACGAGTACCCGAGTATTAGGACCTACTCGAATATTTCACTAATCGCTGATCCCTATTGTAGAGTTAAATGTTAAGCTATCAATACAAAACTAAAGCATTGCTGAAACTGGGTAATGTAGCAGGACTATGATCCTAAGCATACCAATGAACAGAATGGCTAAAAAAGAAAAGATTCAACCTTCTACAAGGGCCTAAAAGTGAGACTTTAACCCAAATGAAATGCTGTGGTGGGACCCCAAGAGAGCTCAACGAACTTGTGCAATGTTGTGAAGAAGAGTATAGCAAGTCCAAATATTTCACTACTCGCTCTTCCCTAATTGTGATTCATGGTAAGCCCAAAAGGGCGTTAGCAGCGATTCATTTCTGGTGGTCTATAATTTTTACGCCTGCATGACATTGACGAATCAGAAGTAGGAGATTCCATGCAGGGGGAAATAAAAATACCCCAACAAAAAAATCTTACAACATACTTATTTTGGATAACATGTAATTATATATTGCCCTGTATTCCTCTGTTGCCTCTGCAGCACATGTTTAGACTACATCTATGTATCAATATAAACATTTCTGATAGTATTCATTTGACAGCAGTCAGTGTGAGGAAGATGAAAGCTGATAGTGGTATTTATAATGATATAGAGCTCTGCTGTACTGTATACATAAGTGGTTCACAAAACAGTGAGGTGAGCAGGTCATGCCATTTCTCACTCATAGAGAAAGATAACGCTGATATAACTGTTGGAGGTGTGATAATTTTCCCTTACAGAAAACATCCTGCTTATCATCGTCAATATCATGCAGTGGAAAAGTACATGCCCTCAAAGATTAATCTCTGTGATGCCACCTAGGCAACAGAGATGAAGCATAAAAAATAAAAATAAGTTTTATCTGGCTCTGCATCCACTATTCCATGATGTGGCCAATTTATTATTCTAAAACTGGTGAGATGTCCTCTTCAAGCAGGCACTACCATTGTTGAGGGTCACTTCAGCTGACTGCCTGGCAGTGTTTTGGACCAAAATAGGAAAAATTGTTTACATCTAAGGCTGGCTTCACACCACGGTGTGATCCGGTCCGGGGCTGTCCGGGATGACCCTGACAGCCCCGGACCGGATCAGCACACATAACCGGAGGGCCAAATGTGCCCTCCGATCCTGTGTGCAGCCGGATGCTGCTAATTGCAGCCACAGCTGCTGATTTTTCAAGACCGCGGCTAGCATGGAGCTAGCAGCAGTCCTGAAATAACAGCGGCGTGCCGCCGCCGGTATCTGGTTCCCGGATAGAATCCGGCCGAATCCGGGATCCGGCAAATTGGGGAGATTTTTCTCCCCAGACAAAAAAATGATGCAAGCATAATTTTTGTGTCCGGAGAGAATAATCCGTATTCCCCCCGCATTGTCCCAGAGTGATGAAACCGGATGGCAGAGAGCTGCCATCCGGCTCCATCCGGCCCCATAGGCTACTATGGGGCCAAAAACCGGTCTGGGGCTGTCTGGTTTACACCGGACAGCCCCGGATCAAAAAAAACGTGGTGTGAAGCCAGCCTAAAGAGCTAGTTTGGAAACCACTCTAGGCACAGCTGTTTACTAGACTCTTATTCGAACTGTTATGTTGCTAATGCTGAATTCCAATGTGGTGTTTTAATGTCTACATTTTAATGAAGAACATAAACCTGAGAATCTTAAACTTACACCTCTTTCTCTTTCAGGAATTTGTTCAGGTCTTTGTACAAAAAATAAAAATTGTCAATGTGTTGTAGTAACCTGAATCAGTGGGTGGTAAAGGCCCAATGTATTTAATTGCACAAGGGCCGGGAACACTCCCAGTCCACATCTTATGGAGGTTGTAGATCTTATAAGCTCAAATTAGATAAGGTGACATGCCAGCCTAGGGCAAATAGGACACTGATTCATTTTCCTAATTGAAGAATATATGTGCCTAACCAGGAGGAATATAAACAGGGTGTGAGTCATGATATATACAGCATGTATATATATATATATATATATATATGTATGTTTGCGTTCCTTCACTGCTCTTTATAGTTTAAGATAGTGGAACTAGGCTTTGGATTCGAGTAGAAATGCAATTCTATAAATGAGAGGGATGTATTCTTATACTGTATATGTATGTGTGTATATATATATATATATATATATATATATATACATATATATATATAAGAATACATGACATGCATTTATAGAATTGCATTTCTAAAAGCCTAGTTCCACTATCTTAAACTATAAACAGCAGTGAAGCAACGCAAATGTTGGAAAGATTTTAAAAACAACCACAGTGATCACTTAATTTTATTTCTGCATTGGTATTTGGCATAAGGTAATTAAATTGCCGCGTTCTTGTAAAGATAGAGAACTCAGGATACCATTCTGACTGAGATGATAATATATGATTAGAAGTCAGTGACAGATCACAACTGTGGAATGACCCACCAAGGTCTTATCAAGGGCATATCACATAATTAGCATGCACTTCACTGGCAGAGGAGTACAGTGCCATTGTTCTGGCACAATCAAATTAACCCAGTCAATTAGGTCAGTGTTCTGTGACCTTAAAGATATTTTATGCTTTATTCTGTTTTACAAAAAAAAAAGGAAAGTTTTCTGTGGACTCGAAAAATAACTGATATGCAGATTTCTTCTTCTTGAGAATACACTTCATTGCATTCTTTGTTAATCATATTTTGAACAAAGCAGTAGCTAATCCAAGTGACCCTGAGGGACAAGTATGCCAGTCACCTTGACGGAGCACTAACAAACAGCACCTGAATTGTACAGCTTAATGTAAATCCAAAAATAATTCTAATATATAATACAATGGACGGAACACATATAATCCACCAAAATATTAAGTGCTGAAATAATTACATTTCATTCTGATCTGTTCCTTTCTGATTCCCTGAATATGTAAGTGCTTATGAATAACAGGAATAAAATGAGCAAACATTGTAACAGAATTTGGAAAAAGTATTTAAGAGCTTTATGTGACTATGAAAAATATAGTATAATTCATTCTTTGTCTTTTAAGGGAGTTATACCAATAAAATGTAATTAATGTATAAATCAGTATATAAACTATGTTCTAATTACTAACTGCATTCAATGTCTCTGCTTATTGTCACTGAAACTAAACCAACACAGTCCTCAGACACATATCTGTTGGGCGTATTATACGATATCAGTGTGAGTATCAAGTATGAGGGTCTGTGCACATGGTGTGCTTTTTTATGCATTTTTACTGCGATTTTTGGAACCTTTTGGCTAAGTGCCCACTCTGTTTCATTTTTTGTGCTGCATTTGTATATGCAGTAAAAGCCGCACCAGCCTATTGTGTTTGTGCTGCATTTGTGCACATACAAATGCAGCACAAAAACACAGCACAATTAAGGGAGCACACAAACACAGACAGACACACACTGAGACAGACACAGACAATTTTTAATCCTCACCAGAGATTCCCGGTGATCCTGTGGTGATCCCCGGTATTTCTTCCTCCATGTTGCGGAGATGTCTTTATCTACCTGCCAGGACCTTGGACTATGTGACTCAGCCAGTTACATGGTGCGCAGATACTGGCTCTGATTGGACGATACCCACAAGTCCTACAGCCAGTTTACATGGAGGAAGAATCACTGGAGATCACCGGGGATATCCCTGGTCACTGGGGAGAGCGAGTAGTGCATCATTGTTGTTTTGTAAATTGCATTAAAAAAGCACTATAAACGGACTGTGGCAATTCAAGATTAGATCCACCACCTAATATTCCCAGAACTCCCAGGCAAACCAGAAGGTGGCTTGGCAACCACCAGTAGCAATAGAATAAAGGTGTAGAATCCGGTGCCACAAAAATTCTTTTTATTTCCTGATTAAAAATTAAAGATCACACATCCTCCAGAAGAGCTCTGAACGCGTTTCGCGGGTCTAGCCCACTTATTCGTCACTGACGATTAAGTGGGCTAGACCCACGAAACACATCCAGAGCTCCTCTGGAGGATGTGTGATTTTTTAATTTTTAGTCAGGAAATAAAAAGAATTTTTGTGGCACCGGATTCTACACCTTTATTCTAGGACTGTGGCAATACCATCCCTTTGCGGTGATTTTTTCTGAATGGTTAGAATGGAGAACATTGTTAATTGCATGGATATAAAAAAAAACACTGATGATTTTTGCTACAAAAACACAACACCCAAAAACACAAATGTGATAATGATTTCAGTACATGAAAGAAGCGCTCAGCACAAGCTTTCCACAAACATTCACCTTTTATAGTACCCACGACGGACCGCTGTCTTCCTCAGGTGGATTTGCACATTTCACTGGTTACATACATTACATAGGTCCCTACACCAATAGGGTCCTATCAATTCGATGACTTCATTAAACCCTTTATGTGAAAATTCACAAGCTTTTATTTTTTTATTTATTTATGTATGCATATGTATGTATTTTTTTTTTTAATAAAACAGAAAAACAGAACAGCAGAGTTACAGTCAGCAAGGTTGGTGCAAGGTTCCTGAAAATCAGAGTGTCGAGCTGTGAAAGGGATCCAGAGAGCACAGATACAAGCAGCACACAAAGTTCAATGCAAAAATAGGGTTTAATGAGCCCAAGCAGTGGCACAATGTTTTATATGTTTTTTTTAATATATATATATATATATATTATAGTGGTAAAATAAGATTCATAAAGGTGGAAAATAAATAAATAAATTATGGATAACATCATTATATTGGTCTTGTGGCCAGTGAGTGATTTTTAATAATAGGGTACACATAATTTGGGTGTGCCTAAATATAATGAAGTGTGTGATATAATGTACTATTTCAATAGGGACAATGTTTTTAGGAGTTTAAAAGATTGGGAAGGATTACTGTTACTTATGATATTTGCAAGAGCCTATAAATCAATAGCTAAATGCTGTCAATTAGTATGGAAGAATCTATGGGTACAGGGACCTATTAGTTTCATGGAGCTTGTGAATTGGCACATAAAGGGTTTAATCATGTCATCTAATTGATAGGACCCTATTGGTGTAGGGACCTATGTATGTATGTAACCAGTGTAATGTGCAAAATACCTGAGGAAGACGGAGGTCCGCCGTGGAAACACGTCATGGTACAATAAAAGGCATTTGTTAAATGCTCCTCTACCCAATTCTCACCTGACGCATTTCGGAGCGAACTCCTTAATTGGTAGTACATCCGTACTAACAAAACATGCATTATATACAATTAAAACCAACACATCATCACCTGTGATCTATATAAATTAGTGCTCAAAAATCTCATTAACTATTTGCCTGTCTGGCAAGACCTATAAAGAAGGATTCAGATAACAGTGAAAAAATGCAGTATATATCTTAAACAAAGTTTATATACAGTTCCACACCATTCCATAATATTTCCAATAAGAACACAATTGACAATATGTCATTTACAATAGAAGCAATGCAAATAGATGCGAGCATGTGCCAAACTTTCCTGCACTGCTCTAACAGCATTACATTTTAGTCTATGTACACGAGTTGTTTCAAATGGGGACAGTGTCGAGCCCCAAGCTGTGGGGTACTCAGGTATCAGGTTCCAAGGAGTTAACTGTGTCATGGGGAGTGGTGGCCGCGCCTGATCCCATGTCCTGGGGGGCTTCTTTGAAAAAAAGGAAATATTTACAGGGGATGCTATATACAGTTTGTCGTGACGCCACCTGTAGTTTCTGGTGATGTGTCACCAGCGCCGCCACAGTCCGCCGGAGGTAGATGGTAATGCGGCAAGTTGGCAAAGTCCTCTACAGGAAGGGCTGGACCTTCAGGGCAGCATAGTGTGAAGGGGCAGCTTGTAGTGGAGTTGTAGATGGGATGGGGAGTGTTGGAGCAGTCTATGAGGGGCACCGGGATGATGTGGAATGTCACACGGCAAAAGTCTCTTTTACCTTTTACTGATGGTACGCAGGTAAAGATGTCCAGGGCACTGACAGGTGTCAGGTTGCACAATGGGTACCTACAGCAAGTGGGTATAAGTCCTCCTCTGTTCCTGTGTACTGATCGAAGCACACTCTGCATGCAGCCAGACTTGCCTCCTCTCTCTTCCTGACTCTGATGTCTGTCTCTCCTCCTGTACGGTCTCCGGATTACCCTCTCTGATCACTGCGGTGGTGCACTGCTGTGTCTGGCTCCCTCTCTTGACCCACAGGGGGACCGGGTGACTGAAGTCTCCACGGTGTGACAGGGTTCTCTGTGGTCCTTCAGTATCCCACAGGTGTGGATCCCCGATGTCCGGTACTTCTCAGGGCGAACTTTCACTAGTTCCTCGCTTCCCTTTCGGCTCACTGCTCCTTTCCTTCTGTCCCCACTTAGGCTTGCGGGACGTCAGAAGGGCCACTCCGGGGCACTGGTTCGGGCCTAACCGCGGCACCGACCATCAGGACGTCTTCGCAGCTCTCCTAGCGTCTGCACCCTCTGACTAACTCCTCCCCCAGCAGCAGTATTTATAGGGGATCTTGCCTAAGGTCAGCAAGTGGTGCTCCCCCCACTGTGCCGGGGTGGAAGATGTTGCATGTAATAGTTACCTGCTGTGGAAACCCAACTGTGCATTAGAGAAGTCTGTGGCTACCTGTGTGAGCAGGGCGCCACATACCCCCCTAGGTAACTTCAGTACTCCTGGACTGAGCATTTATGTTTAAACAAAAAGGAATAACAATATTCAACAATATAATAGGTAACATATTTACAAAGTCTTAAAATATAAAAATTTACAAAAAGCACTGAAAAATATTTGAAAAATTGAAAACAGGTACCGTATATACTCGCGTATAAGCCGAGTTTTTCAGCCCAAAAATTGGGCTGAAAAGTACCCCCCTCGGCTTATACGCGAGTCAACCCGTATCAGTATACAGGCCCCCCCCATTAGTATCCAAGGCCCCCCCCCCTTGCTCCAGAAACCTGTAAAGTAAAATGATTATACTTATCACTGTCCTGTCGCCGCCGTCCCTGCCGCTGCCATCGCGATCCTCCAGCTTCATCTGTCTTCTTCCAGCTTCCTCTGGTCGGCACAGGCAATGACGTCATCATCTGCGCCACAGGAGGAAGCCAGAAGACGCTGGATGAAGACGGAGGATCGCGATGGCAGCGGCGGGTATGGCGGCGACAGGACAGTGATAAGTATAATGATTTTACTTTACAGGTTTCTGGAGCAAGGGGGGGCCCTGCATACTAATGGGGGGGGCCTGTATACTGATGGGGGTGGCAGGCGGGCTGCTGCAGTATATACCTCTGGGGCTGCTGTATACTACCACTGGGGCAGCTGTATATACCTCTGGGGCTGCTGGGGTTGCTGTATACTACCACGGGGGCTGCTGTATACTACCACTGGGGCTGCTGTATATACCTCTGGGGCTGCTGTATACTACCACTGGGGCTGCTGTGTATACCTCTGGGGCTGCTGGGGCTGCTGTATACTACCACTGGGGCTGCTGTATATACCTGTATACTACCACTGGGGCTGCTGTATACTACCACTAGGGCTGCTGTATACTACCACTGGGGCTGCTGCTGTATATACCACTGTGGAGGCTGCTGTAACACTGCTGGGGCCTGTATATACCACTGGGGAGGCTGCTGTATACCACACTGCTGGGGGCTGTATACTACCACTGGGGAGGCCTGTATACCACTGGGGGGGCCTGTATACCACACTGCTGGGGGCTGTATAACTGTGCTGGGGTCCACCCTCGGCTTATACACGAGTCAATAGGTTTTCCCAGATTTTGGGGGCAAAAGTAGGGGGGTCGGCTTATACACGGGTCGGCTTATACACGAGTATATATGGTAAGTCCGTACAGTGCTAGTCCATTCACCGCAGGCTTTAAAGAGTTTGTGCCTACATTAGTCCAATAATTATAGTCCTTTTAAATTGTAAAAGTTCAAAGTGGGGAAAGTTCAAAGGGAAAAGTTCAGTTCAGAGAGTCTATACAGTAAATTTTCTGTATGCTCCAGGTAAGAAAAAGGGAAAAGTCTTTCAAAAGTCCACATTTTTTTAATAAACACATGTCCCTATGGGTGCCTCGGCTTAGCAGACCTGGTACCTCCCCACCCCAGGCACTTTCTGTTCCTAACTTAATGTGCGTGGGGCTAGGCCCAGTTCCTCCACCCTTCTGTACACTACTATTTACTTTCTTATTGTACAGTGGCTATTTACATGTTTACTTAAGTGTGCTTTACCTTACATTTTACTGTGTCCACTCTCCATACCTAGATGGGGGTTGACCTTGTGTGCTTCTGTGTGATCTACGCACTACAGGTGTCACTGTCTCAGGTGAGGTTTCTAGTGAAGGGCTTGGTGCAGGCATGTCAGGTAAGCGTCTTCGTTGCCTTAGTCTCACTACAGTTCTAGCAGGTGTACCGATTGCAGCATCCTCAGATTCTCTAGCAACGGGTATGTCTTCCTTATTCCTTTTTACCACTTCATTGGGCTGGTAGAAATTCAGCACTGGCACTATGATGGCTCTGTCTTTTTGAGGCTAATTTTCTGGGAACTCTCCTAAGATGGTAGGGATTACTTTCTTTTTTGGTTGTTTACATGGACTTTATTCTGAAACTGGTTCTGTTTCTTGAATAGGTGGAGTTGAGGAATTTTGGTTTTCCCAATCCATAGGACACTTTTTAATGTGGTCTCTCGATACAGTCTGTGTGGTTTTTCCACTGTCCTTGTTGATAAGGCAGACTTTGCTGTTGTCATGTCCAGAATATAATAGGACGTAGGGTTCTTGTTCCCACTGATTATCCAACTTATGTCTGGTTCTTTTTCTCTTGAGGACAATTCATTCGAGGTGTTATTGGTTCTGATGGAGCATGTTTGTTATAGTCCCTTTCTTGTTTTTCACGGGATTTCTCCAGGTTATCTTCGACGCAAGGTTGAACCATTTTGTATTGTTTGAGGCGATGGGTATTCCAATTGGGAATTGTGTTATCTGCTTCAGGATCTACGGGTAACATTCCTGCGCGGGCTCTCATCAGGTAAGCTGGTGTACAGTTTGTAGAAATTACTGGAATGTGATTGTACATGTCAACCAATTCAGGTAGTTTCTCCGGCCATTGGTTTCTTTCCTCTAAGGGTAAGATCTTTAGCATGTCAATGATGATGTGATTCATTTCCTCACAGAGTCCGTTGTCTTATGGATGATATGGGGTTGTTCTGATCTTTTTGCACCCATACATGTGGCAGAACTCTTGGAAGATCTCCGCTTCGAAGGCTGATCCCAATGGTCTGCAGGAGACATTTTGTAATGTTTTTGCAGCTGTGGCAGCTGTCAAGTCTTTTACGGGGCAACCATTAAGAATCTTGAGTAGTGGTCTACCATGGTCAACGCGTAGGTGTAGCCGGATCTACTTGGAGTTAGTTTTACATGGTCAAAGGCTACTATTTCCAGAGGTTGTTTTGTTACGATGGGATGGAGCTTTGCTTTCTGGCTCTGTAAGTCCTTTCTTCTTAGGCTGCAGGGTTTACAATTCTTACACCATTTTTCAATAGATGTCCGCATGCCGACCCAAAAGAACCTATCTCTCATTTGCATCTCTAGCTTCTTCCACCCAAAGTGACCAGTCTGGTTGTGATAGGCGTTCAAGACCACATGGATTTCTGATTTGGCACGATGATTTGCCAGGCCATCTCATGTGTTCTTGGGTTGATGTACCTTCGATAAAGCTTCCCTTGGTACAGGAACAGCTTACTCCGCTCGCTCCACAGATGTTTGGCTTCAGATTGGGGATTTTCAGGCAGTTTCACTGACTCCTGGGTTATCAGTTGTTTTATTAGACTGACAGCCGGGTCATTGTTCTGCACCCCTTTCCAACCGAAGTGAGGCAACGGGTTCACCATTCTTGCAGGAAGATCTTGACGGGTTTGCTGTCATTGGGTCACTCTTACTTGATGGAAGGCAGGTAACTCCACTTCCTCTGGCTCGTCTTCATCTACACCCTCATCTGACAAGTGAGGCATCCTGGATAAGGCATCCGAGTTTCAATTCTGGTGCCCAGCCCGGTACTTGATGGTGAACTGGTAGTTGGACAATCTGGCCATCCATCTTTGTTCCATGTCTCCCAACTTCGCAGTTACCAGGTGGGTCAGCGGATTGTTATCCGCATAGGCTGTAAATTTGCTAAAGGCCAGATAGTGTCTGAACCTCTCGGTGACGCCCAGACCAAAGCCAGGAATTCCAGCTTGAAGGAACTATAGTTCTCTGGGTTCCTCTCTGTGGGGCGCAGCTTCCTACTGGCATAGGCGATTACCCTTTTCTTGCCATCTTGTTTTTTGAGAAAGGACGGCTCCGAGTCCCACATTGCTGGTGTCTGTGTACAGCAAAAATGGCAGGGTGTTGTCCGGGTAAGCAAGGATTTCTTCTCCTGTCAGGGCTTCTTTCATCGTCTGGAACGCTTCCTCTTGTTCCTTACCCCATCTCCACGGAGAATCCTTAGACTTGCCCTTCATGGGTTGGCCTACTAGGTCATGTAGGGGAGCAGCCTTTTTGGTGTACTCCATTATGAACCTCCTATAGTAGCCCACCAAACCCAGGAATTGACGTACTTCCTTTAAGGTCTTGGGTTCTGGCCACTCTTTGATTGCTGTCACCTTTTCTGGATAAGGGGCCACTCCTTCGGCACTTACTATGTGTCCCAGGTACTGTACTCTTGGCTTTAACAGGTGGCATTTTGATGGTTTTAGCTTCATCCCGTATTTGGCCAGAGCTTCAAACACCTCTGCTAGATGGGTGACTTGTTCCCCGTAGGTCTTGGAGTACATGATCACATCATCCAGGTAGAGCAGTACCGTCTCAAAGTTCTTATGTCCCAGGCAACTCTCCATTAATCGCTGGAAGGTTCCGGGTGCATTACACAGTCCGAAGGGCATGCTGTTGAATTCACATAGGCCTATAGGTATTGTGAATCATTCTTCTCTCTGTCTTCCTCGGCTGCCAATACCCACTAGTGAGATCTAAGGTGTAGAAGTCATTGGCAGACTTCAACGCAGCTAGGATTCCTCTATATGAGGTAACGGGTAAGCATCTTTGTGTACTATGCGGTTTATTTGCCTATAGTCTACACACATTCTCAGACTGCCATCCTTTTTCCTGACTAGGACTAATGGGGCTGCCCAGGGGCTACAGCTATCTCGTACAACCCCTGCGTCCTTCATTTCCTTGGCTTTTTCATAATGTGCAGGAGGAATAGGCCTGTACTGCTCTTTGATTGGTGGATGAGTACCTGTGGGGATGTGATGTTGTACCCCTTTTAGCCTACCAAAGTCAAGTGGATGCTTACTAAAGACTTGTTCAAATTCTTGAACTACCCGGTACACACCTTGCTTTTCATACACAGGACTGGTGTCAGTTCCGACACTGAGCTGCTGACACCAGTCCTCCAGTGGCCTAGTTGTTTGATCAGATTTTTCCCCTTTAGTGTAGGGTACTGGTCCCACTGTTTGGATCTCGTTGTTGCTAACTATGTACAATTTAGCAACGGTGGTATACCTGGGTAATTTAACCTCCTCACTGCCACAATTTAAAATGCAAACAGGGACTCTCCCATTGTGCACATCCACCACCCCCTGGCTGTCAACAGTGTAGGTCTGTGCTCAGTGCTGACGGGCTCCACAAGTGCCTGATAGACCTGCCTTCTCAGACCTATAGCTGCTCGACACCAAATCATCATTTCACTCATTGGGGGAATCACAATAGGTAACGGGTCTGTCACCTGTGCAGTACCAATTTCGCCACCTGTAATTGTTACCTGTTGCTGGTGCAGGATGGCTCTGATCTCACACTGGAAGACCTTCCTTTGACCAAGTCTGGCAGTGTCTGCGATCTGTTGAAGCAAAGACAAGACTTCCTCCATGCAATTGCTAACAACATTAGTGCCTAGTATTATATAAGGAGCATTAGCATTACTGGCTTCTGCTACTACAAGGACCCACTGGTTCTGCAATTCCACCCTCCCCACCTTTATTGGTACTTACTTAACCCCCATTACGGTAATTGGTTCACCGTTAGATGCTTTAAGGGTAAAGTCTAGATCAGGCTGTTTCAGTTCTGTATCAGCCCAATGCTTCTTTTTTTTTTTAAATCAGTTGATTTTTATTGAAATTAAAACACTTTACAGGTTATAAACATATAGGCTACAACAGCCTAAAGAATAAACTTACCAATCTATAAGGTAAACCAAGGTGAATTCAGGAGGGGGAGGATGTGTAAGGATGGGGGGGGAGGGGAGGCAGGGGAGGGCAGGCAGTGACCCGGAAGGGTGGGGGGGGGTAGGAAGGGGAGATGCAGTAGTGAACCAGAAGTACAATGCTGAGGTATCGAGTATAACAGTGTTAGCAAAGTATACATCATTCAAACCAGTGTAGGGAGAAAGAGAAGCTCAATTACACAAAGGGGTGTTTTCACCTAAGTAGTTAAATTAATATCCATATTATCATATATTTAATTTGGGATGGACACCGTATTATGGGTAGAGGAAATCCATGAGTCCCACTTTTAAGGACCTTCGTCCTCTGTGGGAGGTCATGCGCCAACAAAACCTCATGACTCAGGTGGGCGTTTAGGCGGGAGATAGTCTCTGTAAGCAACGGAGTCGTGGGAGATTTCCACCTGGCAGCAATAGACAAGCGTGCCGCTATAAGGACTATTGAGGTCATAGGCCGGAGGATAGTGGGTAGGGAGTGTAGGCCAATGCCCAGGAGTGCCATGGGGGCAGAGAGAGTGATACGTAAACCCGTCAGCGAGTGTAATAGTGACTCAACTGCTTTCCAGTACGGTCTAATATGGGGGCAGGTCCACCAGATATGTGCGTCAGTGCCCGGTGAGCCACAAGTCCTCCAACAAAGGGGAGAGATAGTGGAGGTTGAACGTCCAAACCTTGCCACGCGGTATGGCGTTAGGTACCAGCCCAAAGACAGCTTTTTGAATTGCTCCAGATGGTTTATGCATCGAGTGTATTTGGCAACATGTCTCGAGGCTCTATGCCAGTCCTCAAGGGGGGCTGAGAATTCAAGCTTGGCCTCCCAACGGGTCATGTAGGGGAGTTTGGAAGTTGCTCGCGCCGCAGTTAGGGCTTTATAGATGATAGACACACCCCTCTGGGAGCAACCAGTCTGTTTAAAAAGAGATTGGAGAGTCAAGTCAATCGAGGAGGGGTCCCATGAGGGCAACGAGAGGGAGTTCAGAAAGTGTTTGACCCGTATATATGAAAAACAATTCTTGGCCGGGAGAGGGAATTTCTATCTCAGGGTAGCGAAGGTGGTCATCTCAGTCCCAGAGAAAATGTCAGACAGAAGCAGAATACCCGCCTCCCTCCAGTTTCGTAGAGATATGTCTACCATGCTGGATTCCAAGGCTTGTATAGAAATGTACTTGGAGAGGTAAGGGAAATGAATTTTTGCTAGAGGATACCATATTGCCATTAAGGCCTGCATAGACTTCAGAGGCGTAGGCGGGGGACAGGACGAGAGGTAAGACATCTCTAAGAGAGTCTTTGTAGAACGAAAAGGAGAGAGGTCAGCTTCAATCTGTAGCCAGCCAGAGGTCGGTTCCATAGACCACCAGATTTTGGCGACATCCAAGTGTATAGCTTTGTAATATGTCAAGATGTCCGGCATCCCCAAGCCCCCCAGAGCGGTAGGCAGGGAGAGCGCAGATAGAGCTATTCGGTGAGGTTTGTTACTCCAAACAAATTTCCCAATGAGTGACTGAAACAGGTTCAAGTATCTCCTGGGAAGGGTCAGGGGAACACATCGAAACATATAGATTAATTTCGGTAGCATCATCATCTTGACTAAATTTATTTTGGCTATCCAAGACAGTTGGGTCTTAGTATATTCAGCGCAGAGAGATTTCAGTGAGGAGACCATCTCTTCGCAGTTAACCATAGCCAAGCGTGTGGTAGAGACAATTTGGATGCCCAGATATTTAAAGCCACTGGTGGCCCATAGGAAAGGGAACTGCGAGCGGAGCACAGATTGCGTAGCAGGGGGCAGGTTTAAGGGAAATAAAGAGGATTTAGTAAGATTCAGTTTATAGAAGGAGATTGCAGAGAATGTTGAAAGAAGAGAAACTACAGCTGGGACAGAGACCAAAGGGTTCGTGCAAACGAGAAGGACATCATCTGCATAAAGAGAAATCTTATGCTCAACCTGGTTCGTGACCACTCCTGAAATGTCAGGGTGTGCCCTAACCGCTGCTGCCAACGGTTCCATCACCAGAGCGAATATAAGGGGAGAGAGGGGGCAGCCCTGTCTCGTCCCTTTGGATATGTCAAAAGCAGAAGAGGTAAAACCTCCCGTCTTAACATAGGCGCGGGGAGAAGAGTATAATGCAAGTATTCCAGAGCGGAAACCACCGCTGAAGGCAAACTTATCCAGGACAGCTGCCAGATACCCCCAGTGCACTCGATCAAACGCTTTCTCGGCATCAAGGGAAAGAAGAGCACTGGGGGTCCCTCTCTGCTCAAGGATCTCCATGAGGTCCACGACCCTCCGAGTGGCATCTCTCGCCTGTCGACCAGGAATAAAACCCACTTGGTCTGGGGCGATCAGGGAGGAGATAACGGTCTGAAGGCGGTCCGCAAGCAGCTTCGCGTAAAGTTTAATATCGCAATTTAATAGGGCTATTGGGCGATAATTGGCCGTGAGCGTAGGAGATTTGCCAGGTTTGGGGATGGTAGTAATGGCCGCTGTCAGACCTTCCGGCCTAATACATCCCTCTCGCTGCCAGAACCCGAATAGCTTTAATAAGCGAGGAGCCAGGTGGGGAGCAAAGGCAGAGTAATACATATATGAGAAGCCATCCGGCCCAGGAGCAGAGCGTTTTTTAGCCAATCGGATCGCATCCAAAACTTCCGTTAAAGAAAAGGGCTTGTTTAGATACGTCTGCTGCTCGGTGGATAGGCTAGGAAGATGAAGAGACGAAAGAAAGGAGGAAATTGCATCAGAGGAGGGTTGGGGAGTAGAAGGCGAATTGGAGAGATTATATAATTCAGAGTAGTATTCACGGAATTGTTCTGCAATTTGAATCGGGTTGCGTATATGATCACCAGATTGGGAGATAAGGGAGGAGATCCTAGAATGCCTCTCTAGTTGTTTAACCCTACGTGCCAAGAGGCAAAAGAATTGGTGTGGGTAATGTGGGGAAGCCACACGCTTATTATCTCCCTCAAGGAGATGTGTCTCCTGCAGGAATACCAGGTCTGCATGAGACTTTTTAAGTTGAGTGCGTAAAAGCGATCTCTTTTGGGGTGAGTTAAGCCCGTTTACATTAAGTGCCAAGACTGATACAGGCATGGTAACTAATGGAGTAGCAATAGCATAACCTAAATTGCAAATACAAATGAGGAATTAACTGCATCAGGGAGAGGCAATAACATCAACCCCTGCCGCCGGAGCCCAGTGTGGCCGGATAGGCAGGGGTCCAGTGTCAGAAAGCAAGAACAGGGAAAACAAACAATATAAAAACAAACCAAGAGGGACCAAAAAGGGACCCATAATGAACTGCGGCCTAATTAGGTCGCAGTAGCGATGTAAAAACATCGCAATTAGGAGCGTAAAAAATCGCTCGATGGGGGCAGCGTTTTCCCTCAGCCGTAGGATCATAGTTGGAGAGTGTGAATGAGGAAAGAAGAGTTGAAGGGGGGAGGAGTAGGCAGGGGAAGAGAGCTAGAAAGAGAAAAGGAGGAGAGAGTAGATCCCACGACCTGAGGGGAATCACTCAGTGGCCAGGAAGGCGAGCCCCAGGAGAACCTTCAGAAAATATTCGGCCCAGACGGCCAGTGGACGGAGTAAAGAAGATCAGGCGACGTCCCACTCCGGATCCACCTTCTTGCGTCGCAGACGGGATTTTGGCTGCTTCTCCCGCGGGTCACGTCGGTCCTGCGAGATCGGAGTAATGAAGTCCGCCGGGAGCATGTCCCACTTTTTCAACAGTTCCTCTGCACGTGAAGGCGATGGGCAAACATAAAAAGTGTCGTTCCTGCGAATAATAAGGCGCGTTGGTCTCCCCCAATGGTATAAGATGTTTTGGTCTCGGAGGATGGTAGTGTAGGGCTTATATGCCCGGCGTAGCGCCAATGTTCCTGGCGACAGGTCCGGAAAAACCTCAAGGTCGGCGAACCGATCCGAAAGTGTCGGAGATCGACGTAGAGCTCTCAAAAAATCCTCCTTTGTCTCAAAGAAGTGGATCCTTGCTATGACCTCCCTAGGTAGGTCGGAGCGCACCCCAGGAGGCTTCCGGAGGCGGTGGATGCGGTCAATTTTAAAGTCTCGTGGATCTAGTTCTGGAAGAACCTCTTTCAGAAAATCGGTGAGCAGGGCCCGTAGATCAGAGTCCGGAATCGCTTCAGCGACACCTCGGAGACGGACGTTGTTCTGTCGATTCCGGTCTTCCATGTCGTACGCTTTGGCCTGCGACGCCAGCATATCGTCCTGGAGACGCTCGTGGTCATCGATGAGGTCGTTATGGGAGCGGACCAGTTCAGCCATTTTGGCTTCCAAGTGATCCGTTCTCCCGCCCAACTCCGTCACCTCGCCCCTCAGATCTTCTACCAACTTCCGCATGTCGTCCTGGAGCGATGTCCGCAGGTCGGTAAGGAGGTCTGTCATTAGGGACTTCATTAGGGAATAAGTGACCGGGGAATCAGGAGAGGGCTGTCCAGGTCTTGTCTCCAGTAGTTGTTGTTGGCGGCGGGAAGCGCGCTCGGCTCTGGGGGAGGGAGGCGCCATTTTGGAAGCCATAGCTGTGTCAGGGGGGCCCGCTGTAAAGTAGTCTGTTACTCGCCTGGGAAGTGCGGGATGCTGCGATTTCGTCTTTCCCATCGGTGCTCGGGTGGTTTACGGTGGTACCGGAGGGATTTTTGATTGTGGAGGTCGTCTGGAATGCTGGTTAGATCGCTTTATTCTCCCAGGGCTCGGGAGCTCCCAGCTTATGCGACCTTCCTCATGTGGACCTAGGCCACGCCCCAGCCCAATACTTCTTATAAAGGATATAGGGAATGGTGGTCACCTGTGACCCGGTGTCCAGCAGAGCGGGTGTCGGGATGCCATCTAGTACAATAGACAGAAACGACCTCTGTCCGATGAAGGTCTTGTACCAGGTGGCTGGCTCCTGTTGATCTAATCCTGAGGTGTGGCTCCAGTCCCCAGGGACTGCCTGTTTAAAGGACAGCTCCTGGAGAAGTGACCAGTGCAGTTACAGCGGCGGTAGATGGGCTCCCCAGTGGTGCTGTAGCAGTCGGTGGTTCTTACTTGATATGCTGTGGTTTGCTTCCCTCGCATCCAGGGTACATCGTCCGGACTGTCGGCAAGTTGAATCAGAGGTTGAGGTCGGGACTAGGGTCTTGGTGCTGGCTCTTTGCTTTGCTGTAACTGCAGAGCGTCCATTAACTTAGTGATGTTTTTATTCATCTGGCGCTTCTCAGCACGCATCTCAGCTCGCAGGAAATCATACTTTTCAGGCTGAGCAGATTGAACATTGTGCGTGGCTGTAGACACGGGTAATGGTTTTGGAGTAGCCTGCACCTCACCACTGCACCACCTTTTAAGCAGCTTCTTGGGTCTCTACCAACCTTAACTCTTTGATGGCCATCTCCTTCAGGGTATTAAAGTCAGCTTCAGGATTGCTTAATGACCACCAGCGTACAGTCTTGCTGTCCTCGGGGGATAGTCCCCGAGTGAAATGTTTAATCAGGAGCTTATTTTCCTCGGGTACACTGGTGGGGCTGCCATGTTTGAGGGCACGCAATGCTTCTTCTAGATGCCAGGCATAAGCTCTGATATCATCTTCCGGCCTCTGGTAGCAGTGATGGAAGTGCATGCATATATCAGGCTCATTGCACTCTTCGAAGGTAGCCCTCAGTTTATTAAATATGACGGCGGCTAATCTGTGTTTAGCGGCAGACCGGGACGCACTTTCTTTCTCTGCTGCACCACTTAACTGTCTGAGTACCACAGCAGCGCGTTGTTGGCCGGTCACCGCATACATATCTAGGACACTATTGATTTTTCTCTTGAAATCATCCAATGTATCAGGGCGTCCGTTATACTGGGGCAACCACTTGGCCCCCGAGATGTATGGGAGTAACATCGGCATTATTGGGGCGAGTGCACCCGGGGCGCTGCTGGCGCTGGCTGTATTACTGGAGGCAGCCATTGAGGCTTCCGGGTAATTCCTAGGGTCAGAGAACACGCCTTCGTCCTCACTGGAGGAGCCCGACATGTTGGAGGCCCCCCTAGTGAATTACAGCCAGTTCTTAAAGAGTTAAACAGTCCGAGAGTTTCCGGACTAGGCCGCGGCACTCAGGAATGCTCAGCTGAGCGAGGGGCGGGCTTCAGTTTTGCGCCCTACAGGCTGGCACGCACCCTTTCTTCCCGCTCTTTGGCGCAGTAATGGCGGCGTAGTTTAAACAGTCACGCAATACAGTCAATAACACGGCACACAGTACCCAGTAATACCGGGCACGGGATCCTGTTCGTAACGCCAGAAAAGATATGCCGAGCCCCAGGCTGTGGGGTTCTCGGGTATCAGGCTCCAAGGGGTTAACTGTGTCATGGGGAATGGTGGCTGTGCCTGATCCCGTGTCCGGGGGACTTCTTTGAAAAAAAGGAATATTTACAGGGGATGCTTTATACAGTTTGCTGTGACGCCACCTGTAGTTTCTGGTGATGTGTCACCAGCGCCGCCACAGTCCGCCGGAGGTAGATGGTAATTCGGCAAGTTGGCAAAGTCCTCTACAGGTAGGGCTGGACCTTCGGGGCAGCATAGTGTGAAGGGGCAGCTTGTAGTGGAGTTGTAGATGGGATGGGGAGTGTTGGAGCAGTCTATGAGGGTCATCGGGATAGAGTGGAAAGACACACGCATACTGCAAAAGTCTCTTTTACCTTTTACTGATGGTACGCAGGTAAAGATGTCCAGGGCACTAACAGGTGTCCAGATTGCACAAAGGGTCCCTACAGCAAGTGGGTATAAGGCCTCCTCTGTTCCTGTGTAGTGATCGAAGCACAGCCTGCATGCAGCCAGACTTGCCTCCTCTCTCTTCCTGACTCTGATGTCTGTCTCTCTTCCTGTGCGGTCTCCGGGTTACCCTCTCTAATCACTGCGGTGGTGCACTGCTGTGTTTGACTCCCTCTCCTAACCCACAGGAGGACCGGGTGACTGAAGTCTCCATGGTTTGACGGGGTTCTCTGTGGTCCTGGAGTATCCCACAGGTGCGGATCCCCGATGTCCGGTACTTCTAGAGAGCCCGTAGAAGCGGAAGCCTCCATGAAACGGTTGCCGTCGCCACCAGCCTCTCCCTCCCCATGAGCACTACCCTTGTAACATGACAGCACGATAAATAAAGCCGGAATTACTAAAGAAGCACGAGTGCCGCTCTTCTCTTTGGGTACGTGTACAACCTCATGCTGTGCAGCTGAGCAACGTGCTTTTTACTCATCTCTTGGGATCAGGAGGAAAATAAGGTCAGTGCCCGGTTTTCATGCTTTCTGGACAATACCCATTATATAGCTACCCCCATTATCACAACTCATGTCCATACTGTTTTCTATGAATTATATCATAAGCATACCTGCAAGATTTCATTCAAATATTTTTCAATAGAAAAAGAAGAGATCATTTCTGTTGTTTAAACCATTGGGGATACGTGCTTTCAACCAAAAATTCTCCCTATCATGCAACTTATGTTCCCAATTTCTGCCACGATATGATCGGAACACTCTCTCTATACCTCTTATGTGCAAGGTTTTTAGATCACCCGCATGTATATCCCTGAAATTTCAGGATAATCCCGACATTCCCGTTCTGATTGTTTTTGAGTTTGGATTAGCCGCAGTGAGGTGTTCCGATATCCTGAATTTAAGAGTCTGTGTTGTTGAACCCACATAATATTTATTGCAAGCCACACATGTAGCTAATTAAACCACATGAGTGGAATTACAATTTATGTAGCTTTTGATTTTATATACTTCATCAGTGAACAAATTCCCAAATTCAGGACCAGAATCTACAAACTTGCATATTCCACATTTATTTCCCCCACACTTATACATTCATTTATGTGTAAACCATGTGGGGGTAGAAACTGCACGATCAGAAAAAATGCTAGATGATATTGTACTAGCAATATCCCTGCCTTTCCTGGGGACCAGATTTCAAGATGCTACATGGGTATATTTTTATTCAAAATTTTCTTAATAACATTGAATTGATTGCTGTACGGAGTGGAGAACACTGGTACTAAAGCTTTATCACTATGTACAGATTTTTATCCCTCAGTAGGATTTCCCTACTTTTATTTTTCACAATATTCTTTGCTCTGGCAATCATCCAATTGCTGTAGCCCCTATCTTTTAATCTTTTTGAAATGGCAGTCGCTTCTATCTTGAAGTCTTTCTGATTAGTGCGTACAAATTCCCCCAAAAGGTAGATTCTTGATGGTGTACTTGGGGTGGCAGCTATACGCCCATAGTATAGAGTTCCCTGTCACCGGCTTACGATATAACCTGAATATATTCTGCCCGTTCTCCGGCATTCCAGTAAGGAATAAATCCAGTAAAGGAGCAGAATCTGTGTATACTTCCACGGTGAACTTCAGATTGAATTCATTACTAGAAATCCACTCCAGCAGTGAGAGTGAATTAGACACGGGAGACACCATAGACGTCAAGGTCCAAATAAGGACCATATCATCTATGTACCTCTCGTACCATCGAATGTAATCCTTCCACGGATTATTATCAGCATAAACATATTCCTGCTCCCATCGCTGCATATACAGGATGGCCAATGAAGGTAAAAATTTCGCCCCCATCGAGCATCCACATAATTGGATAAAAAAGTCACCATTGAAAATGAAATAGTTATTTTTCAAAAGAAACCGCAAGCCCATAACAAGAAACTCCAGAGAGCAGAGATCCAAGCAGCAAACAAAGTTCTATGCAAAAATAGGGTTTAATGAGCCCAAGCAGTGGTACAATGTTTTATATGTTTTTTTTTTAATATGTATATATATTATAATGGTAAAATAAGGTTCATAAAGAGGGGGGAATAAAATAAAAAAATAAATTATGGATAATATCATTATATTGGTCTTGTGGCCAGTGAGTGATTTTTAATAATAGAAGGGTACACATAATTTGGGTGTGCCTAACTATAATGAAGTGTGTGATATAATGTACTATTTCAATAGGGACAAAATTTCCAGGAGTTTAAAGGATTAGGAATAGTGATGAGCGAGCACTAAAATGCTCGGGTGCTCGGTGCTCTGGCCGAGCATCTCAAGATACTCTTGTACTCGGCCAGAGCACCGAGCCCAATGTAAGTCAATGAGTGACAGGCTCCACCCACAGACTTCCGGTTATAAAACGAGAAAAGGGCGGGAGGGTGGGCTTTTTCAAATCGCCGCAGCATAGAACACCTTGCTGTGGCCCCCAGAGGGATCCTATCGATTAATCTGCTCCCTGTATGGTGCCAGCTCACTGTGTGCACTGAAGGGAGCAGTGTATGTGTCTCAGATCGCTATTTATTACCGAGCGGTCCGAGCATCTCGGCAGTACTCGGTGCTCGCCGAGCACCCCGAGTACCAAGATACTCGTGCGAGTACCGAGTAGCGCCGAGCATACTCGCTCAACACTAATTAGGAAGGATTACTGTTACTTATGATATTTGCAAGAGCCTGTATATCAATAGTTAAATGCTGCCAATTAATATGGATGAATCCATGGGTACATATAAGGACATTTCTATATATATAGAAAACCTCTTGGCTCTCATTGAAGTCTTATATTTACCTTTAGTTTTCTTGAACTGAATCCCTCCTAGGCACTTATTTACATTCAAGGATTGCCTTATGAATTTCCTTTTTCTCTAAAAATGTATCCTTATTTGCACATCTTTTTTCTTACACTGAGTTCCCATTTGGTATTTTTTTGTTGAATGGATAGGTTTGAGGATTCAACCTGATCAGACCAGCTGATTGTGCAGATCAGGATCAAATGATACTGTGTCTATTCTGACAAATCCGAAAAAGGAGACTTCTTTACCTCTTAATACTATCACTTGTCCTGTAGGCATTATATTACCATATACATATTATTGTCTTTTATGCAGTCAAACTACTAAGCCCCCCGTGTCCATCCTTTGGATGTTGACTCTGTGACGATACACTGTATATCAAGGGTAAGGAAAAGTGAGTTTAATACAACATTCAGCAGTTCATTTATAAATTCTTGTTTATTAATTAAAATCATAGAAGTATTTTTTGTTTGACCCCTCTAGAGGATAAACACGATCATTCTATTTCTTTGACCAACTCCCGGTTCCTGGGTATACTTGCTCAGTGAAAATACCAAAAAATGTTTTGCTTGTATGAGTCACAAGGTATGTTTTTCCCCTTTTTTTGTTTTTTTTCTATTTGAGATATATACGATAAGCCTTATTAACCGTCTTTATGGGAGCAATCATATTTAACCAGCTAGATCAATTGTGTATTCATTGTATTTCAATTGTAATCGTATTTAATCAGCCAGATCAATAGTATATATTCAATATGACTATGAACTGTTCTGTTCTTTACATGTAACATTAAAGGGAACCAACCAGCAAACAATCGCTATCTAAGCTATAAATATCTGTCCCTGGAGGCTTAAATTACTATTCTAACCATCCCTGCCTGACTAAATCTAACTAAGTATACCCTCAATAAATGACTTTTTATACTTACCAAATTCTTGTCGGCTGGGCGTTCCTCCACGCACTTTGTCAGCGAGGCGAGTCTCCTCGCCGCTGTCCATTTTCTTCTGTGATTCAAATTACCCGCCCATTGCGTTCTCGCAATGAGCGAGTCACGTGCTGCAGGCCCCGCGTCACTTCCGCCCGCCGCTGAAATCCGTGTTTTAACCCTTACAGCATACTTTCTTCAGATTACATAGCTAAAACCCGCTGATAGATTCCCTTTAAGCCTCCTCGCAAGATTACAATAGTAGCAGCTTTTCATCCATGCTGTACTATTAAAAGAGATCAGGCTTAAACAGGTTAAAATAATAAAATACTTTATGAAATTTGTATATTTTTTGCACTGTTTAGTTTTTTCCTGAGCAGCAAAGTCATAACAAATGTTCTTCTTTCTCCTTTCTACTTTTCTTTTTTTTCTTAGGTCAACAACAACTTTATGAGCTACAAATCCATATTATTATTATTTTTTTTTGCAATAAAGTACAGTTTCTCTCAGACTCTGTATGTTTGTTTTTAGATATTTATGAGTGTAGTATTTATGTATGTATGCATATATTTATATGGCAATAACATAGGTATTTGAGAGATAGTTCAGGCCCAGGAATACAAATAAGAATGTCCCCTCAGCAAATGCATTCAGATTCCCTCTATCCAGCCAATCGAGGCCTCAGCTCCATCCTTTTCATTGAGCTACATTTGTCTGATTTAACAAGATAAGATTTGAGTGCTGATGCAGCCTGTTGTTAATGCAGAAGCCGTCTGCACAATACCAGCAACATTCTGGATCAGAAAGATGCATAAATCAGATATTCAAAAAATTAGGTATGCAGCACACCAGCTTTATAGTCACAGTCTCAGAAATTGAAATGGCCCAGATTAATGTATCATATCTTACACACTGTCCGAGTGAATCAACTTTAATATATTGAACAGATTCACAGAACAAGACTTTGTTATCTAAGGAGCCCTTGGAAAAAGGAATTGACCTGAGAATTTGATTTGGTTCAGGTAGTTCATGCTATACAGCAGCATTTGAATCTTCTCACATAAAAATAAAATTTGTATTAGAAATGTTTTTTCACATCACTCAATACTTGCTCATGGCTTTATGCTCAGATTCTATGGTTTAAAGAATATGCATCACAAATAATATTTTAACGTTGGATATAGATATACAATGGAAACACCTTTAGTAATGTATTCAACCTCTGTATACATCGTTATGTCAGGAGAAAAGACTAGGTACATTACATGGAGAAAAATGTGGACATATTTATCTTTGTCCTAAATTCAGGATGGAAATGGACTCCTGCTTTAACTCACAGCAATCAGTCCAGGTAACGCTAGGGTCAGACCAGCGTTCAGCCTAGCGTTCAGCAGGTTCCGTCTAAAACGTAGACTTTTTCAGCATTAGCGCAGTGTTACCGGAAAGGTAAGAGTGTGTTAACGCTGTCAATGCAGTCCTATGGCAGACAGAAGCCGAGCGCATTGCAAACACTGGCTTCACACTGCTGGAGTTTCAAATTGCGTGCTTTTTCCAAGCGCATCACAAGATACGCGCTCCCGCGTCATGTAGTGCACTTGGAAAAAGCACAAGTTTTCAAACTCCGGCAGCGTGAAGCCTTCTTGGCGACACACTTTGGGCTCAGCTGGTGCCTCACCACACAGGGAGCAACCCCTGTTCCCTGCTGTACCTTCTATACGATTGGTGACAGTAGGTAGGAGTACTGGACACTCATTCTCACTACTAGCCACAAGACCTGTGGCCAGCTTTGACTTATATGATTCTATCTTCTCTACCCATCCTAGGGTAAATGTGGTATATTTTAGGGTAAGGACGGAAAATTACATTTGACTGAGCATTTCCCCAATATCTCTACTAGGGCTCTGTGTTATATTGTCATATTGTATGCCTAACAGTGTATGTGTTTAACGGGTATCAAGGGCCCTAAATTCACATTGGGGGTCCCATTACTGGGTCCGGCTCTTTCCTCTTCATCCTTCCCCACCCTCATCTAACCCACCCTTGTATGAGTATCAGCTCCCTGCTCTGACCATCCCATATCACATGACCTAACGGTCAGGTCCTGACTGTGGTTACTTAATCACAAGTGGTGGGATACCAGCTTGTCAAATTGTTACTCTGTAACCTGTTTTAATTGTTTTAATTTTTGTCTCTCCATAACCCCTTCCCTATCCTGAGTGATTTGTTTTTCTGGGCACTTCTTCAATATTCAATAAAAGTTGAGTTTCACTGCATGTAGTGTGTGCGCCCCTTCATACAGCAGCTCTTTTCTCCCGGCTAATGGAGAAAAAATGGATCACTATTTCTCATGCTCATTCTTTTCTGGAAACGATTCTGCCCCAAAAACGGACCAGTAAAAATTGCAAGAACTTAACGGCATTCCTTAAAACTCATTGACTTTGCTGCGAATCACAGGAATAGGTCCGTTTTTCATGCAAAAACATCACAAAAACTGGATCAAAAACACACCATGTGAACATGATCTTACAGTACACAACAGTACAGTGCGATTTTCATATAGAAAAGTGGGACGATTTGTCCTATTTGTCTATGTTCAATTAATTTTTTTACTCAGTAGCTATTAATCATTTAGAGTTTCCCAAATTACAGAAGTGTAATGTAACCATAAAAATCGGATACCATAGGCTAAGGTCACACTTGGATGGTGACCCTCATTTAATGGATCCGCTAAACGCTTAACCCAGTCTTCTGTCACTGCTAGCATTAACGTTGCTCGCTGTCCGGCAACGCTGCTCCATAGTAACCCGTAGTGTACCTTGGATGCGGCCATATACAGAGCCCCAGGAAGTGCGCTTTAGCAAAGTGCACAGCTCAGCTAAAGCTCACTTCCTGGGGCTCTGTGTGTGGCCACATCCAAGGTAAACTACGGGTTACTATGGAGCAGCGTTGCCGGGCAGCGAGCGACGTTAATGCTAGCCATTACAGCATACTGGGCTAAGTGTTTAGTGGATCCGGGAAATGTGGGTCACCCTCCAAGTGTGACCCTAGCCATACTATGGCATCTGATTTTTTTCATCATATCCATAGATTTAAATGGTTGAGTCTTGTCCAATTTGCAAGACAATTCGCAGCATGCTGCAATTTTTTCCACACGACGATGTGGCAAAAAACACTATTCTGCATTGTTTAATTGAATAACATTG
The DNA here is from genome assembly GCA_033576535.1 of Allobates femoralis. Classification (NCBI taxonomy): domain Eukaryota; kingdom Metazoa; phylum Chordata; class Amphibia; order Anura; family Aromobatidae; genus Allobates; species Allobates femoralis. The sequence continues at coordinate 526,266,351 of JARQOC010000001.1, read as the reverse complement.
GCGCAAGTGCAATACTTTTGTTTTATCAGTTTGCACTTGTCTGATTTATATGGTTGCGTGAGCAAGCCCTAAGCCTAAGACGGTATTTAGACCTCCTTTTTTTGCATATGAGTGCTCTCTGTGTTTTTCACGGATGGTACTTGTACCTTCAATACTGAAGCTAGCCAATAACGTACAAATGATTTTCCATGGACTTAGTGGTCAATGCAAACTCATGGTGACTGTCGGTTCAAAATCGTCGTTGCAAGTTTATGGGTCCAAGAAAAGTTTGGACAGCACTAGGATGCAGTTCAAATTTTACGGACTGCTAAATAGGAAAAGAATAGTTTTTTGTTACACATAAAAAAAACTGATGACACTTTGACCAAACTAGGACCAAATCTGGTGAAAGTCTGACTTTAAAAAAATTAGTCAATATTTCTAGTATGTATGTGAAGAAAACAGACATCTGAATTAGGGATGAGCGAGTAGTAAAATACTTGGACCCTCTAGACTCGTAACGAGTAGGTCCTAATACTCGGGTACTCGCTACGAGTCTAGCTAGTCCAATGTAAGTCAATGGGGAAGCGAGTAATTGTGAGTAATTCCTCTGCTGCTGGACCCTATAAATAGGTCTGGCAGCAGAGGAAAAACCTGCAATTTCCTATTTCATTGTTTAGAAGCCAGCGGTAAAAAGCCGCCGGCTTTTAAACAATGCAGACAGCTGCTGACAGCTTTCCGGCCACCTGACAGCAGGATCCTCCGCTCCCCCCACCGCCTCCCCACCCTATCCTAACTTAGGATTGGGTGGGGAGGCTGTGGGTGGGAGCGGAGGATCCTGCTGTCAGCAGTGGCTGGCACTTTTGTTCGGGAGCGGGGGGCCGGGTCACTCACCGCCCTCCGTGGCTGCCGTCTTCTTCCCTGTCTCTTTGCAACAGCAGCCACATAGAACGGCAGCGGCCGCAAAGCACAGCCACTATCACTGCATTAAGTGAAAACCGGATTCTCACGGATTGCCCTGGTCCGTTGCAATCCGGTGCCCCATAACATGGGGCTCTATGGTCCCGGATTGCTCCGGACCGGGGCAATCCGATTTTCAATCCGGTTTTCAAACCGGTTTTCTATTATTGAACTTCCAACCTGGATTTTCAAATGAACAGCTGACTCAGGTCAGCTGTTGATTTGAAGTAGCGGTGCTGGCAGGGTTCATGTGAGTTCATGCTTACCTGCATGAACTCACATGAACATTCTCAGGGTGCACAGCTCTGCTACATCTCTGGTGGAGGCTCTCTACCAGAGATGTAGCAGAGCTAAAGAAGGACCCTGGATTGGACTATGTCGGACGAAAGAGGATTTTTTAAAAATAAAGATGGAGTCTCTAAGTGTGTTTTTGTTTTTTTTTCAAATAAAAATATTTTTTCTCTGTGTTGTGATTTTTTTTTTAAAATTCACTAGAAATTCATGGCGGTAATGTCTACTATTGGCGTGACCGCCATGAATTTCGGGCTTAGGGCCAGCTGATAATACAAAGCTGGCCCTAACCCCTTTATTACCCAGTGAGCCACCGCACCAGGGCCCTGGAAGAGTTGGGTTCAGCGCCAGAAAATGGCGCTTCAATGAAGTGCCATTTTCTGGGGTGGCTGCGGGCTGCCATCCGCAGCGGGGGGTGCCCAGAAGGCTTGGGCCTCCCTGCGCTGCGGATTCCAGCCCCCAGCTGTTTTTCACATCGCTGTTGAGATACCTGTTTGGCATCTTACCATTGATGTGAAAAATGATGCACCAGTGATCTCTGCACATCATTATTGTTATTGGGATCGCTGGTGCGTCGTTATGTGTGACTGGGCCTTTAAGTTAGGGTCACATTTGGGAGGTTGCATCCAATTGAGGGATGCATTGAAGGATTTTTTTTTTCCCATTGCCATTTCCATGACATGAGTGTTCATTTTTTTTGTGTTTCCCATAGACTCCCATTTTAAAAAAACCCATGCATTTTGAATAACAAACTGCAGACCACGTTTTTGGGTGCACTGCCAAAAACGCATAGCGTCAAACGCATTGTAATTTTGCAATGTGTTTTTTGCATAGGAGCCTAAGGATGCGTTAACGCATGCATTTTTCAACATTTGCATATGAAAATAACACATGCATTTAGCAAATGAATGACGCAAGTCAGACCCTAGCACTACAGATGGTAAACAATATGTGATCCATCTAATATATAAAGCTGAATGTGTGTGTGTATGTATGTGTGTATGTATATCCGGGATTGGCATCTACACCGTTGCAACTACAGCCACAAAATTTTGCACAGTCACACAGCTGGACCCCGAGAGCGTCATAGGCTATGTTGTGAGGCGAAATTTTAACTCTGCGCGTTCCAGTTCACCAAACAATTTTGCCCCTATCTACATAATGGGGAAAAAGTGAATGGAAAAGTGTTGGAGAAAAATCGACAGCTGTCAGCTATAGCCACAAAATTTTGCACAGTGATACGTCTGGACCCTGGGAGCGTCATAGGCTATGTTGAGAGGCAAAATTTTAACCCCGCGCATTCCAATTCACCAAACAATTTTGCCCCTATCTACATAATGGGGAAAAAGTGACAGTTACCAGTTGACAGTTGTAAATGAGAGGGGCTTAATGATAGCGCCAAAGACTAACAGCACATACAAGCATATAGTCACTAAGGTGGGGCCCCAACATGAGATATTCACCACACACAGGGACATGTATAAACACCACATGCACACAAAGAATAACAGCAAGTGTATAGTCGCTAAGGTGCAGCCCCAACATTGGATACTCACCACGCACCCGAACAAACACACACACACACCACAAAGAGACACACACAACACAGAGACACACACACACACCCTATAGCGACACATGCACTCACCCCACAGGGACACACACACCACAAACAGACACACACAACACAGACACACACACCACACAGACCCCCCTCACAGGGACACACACATAGTCACCCTATAGGGACACATGCACTCACCCCACAGAGACACACACACCACAAAGAGACACACACACACCATACAGACCCCCCATAGGGATACACACACATACACACCCTATAGGGACACATGCACTCACCCCACAGACAGACACACACACCACAAAGAGACACACACACACCACACAGACCCCCCCATAGGGACACACACACATACACACCCTATAGGGACACATGCACTCACCCCACAGGGACACACACACACACACACACACCACAAAGAGATACACACAACACAGATACACACACCACACAGACCCCTCCCACAGGGACACACACACATACACACCCTATAGGGACACATGCACTCACCCCACATGGACATACACATACACACACCCCAGGGACACACACACCACACAGACAGACACAGATGTGCACAAATCACCTCACACAACTCGCCTCATACGTGTGCTATCTTTAATTTCCAAGCATAAACATCTGATTAAAAACAGCGAATGTGCAACACATGTGCCATATAAGGAATTAAGACAGATGTCAGTCAAATGAGCTATCTATTATATGTATGTGTGAGGTAACATATACTGCCCGGCCAGGGGGAGGGTTTACTGTTAGCTGGAGATTTATTAGGCTGCCTATAGCAATCAATCACAGCTAAGCTTCTATTTTCTTACAGGTCATTAATATGTCATATTCAAATTCTATTTTGTTATAGCTAACATCAGTTATTTATTAACCCGGGCGTAGCCGGGTACTACAGCTAGTTTTAAATATACCCCTTGACTTGTAATGGGCATGTCTGATCCCGAGTAAAGCTAGGTTCAGACTTACGTCTGGCCCTAGCCTGGAGCATCTGTCATAAACATAGTGCCAGGCAGGCATAGCGCATAGCATTAATGGCAGGTAACGCTATGCACCGCCTGCCTGTGCATTGCTATAGTAAAGTGAAGCCTAATTAGGGATTAGTGATGGGCGAGTCCTAAATTACTCGGAATCGCTTGACTCTAGCGAGTCCGAGCCCGGGACTCGCTACTCGTTGCGAGTCTAGCGAGTCCAATGTTAATGAATGGGGAAGCGAGTAATAGCGAGTAATGTGTGATTTACAAATCGCAGATGTGTCTCGGAAGCTTCAGGCTCTATCTGCTACAATAGCTAAATCATGTTTAATAGGCTCCCGCTGTCACAGCACAGTTAACTCTCTGCTTACCGGCGCTGCAACAAGAAGAAGAAGGAAGACAGAAGACAGAAGAGAGAAGAAAGAAGAGAGAAGACCTGGGTCTTTGAAGGGATATGTGGTGGTAATAAAGTTGGAGTCCCTAATGGTGTCTGTGTCTTTATTTTTAATAAATCATTTTTCTCTGTGTGGTGTTTTTTTTAACCCTTTATTGGAGATTCTTACTGGCCGGGTCAAACGTGGCCTGACATTAAGAATCTCAGGCTTAATACCAGCTTGTATAACAAAGCTGGTATTAACCCCTTTATTACCCAGCGTGCCACCGCCACCAGGGCCGCTGGAAGAGCGGGGTTCAGCGCCAGAGGATGGCGCTTCAATGAACGCAATTTGCAGCGGGGGGTGCCCAGAAAGCTTGGGCCTCCCTGCGCTGCAAATTCCAGTCCCCAGCTGCTTAGCTGTACCTGGCTAGACATAGAAATTGCGCGGAGCCCCACGCATTTTTTTAAATTATTTCATGAAATTCATGAAACAATAAAAAAAAAGGGCTCCCCTATATTCTTGTGTCCGGCCAGGTACAAATAGGCACCTGGGGGTTGGGGGCAGCCTGTCGCTGCCTGCTGGATCCAGCTGGTTCCAGAAATACGGCGAAGCCCACGTCATTTTTTTTCTGAAAAATCAATAAAACAATCCTAAAAAAGGGACTGCATCTTTATTAACCCCTCGCCCATGGTCGAGGGGTTAATAAAGATGCAGTCCCTTTTATTTACATTGTTTTATGGATTTGTCAGAAAAAAATTTGACGCTGGCTTCGCCGTATCACTGGAACCAGCCGGATCCAGCAGGCAGCGACGGGCTGCCCCCAACCCCCAGGTGCCTATTTGTACCTGGCCGGACACAAGAATATAGGGGAGCCCTTTTTTTTTATTATTTCATTAATTTCTTGAAATAATTAAAAAAAAATGCGTGGGGCTCTGCGCAATTTCTATGTCTAGCCAGGTACAGCTAAGCAGCTGGGGGCTGGAATCCGCAGCGCAGGGAGGCCCAAGCTTTCTGGGCATCCCCCGCTGCAAATTGCAGCCCGCAGCCGCCCCAGAAGATGGCGCGTTCATTGAAGCGCCATCCTCTGGCGCTGAACCCCGCTCTTCCAGCGGCCCTGGTGGCGGTGGCACGCTGGGGACTAAAGGGGTTAATACCAGCTTTGTTATACAAGCTGGTATTAAGCCCGTGATTCTTAATGTCAGGCCACGTTTGACCCGGCCACTAAGAATCTCCAATAAAGGGTTAAAAAAAACACAACACAGAGAAAATTTTTTATTAGAAAAAAAAAAAAGCCATTAGGGACTCCATTTTTAATTAAAAAAATCCTCTTCCGTCCGACGTAGTCCAAAACGCGATGTCCTCTCTGATACATCCCTGTGCATAGATATAGATGTCTATGCACAGGGAATGAGCAGACTGAGAACAATCTCAGCTCTGCTACATCATCTCTGTGCACAGGGAGAGCAGGCGGGCTCTAGGACCCTGGAGCTGCGGCAGCCAGCAGGACCCGAGCCCGACACAGAGCAGACAGCTGAACTTGTTACTTTGCGAGTTTCCCTGCGATTACTTGCACAGTAACGAGTCCAATGCAAGTCAATGGCAATCCTAGTTTTGTCAGAGTCTCTGACAAAACTAGGATTGCCATTGATTTGCATTGGACTCGTTACTGTGCGAGTAATCGCTGGGAAACTCGCAGAGTACCGAGTCCTGCGAGTCCCTTACTACTCGCCGAGTAACGAGTCCTAGCGAGTAGACTCGCCCATCCCTATTAGAGATTATTAGGAGCAGGCCACTGAGGAACAGGAATGCCATTTATTCTATCAAGTGTAAAAACATTAGCAGTTATATAGGGACTAAACTCAATTAAGGACATTTAAGAATATTTGTTTCCCCTATTGGATGCTATAATTTACAACAATATTTGATTCTATGTACCAGAGAATTTATCTGAATAGCCCTTTCTGCATTGAATTGTGAAGATCCTTATACAGGAGGTCTTGAGTCCAGGCAAATAGTTTCAATTCTTGGATCATAGATTTGTATGATTGTATCAACCTGTATTCTATTTGTCATGGGGACAGTAAGTATGATGCTTATGCTATGCTCCTTGATATGTTTTCAATCAGATTAAATAAATGTTTTACATTTTAAGGATTTGCTAGTTTCATCACTTGATTTTGGAGTGCTGTTTGTCATGCCCTCAGCCATGGACCAGTCTTTCATGGACAGGGAGACTGGTGCCCATTTCGCGGCTCTATGCGCCTCACCCACTTTGTATCTGCTGCGGGGCCCGTCTCTGCCAGTTCCCACCACGCAGCTCCACTAATTCTGTTTAGCATGCCCTTGGTTTCATGCAGCTGTCTGCTTCCTTCTATTCCAGGAACCTGCATCCTCTTGGCAGGTCTCCTGGGAATATTCTTACGATGTGCACACCAAATCCTGCACACACTTATAGGAACAGTACACCTGTTCCCCATTAGGGCTCTCAGCCTGAGTGCTGAGCTGCTCTGTGTATAAAAGGCATCCTCACCCTAAAGGTACCTTTACATGCAGCAACTTTTCTAGGAATTTCACTGGCAACTTACTGGTTGCAGTGAAATCATGGATACATGATTCCATTTGTACACAGCAACAAGACAGAACAATGTGTCCATGATTTCACTGCAACCAGTAAGCTGCCAGTGAAATTCCTAGAAAAGTTGCCGCGTGTATATGTACCCTAAGGGTACCTTTACACGCGGCTACATTTCTAGGGTGGCTACAGGTAACTTACTGGTTGCAGTGAAATCATGGAGACAAGGTTCTATCTTGTTGCTGTGTACAAATGAAATAATCTCTCCATGATTTCACTGCAACCAGTAAGTTACCTGTAGCCACCCTAGAAATGTAGCTGCGTGTAACGGTACCCTTAGGGAGGTTCCTGAGCAACTTGTTCATTCTCTTAGAATGTTGCCTCTGCTCAGATCACACTCTGTAGTGCTCTGCACTAGGAAGAGTGTTGCCTTGCATTCTGCATTATTCAAACACCTCTGTTCCACAGAATCCTCTGCTGGTAATTTGTTATCCTGGATCTCTCTGACCATCCAGATTCCTATACCTCTTATCTGTTTGGTCTGTATGGGTCCCCCCCTCTGGTCTGTGATACGCAAAATGTATACGTCCTGGTGTTATACAGGGGTTACCTTGTCAATGCTCCACTACAACAGTTCAGTGTCGTGATACAGAGGGTCTTTCCCTCTGACACCTATTCCTTTGTTAACCTTCCTTTAATGAGCATCCTTGGTTTTACTGAAGTCACTCTCCAGTCTCTTGCTGTATCAGGTATTCAGCTGCCACTACTCCACCAGTGACCCTGTAAGTCCACTTTATATCTCCACGCCCTCCGGCATAACACTATTATTTTCTTACTTCGGCAATGTGATGAGAGCAAATTTACTTGAGAAAAATATGATGCTTGGTATGGTCAGTGGCAGTAGAGGTCGCAGATGACCTAAGACCTGTTGGCTGGACACCATCATGTCAGACACAGGAATGAACATCAGAGAACTGAAAGATGTTGTGGCAAACAGAGAAGCTTGGAACAATGGATCACATTGTATCCAATAGTCAGGCATGATTGAATGGATGAAATTGGAATTGTTGAATTATCGTTTTTGTCTGTCATGGGAACCCTGCCCGTGCCTAGCTTACTTTTATTTCTTATTAAATTTATCAGCAATGAAAAGAATTAAACATTATCATTATCATGTTAAAACACTATGCTAAATGCAAATGAGGTGTCAAGAATTAACATGGTAGCGCAATAGAAAGAAAAACTAATATCAAGACAAAAATGTATTGTCCTCTAGCAGCAGAACCCCCCGACACTGCATATGGCAGACGTTCCTGTAGTAGTACCAAACGCAGGTCATATTTGGACACCTTTGTCTCTGTAAAGCCTATTACCTGAAAGAAATCAGAGAGTTTAATGGCGTGTATGGTATGTCCCACCACTCACCTCAATCACAGTAGGATAATGTAGCCTCTGATAGTGGACACCATCAACTGGAGTCAGAGTTCCATATAACGGAATTTCATATCCTTTAATGACACCTGTTTCTATTTTGCGCCATAGTCCACTAATCCGCAGCACCATGGTATCTAATGTACATACTAAGCCAGAAATACTTCATTAAGTTTATTTTTTTTTTTTTAAAGAGATGAACAGACAGTCTTTTTTTCTCAGAAGATACAATGCCAGAGGAGAGAGGGAACAACCATTTTAATGTCCACCTGTGTTGTAAGTCTGCGAGCCATGGTATTAAGAACACTCTCCGTGATAGCAGAACTCTGACTCTGGGCAAATATTGGGGTGAGAATCAGGTGGAAGTGTCGTGCCCCAGGGCCGTGGGGTACTCGGAAGAGGGCTGTTTAACACTTTTGGGAGTCACGGGGGTGGTTTGTTGCTATAGGTAACCACAGCTGCTGCAGAACCTCTGGGGATTATGGACGGGCAGTTGGGATGTAGTGGCTCCCCATGGGCGGAGCGGGTCCCCAGGGCAGCGGGTGTAGAGATTAATAGTCTCTGGCAGGTAGGGATTACCTTAGGCCTCATTACCTTGCTCAGTAGCCTTCACAGGCTGTCACCACAGGAATGACACAGTCTCACACCGTTCTGCAGTTCTGTTCCCGGTTTTACTCACAGCAAGCTCCAAGTACAACAGGTCATTGATGTTACACACTCTTGGATAAGCTCCTGCCTTTACAGTCATTAGTAGAACGGGGATTGCAGGTATGAGATCCTGGGTGGTGTGCCTGTCCTTTAGCCTCTCCATGGTCCTGTCTCACTTTCAGCACTGTTGTAAGTGCCTCTGTGTGTAGAGCTCTGATCCTGAAGCCATGGGTATGAGTGGGTGACTGGTACCTTGTCCACGGACCCTTGTCCGGCTCCTATCTCGGGGTATACGCCAGGTGTGTGAGCTACATCTCCTATGAAGCTCAGCGGTTTGGTGATAGACTCCCATGCCGCATTCAGGTCAGGTGACCATCAGCTCGGTCACGGGCGGCGTCCCCGGAAGGAGGAAATCCTCCATAGATGTCATGTGACCTGGGACGCCGCCCACAATAGTCCACGTCAACGTCAGGTGAACGCGGCATTCCGCGCATGCGCATTGGCCATTCAGAGGACTAAATCTGAGCTCTGCATGATTCGCTCATCACTGAACAGGGGGATTAACCCTTCTGTTCAGGGCGAAATGCCAGTGTCATGCAGGCTCTGATAGTGAAGGTTTGCAGAGATCATGATGTTCAACACAGGGGTGAGCAAATAAGAGAAGCATGATTATGGACAACTGTGGAGTAAAGAATATATAGTGGGCACTTACATACGATAAATGTAAATGCAGTGACCAATCATATCAGTCCAGTTATTCCAAAGAAATGTTCATCCTGTAGATGCTCTGCAAATCCTCAATGATCCTTGTTATACAGGGCTTCCAATATATAAAGTGACTAAAGTGAAATATAAAAACAAACACATGTTAAAATAGCAAGCTGACGAAAATATAGAAGGCAGTGGTAAATTTAAAAGAGCATCACAACAAATGTCACCAAAGACAAATAGATTGAGAAGGGCTTAGTACGCTATATATATAATTCTAGGAGCACCATATGAGACCAAAAAGCGAAGAATCGCTTCAGAAAAACATGAGAAAAATACCAATATACAGTTAGGGCCAGAAATATTTGGACAGTGACACAAGTTTTGTTATTTTAGTTTACAAAAATATGTTCAGAAATACAATTATATATATAATATGGGCTGAAAGTGCACACTCACAGCTGCAATATGAGAGTTTCCACATCCAAATCGGAGAAAGGGTTTTAGGAATCATAGCTCTGTAATGCATAGCCTCCTCTTTTTCAAGGGACCAAAAGTAATTGGACAATGGACTCTAAGGGCTGCAATTAACTCGTTAACCTGTAATCAATGAAGTAGTTAAAAGGTCAGGGGTGGATTCCAGGTGTGTGGTTTTGCATTTGGAAGCTGTTGCTGTGACCAGACAACATGCGGTCAAAGGAACTCTCAATTGAGGTGAAGCAGAACATCCTGAGGCTGAAAAAAAAAAAAAATCCATCACAGAGATAGCAGACATGCTTGGAGTAGCAAAATCAACAGTTGGGTACATTCTGAGAAAAAAGGAATTGACTGGTGAGCTTGGGAACTGTAAAAGGCCTGGGCGTCCACGGATGACAACAGTGGTGGATGATCGCCGCATACTTTATTTGGTGAAGAAGAACCCGTTCACAACATCAACTGAAGTCCAGAACACTCTCAGTGAAGTAGGTGTATCTGTCTCTAAGTCAACAGTAAAGAGAAGACTCCATGACAGTAAATACAAAGAGTTCACATCTAGATGCAAACCATTCATCAATTCCAAAAATAGACAGGCCAGAGTTAAATTTGCTGAAAAACACCTCAAGAAGCCAGCTCAGTTCTGGAAAAGTATTCTATGGACAGATGAGACAAAGATCAACCTGTAGCAGAATGATGGGAAGAAAAAAGTTTGGAGAAGAAAGTTAACGGCACATGATCCAAGGCACACCACATCCTCTGTAAAACATGGTGGAGGCAACGTGATGGCATGGGCATCCATGGCTTTCAATGGCACTGGGTCACTTATGTTTATTGATGACATAACAGCAGACAAGAGTAGCCGGCTGAATTCTGAAGTGTATCGGGATATACTTTCAGCCCAGATTCAGCCAAATGCTGCAAAGTTGATTGGACGGCGCTTCATAGTACAGATGGACAATGACCCCAAGCATACAGCCAAAGCTACCCAGGAGTTCATGAGTGCAAAAAGTGGAACATTCTGCAATGGCCAAGTCAATCACCAGATCTTAACCCAATTGAGCATGCATTTCACTTGCTGAAATCCAGACTCAAGACGGAAAGACCCACAAACAAGCAAGACCTGAAGGCTGCGGCTGTAAAGGCCTGGCAAAGCATTAAGAAGGAGGAAACCCAGCGTTTGGTGATGTCCATTGGTTCCAGACTTAAGGCAGTGATTGCCTCCAAAGGATTCGCAACAAAATATTGAAAATAAAAATATTTTGTTTGGGTTATGTTTATTTGTCCAATTACTTTTGACCTCCTAAAATGTGGAGTGTTTGTAAAGAAATGTGTACAATTCCTACATTTTCTATCAGATATTTTTGTTCAACCCTTCAAATTAAACGTTACAATCTGCACTTGAATTCTGTTGTAGAGGTTTCATTTCAAATCCAATGTGGTGGCATGCAGAGCCCAACTCGCGAAAATTGTGTCACTGTCCAAATATTTCTGGCCCTAACTGTATAGCACTTAAATTTAGACCAAAAAGCTAATCAGAGAGTAATATACATATCAAAGATGTATATATACGTATTTATAACATAGAGTCAGGAGAATCATTTTGGAAACCTGAAATTGTTGTTATCCAACAATTAACAGTAAGGTGAAAATACCCAACTAGACGTCGAGTGTTGAGAACACTAAAATACACATAACCAAAGATGTGGATGGTTTGGAACCAGTCCATATATCCAGTAGGAGTTTCAAAAGACAAGAACATGGACACATTATACACCAATCACCTTGGGACCCCACACATGGTCATTCATATAGAGAACACAGGGAGGAAGGACACAATAGCAAACCCATACGTCACATGGTGAGCGAGAAGGCAGAATATATAAATACTCGTGTACAGCACTGGGTAGCCTTCAGCCACTCGTGTACGTGGGTATGGCAGGAGTAAGAGAACAAGGGCATGGACCTTTCACAAAAAGGATGAAAAACTCAGTCGCTCATTCAAACCTGCCAGAGCAAGTGTGCCCGATCTTTGTATCCACCGGCATTCCATGCTTGGACTGGCAGGTGGCTTTCCAGACCTGAGCGAGATTTTCATGCAGCTATGTCACTCGGGTCTGAAGAGCAGCTGGCCAGTCCAAGAATTGCGATGTGATTATTGGGAAGTGACTACAGCAATCTAACTGAATCTCTCATGTTGACACAGAGGTGTGGACGGGGAAAGAGGTGAATATTAATTTTCCATTACCAGCAGACTCGTGACTATAAATTTTCCGGGGCTAACAGCAACACAACGGTGCAATTTACAGCAATAAAAGTTACAGATCCTGGAAGGGCTGCACAACCTGTATTTTAGGATACTATTAGTATGCTGAATGGGAACAAGGGCTTATTTTTTGAGAAGGGTTTATATTTTAAGCATAATTCAAAAAGGCAAAAAAATCCTGGTAGGACTTATATTCAGGGTAAGGCTGATATGTTACATATCTTTCTAACTGCACAACAAAAATTATTCTGCTTTTTACCATGTAATATTTCCTGTACTGCTTTTTAGCTGTACCATAGATACTGTATGGCAGAGGTCACCAACTCCAGGCCTTGAGGGCCGCCAACAGGTCATGTTTTCAGGATTTCCTTAGAATTACACAGGTGATACTATAATCACCTACACAGGAGATGATTCCAAACCCTGTACAATACTAAGGAAATACTTAAAACATGACCTGTTGGCGGCCCACGAGGCCAGGAATTAGGGACCCCTGCTGTATGGTATATACAGTGTTGGCCAAAAGTATTGACACCCCTGAGATTCTGTCAGATAATACTCAGTTTCTTCCTGAAAATGATTGCAATCACAAATTATTTGGTATTATTATCTTCATTTAATTTGTCTTCAATGAAAAAAACACAAAAAGAATTGTCCTAAAGCCAAATTGGATATAAATCCACACCAAATATAAAAAAAGGGGTTGGACAAAAGTATTGGCACTGTTAGAAAAATCATGTCATGCTTCTCTAATTTGTGTAATTAACAGCACCTGTAACTTACCTGTGGCACCTAACAGGTGTTGGCAATAACTAAATCACACTTGCAGCCAGTTGACATGGATTAAAGTTGACTCAACCTCTGTCCAGGGTCCTAGTGTGTACCAGTATTGAGCATGGAGAAAAGAAAGAAGACCAAAGAACTGTCTGAGGACTTGAGAAAACAAATTGTGAGGAAGCATGAGCAATCTCAAGGCTACAAGTCCATCTCCAAAGACCTGAATGTTCCTGTGTCTACCGTGCGCAGTGTCATCAAGAAGTTTAAAGCCCATGGCACTGTGGCTAATCTCCCTAGATGTGAACAGAAAGAAAAATTGACAAGAGATTTCAACGCAAGATTGTGCGGATGGTAAATAAAGAACCTCAACTAACATCCAAACAAGTTCAAGCTGCCCTGCAGTCCGAGGGTACAACAGTGTCAACCCGTACTATCCGTCCGCGTCTGAATGAAAAGGGACTGTATGGTAGGAGACCCAGGAAGACCCCACTTCTTACCCCGAGACATAAAAAAGCCAGGCTGGAGTTTGCCAAAACTTACCTGAGAAAGCCTAAAACGTTTTGAAAGAATGTTCTCTCTTTTTGGGCAAAGGCATCAACATAGAGTTTACAGGAGAAAAAAAGAGGCATTCAAAGAAAAGAACACGGTCCCTACAGTCAAATATGATTACCCTGAGGAAGGTGCCAAGAGGGGCGCCGAAATGCGTTGGTGGAAGTGGAATAAAGGAACCGTCACATCACCCCTAGGACTCCAGTCTTTTTTGGGGGACCAACTGAAGCATCCAGGGATAATTCTCCAGTGATAGCAGCGCGGACCGTGGACACCTATATCCTGATACCTGCTACAGTCAAACATGGCGGAGGTTCCCTGATGTTTTGGGGTTGCTTTGCTGCCTCTGGCACTGGACTGCTTGAACGTGTGCATGGCATTATGAAGTCTGAAGACTACCAACAAATTTTGCAGCATAATGTAGGGCCCAGTGTGAGAAAGCTGGGTCTCCCTCAGAGGCCATGGGTCTTCCAGCAGGACAATGACCCAAAACACACTTCAAAAAGCACTAGAAAATGGTTTGAGAGAAAGCACTGGAGACTTCTAAGGTGGCCAGCAATGAGTCCAGACCTGAATCCCATAGAACACCTATGGAGAGATCTAAAAATGGCAGTTTGGAGAAGGCACCCTTCAAATATCAGGGACCTGGAGCAGTGTGCCAAAGAAGAATGGTCTAAAATTCCAGCAGAGCATTGTAAGAAACTCACTGATGGTTACCGGAAGCGGTTGATCGCAGTTATTTTGGCTAAAGGTTGTGCAACCAAGTATTAGGCTGAGGGTGCCAATACTTTTGTCTGGCCCATTTTTGGAGTTTTGTGTGAAATGATCAATGTTTTGCTTTTTGCTTCATTCTCTTTTGTGTTTTTTCAATGAAGACAAATTAAATGAAGATAATAATACCAAATAATTTGTGATTGCAATCATTTTCAGGAAGAAACTGAGTATCTGACAGAATTGCAGGGGTGTCAATACTTTTGGCCAACACTGTACTTGTAGTGCAGGCAGAAAATAATATAACACTTATAGTAAAAAACAGATCTGTACTGTACCTCTAGTAGAATTAAAGAGCAGTACAGGACATATACTGTAGTATGGGAAGAAATTACTACAGTACATGTAGTACAGCTAGAAGTAGACCAGAACATGTGCTAAACACAGTGAACAGAATCATACTTATAGGATATTTTCTGTACCCCAGTCTAGCTGTTCTCCATGTATTGTGCTGCTTTCTACCTATGCTATACATGATATATTGTTCTCTGCCTGCACTACATGTTCTAGACTACTCTATGGAACCAGGTAAAGCTCTCATTTTTAACTCCTTCTCACTTTTATATACTATATATAATACCTTGCTTTATTAATTACTTCCATTATTTTAATTTTCTTTTATAAGAATATATATCTTGAACTAATTTTACATTTTCTAATGCATTATAATTACAAGTTACAACATATTTAAGTTACATTAGTGGCCCTGAAACTTTTAATATTGTAACTTGAGGAAGCACTGCGCTTAAAAAGCTTCAAGAATAGAAATATATAACAAATTTATCAAACTGATTGAAAAAAGCCATTTGTTGGAAGTTCCAAACTGCTATGATATAAATAGAAGAACTATTTATAAAGAAGGAATTAAGACTTTTTACTCATATATTGTGTTTTTTCATATATGTATAAAATAATGGATTTTATAAAGACAATCTCACAATTGAGCTTTCCACAGTAATACCCCGTGACAAAGAAAGCAATGTGTTCCAAGCACGGACATGAAAACCAGTACAGGCACCATAAAAGGCGTTCTTTAAAGTATAAACTATTTTATTTTGAGGTTTGTCATCCCGTATTAGCGAGGCCCCGTAAAAGAGTTGATTTTCATTTTATGCTTTGAAGCATTAACATTATGTCCTCACATTTGTAAATGAATACAGCTCTTTTCTAATCTGTCATTTTAATGCCTTATAGATTTTATTTCACTCGGTGCTGTACCAGATCCTCAATAATAATAATCAACTGCTTTGTTGTTCTGCTGCAGAAATTACATTTCAGTACTGAGTGCACAACTAATAAAAGATGTTGCTTGAGGAAACAAAAATAAATATGATGAATCATATGAGGATTTTTGGTTCTTCGATGAGACACAATTACAAGGCAAGTGGTAAATTCATCTGAATGTGGCGCATGCAAGATACTAATTGACAGTAAATTAACTCTGCTGTTATTCTGAAGTAGAGACACGTACATGTGTATTTAAAATCATTCATATTTCTTTCTCATTCTTTTAACTCGATTTTGACTAGGAAATTATCATTTTGTACCATTTTTGTGACCACATTTCAATTCCTGCCTAACAGTCTGTATTCTGTCAGGGCAATGGAATAGAGAATACCAATAGACCACTAAATAATATGGCTCTCCATTGCGTAATTACCAAAAATGAACAAAAAAGGAGTATGAACCAAAAAAATAAAAAGCAACAACCATTTTTATTAATCAATACACAAATGTACACAATATATTAAAAGAATTGTAAAACAGGAGATTGTCAGTACACCAACACTAGGATAATCTAGTCCTGAAGCTAGACTTCTCATTTTACACAGAACTGAATGTAGTTATTATTATTATTAATTTTTCTAGTGCCATTTATCCCATGGCGCTTTACATGTGAAAAGGGGCATACATAGACAAGTACAATAAATAGAAGCAATAGAAGGCACACATATGTATAGAAGGAGAGAGGATCCTGCCCACGAGGGCTCACTGTCTACAAGGGATGGGTGAGGATACACTAGGAGAGGGTAGAGCTGGTCGTGTGGTGGTATAGTAGACCAAAAATCAATGCAGGTTGTAGGCTTGTTGGAAGAGTTGGGTCTTCAGGTTCTTTTTGAAGGTTGCCACGGCGAGCGAGAGTCTGATGTGTTGGGGTAGAGAGTTCCAGAGTATGGGGGAATGTCGAGCCCCATGCCCTGGGGTATTCGGGTATCAAGATCGGAGGGGTTTTCATGGGAATGTCACTGGTGGCAGCGCCTGGGCCCATGGCCTGGGTGACACTTCAATAGAGGGGTTATGTAAAGGGGATAAGAGTTATTGTCATGTGACTCCACCTGTAGTACCTGGTGATGGGTCACCAGCGCTGCCACAGTCCTCCGGAGGGCAATGGTATTGCGGCAAGGATGGCAAAGCTCCCTACAGGTGGAGCTGGTCCTCCAGGGCAGCATAGGGGAAAGGGACAGCTTGGAGTGGGACTTGAGGCCAGGGTAAGAAGCAGTAAGGCAGTCTATGGGGAGGCTGGGGATGGAGAGGAATGATGCACACACTCTGAAGAAAGTCTCTTTTACTTTTTTGCTGGTGTTATTCACAGGTAAAGATGTCCAGAGCACTGTCGGGTGACCAGGTGCACAGTGAGTCTCCACAGCAAGTGGGTATAAGGCCTCCTCAGGTTCCCTGCTGTCGCTGAAGCCCTGTCTGTATGCAACACGACTGGCCTCCTCACTTTCTCTGGTCCTCTCTCTCCACCTGCACGGTCCACGGGTTACCCTCTCTGATCACTGCTGTGTGCTTCCACACTACTGTTGTCTGGCTCTCTTTTGCTGGGCACGCCATGGGGACTGGGTGACTGAAGTCTCCACGGTGTGCCGGGGTTCTCTGCAATCCTAGAGTAATCCTTTAGGTGCGAATCCGCGAAGTCCGGTACATCTTGGGTAAACTTACACTAGGTCCTCTGCTCCCTTGCCTAAGCTCAGTGCCTTCTGCCCCCACTCCTATGCTCGGCTCAACAGCAGAAGGGCCACTTCGGGTCACTGGTTCAGGCCTAAATGCGGCACAGATCACCAGGACATCTTCGCAGCTCTCCTAGCATCTGCACACTATGACTAAATCCTCCCCCAGCAGCAGTATTTATAGGGGATCTCACCTAAAGTCAGTGAAGCTAGCTCCTCCTACTGTGGCGGGGTGGAAGGTGTTGCATGTGTGGCGCCCCGCAACGAGTGCGTCACAGGAGGGTATTGCAGCCAAGACAGTAGCAGCAATATTCTCTGATCCAGCAGTCATGTGGTTAACTTAGAGATCCAAACCCTGCATGCCTCACTTAGCATAGAGGGCCAATCAAGGTCCTGGTGGGCGGAGTGTAAGGGTAGTGTGTAGGAGAAGGTAACACAATTAGGAGTCGAGTCTAGACCAAGACAGAGAGAGGACACAGACTTGAACTTGAGAGGAGAGTAACGTAGGAGCGGGGGCTCCGCACCGCTGTGCAGCCCCCGGGCCGTCACCGGTCGGGTGTCAGCACCTGAGGCCTGAACAACCGGGATCGGGCGTTCCAAAGGACTCCCGTGCCCAACTTACAACCTGTTTGCTGGTACCGAAGCTAGCAGCGGTTCAGCTCTGCTGTGCAAACCAGAAGAGTGGAGGATCACTTTACAGGAGCACCCCACCACCCACCAAATCCAGTCGTCTAACCAGCGGTGTACCCACCGAGGGACCCAAGGCTCCTCAAAACATCCATAACGTACATTTTGGATAGGGCATTGAAGCAGCCTCCCCGTACCCGATCTGGTATTACTGGGCGACAATGGCAACACTTAGCTAGAATGGAGGAACACCGTGGACCTCTGAGGGACACCCATCACTGCTGACTCCACTCGGTCCACTACCCGTTAACTGTATGCCATGTACTGCTTGCTGGTTACAGTAAATTACCCGTTGCAGAGACTTACAGTGTCCGTGCTTCCTTATGATTGCATCCGTCCGCACACAAGGTAACCGCAGCTGCCGCAGAACATCTTGAGCAGCTCCAGCCTCCGGGGATCACCGCTCAGCCTGTGGGGAGCGTTCCTTCTTGCTGCTATCCATCCCCTGGAGGCCCCGCAGCGTCGGTAAGACTTACCGAACTACTCATAGGTGGCGTCACGACAAGGTTAACTAACCAACCACTGTTCAGCCAACAACCCCTTTGATCTGTACCACCGGGCCCCCGCTACCGGCAGGCGCAGTCCATCCGTGACATGAAGGAGGAAGCGAACGCCTGTCTAAACCGGAGCCCACGGGCCGGCGGTGAGTCACATGTAGTAGGTACCTGCTGTGGAAACCCAGCTGTGCAGTAGGGAAGGCTGAGGCTACCTGCATGAGCAGAGTACCACAAGAAGTATAGGAGAAATCTTGTATGCGGTTGTGGGAAGAAGAGATAAGAGGGGAGGAGAGAAGGAGATCTTGAGAGGATTGAATGTTGCGTGTAGGCAGGGCCGTATTTTCCATTAGGCACACCTAGGCACGTGCCTAGGGCGGCGCCATTCGTAGGGGGCGGTGTCTAGGCGTGTTTTCTTTTTTTTTTTTTTTGGCTCCGGGCCGGCCGGGTCGCAAGCCCCGCCCCCATACCCCCCCTTCCTTCATCATCCGGGCCACGCCGCCGCCCCGCCCGCCCACCTCACAGGCAGAGGAGCCGGAAGAGAAGAAGAGAAGGAGGGGCCCGCCAAGGAGGGGAAGTTTGAAGTTCCCGCTCTGTTCCCTCCTGTCTCCCGTGCTCCCGTGCTGCGGTGGTGGTGCCGGCGGCGGTACTGGCGGCTCCTGCACCCAGCCGCCCCTGCACCCAGCCGCCCCTGCACCCAGCCGCCCCTGCACCCAGCCGCCCCTGCACCCAGTCGCCCCTGCACCCAGTCGCCCTTGCACCCAGCCGCCCTTGCACCCAGCCGCCCCTGCACCCAGCCGCCTCCTCCTGACCCAGACAGCGGGAAAGCAGCCGGAGGCATTTGAGGATGGTGCGGCTGGCAACGGAGCTCCTGCTGTGCTCAGAGCTCATCACGGAGCTCATCACTGTGCTCAGAGGGAGCCAATGTCAGCAGCCAGCACCAGGTGAGGACCCTAAAAGTGTGGGGAAACTGTGCAGGGGACAGAGGCGCAGGGGGACCGAGAAGAAGAGGACAGGGGGACAGAAACAAGGGGACAGAAGAGTAAAGAGGAGGACTGAGGTGCAGAAGAACAGAGGAGCAGCAGGAGGGACAGAGGAGAGGAGGACGGGGTGCAGGAGGACAGCAGAGCAGCAGGAGGGACAGGGAAGAGGACGTGGGTGCAAGAGGGGCAGCAGGAGGGACAGAGGAGAGCAGGACGGGGGTTCAGAAGGACAGAGGAGAGGAGGACGGGGGTGCAAGAGGAGCAGCAGGTGGGACAGAGGAGAGGAGGACAGCAGAGCAGCAGGAGGGACAGGGAAGAGGAGGACAGGGGTGCAAGAGGGGCAGCAGGAGGGACAGAGGAGAGCAGGACGGGGGTGCAGAAGGACAGAGGAGAGGAGGACGGGGGTGCAGGAGGACAAAGGAGCAGCAGGAAGGACAGCGGAGAGGAGGACAGGGGTGCAGGAGGACAGAGGAGAGGAGGACGGGGGTGCAAGAGGACAGAGGAGGACGGGGGTGCAAGAGGAGCAGCAGGCGGGACAGAGGAGAGAAGGACGAGGTGCAGGAGGACAGCAGAGCAGCAGGAGGGACAGGGAAGAGGAAGACGGGGGTGCAGGAGAGGAGTACGGGGGTGCAGGTGGACAGGAGAGGAGGACGGGGTGCAGGAGGACATAGGAGCAGCAGGAATGACAACGGAGAGGAGGACGGGGGTGCAAGAGGAGCAGCAGGTGGGACAGAGGAGAGGAGGACGAGGTGCAGGAGGACAGCAGAGCAGCAGGAGGGACAGGGAAGAGAAGGACGGGGGTGCAAGAGGGGCAGCAGGAGGGACAGAGGAGAGCAGGACGGGGGTGCAGAAGGACAGAGGAGATGAGGACGGGGGTGCAGGAGGACAGAGGAGCAGCAGGAAGGACAGCGGAGAGGAGGACAGGGGTGCAGGAGGACGGGGGTGCAGGAGGACAGAGGAGGACGGGGGTGCAAGAATAGCAGCAGGAGGGAAAGGAAAGGAGGACGGGGTGCAGGAGGACAGCCGAGCAGCAGGAGGGACAGAGAGAGCAGGACGGGGGTGCAGAAGGACAGAGGAGAGGAGGACGGGGGTGCAGGAGGACAGAGGAGAGGAGGACGGGGGTGCAGGAGGACAGAGGAGAGGAGGACGGGGTGCAGGAGGACAGCCGAGCAGCAGGAGGGACAGAGAGAGCAGGACGGGGGTGCAGAAGGACAGAGGAGAGGAGGACGGGGGTGCAGGAGGACAGAGGAGAGGAGGACAGGTGTGCAGGAGGACAGAGGGACAAAGGATAGGAGGACGGGGGTGCAAGAGGAGCAGCAGGAGGGACAGAGGAGAGCAGGACGGGGTGCAGGAGGACAGAGGAGGACGGGGGTGCAAGAGGAGCAGCAGGAGGGACAGGAGAGGAGGACGGGGTGCAGGAGGACAGCCGAGCAGCAGGAGGGACAGAGAGAGCAGGACGGGGGTGCAGAAGGACAGAGGAGAGGAGGACGGGGGTGCAGGAGGACAGAGGAAGGAGAGACGGGGGTGCAGGAGGACAGAGGAGAGGAGGACGGGGGTGCCTGAGCAGAGAGGAGAGAACGGGGGTGCCTGAGGACAGAGGAGAGGAGAACGGGGGTGCAGGAGGAGAGAAGGACGGGGGTGCAGGAGGACAGAGGAGCAACAGGATGGGGGTGCAGGAGGACAGAGGAGCAACAGGACGGGGGTGCAGGAGGACAGAGGAGCAGCAGGAGGGACAGCGGAGAGGAGGACAGGTGTGCAGGAGGACAGAGGGACAAAGGATAGGAGGACGGGGGTGCAAGAGGAGCAGCAGGAGGGACAGAGGAGAGCAGGATGGGGTGCAGGAGGACAGAGGAGGACGGGGGTGCAAGAGGAGCAGCAGGAGGGACAGGAGAGGAGGACGGGGTGCAGGAGGACAGCCGAGCAGCAGGAGGGACAGAGAGAGCAGGACGGGGGTGCAGAAGGACAGAGGAGAGGAGGACGGGGGTGCAGGAGGACAGAGGAGAGGAGGACGGGGGTGCAGGAGGACAGAGGAGAGGAGGACGGGGGTGCCTGAGCAGAGAGGAGAGAACGGGGGTGCCTGAGGACAGAGGAGAGGAGAACGGGGGTGCAGGAGGAGAGAAGGATGGGGGTGCAGGAGGACAGAGGAGCAACAGGATGGGGGTGCAGGAGGACAGAGGAGCAACAGGACGGGGGTGCAGGAGGACAGAGGAGCAGCAGGAGGGACAGCGGAGAGGAGGACAGGTGTGCAGGAGGACAGAGGGACAAAGGATAGGAGGACGGGGGTGCAAGAGGAGCAGCAGGAGGGACAGAGGAGAGCAGGACGGGGTGCAGGAGGACAGAGGAGGACGGGGGTGCAAGAGGAGCAGCAGGAGGGACAGGAGAGGAGGACGGGGTGCAGGAGGACAGCCGAGCAGCAGGAGGGACAGAGAGAGCAGGACGGGGGTGCAGAAGGACAGAGGAGAGGAGGACGGGGGTGCAGGAGGACAGAGGAGAGGAGGACGGGGGTGCAGGAGGACAGAGGAGAGGAGGACGGGGGTGCCTGAGGACAGAGGAGCAACAGGACGGGGGTGCAGGAGGACAGAGGAGCAACAGGACGGGGGTGCAGGAGGACAGAGGAGCAGCAGGAGGGACAGCGGAGAGGAGGACAGGGGTGCAGGAGGACAGAGGGACAAAGGATAGGAGGACGGGGGTGCAAGAGGAGCAGCAGGAGGGACAGAGGAGAGCAGGACGGGGTGCAGGAGGACAAAGGAGAGGAGGACGTGGGTGCAAGAGGAGCAGCAGGAGGGACAGGAGAGGAGGACGGGGTGCAGGAGGACAGCCGAGCAGCAGGAGGGACAGGGAAGAGGAGGAAGGGGGTGCAAGAGGAGCAGCAGGAGGGACAGAGGAGATGAGGACGGAGGTGCAGGAGGGACAGAGTAGAGAAGGACGGGGATCCAGGAGGACTGGGGCTGTGGCTGGCGCTGTGTGTGGTGATAATGGCGGCTGTACCGTGTGTCTGCCTCCATGCAGCTGCCACCACCTTCCTATGTTGGCAGGGTGTGGCATTCTGGGAGTTGTAGTTCTCCTGCCTGTCCTATATGATTTCTGGGCAGTGTGTTGGGTGCTGGGAGTTGTTTTTCCAGATGGGCTCAGTGTTGTCCCGCCGCCCGTCTGTGGCCTGTCTGTCTCTTCTGGGATGTCCTCAGCTCTGTGCTGTGCACAGACAGTGTACCACCCTCTCCCTAGCTCCGTGCTGTGCACAGTGTACCACCCTCTCCCCAGCTCCGTGCTGTGCACAGTGTACCACCATCTCCCCAGCTCCGTGCTGTGTACAGTGTACCACCCTGTCCCCAGCTCCGTGCTGTGTACAGTGTACCACCCTGTCCCCAGCTCCGTGCTGTGTACAGTGTACCACCCTGTCCCCAGCTCCGTGCTGTGCACAGACGGTGTACCGTACACTGTCTGTGCACAGCACAGAGCTGAGGACATGGTGGTACACTGCACAGCACCAGCATAGAGCTCAGGACATGGTGGTACACTGTCTGTGCACAGCAGGGAGCTAAGGACATGGTGGTACACTGTGCACAGCACGGAGCTGAGGACATGGTGGTACACTGTGTACAGCATGGAGCTGAGGACATGGTGCTACACTGTGTACAGCACGGAGCTGGGGACCTGGTGGTACACTGTGCACAGCACGGAGCTGGGGACCTGGTGGTACACTGTGCACAGCACGGAGCTGAGGACATGGTGGTACACTGTGTTCAGCACGGAGCTGAGGACATGGTGGTACACTGTGCACAGCACGGAGCTGGGGACATGGTGGTACACTGTGCACAGCACGGAGCTGGGGACATGGTGGTACACTGTGCACAGCACGGAGCTGAGGACATGGTGGTACACTGTGCACAGCACGGAGCTGAGAACATGGTGGTACGCTGTCTGTGCACAGCACGGAGCTGAGGACATGGTGGTACACTGCACAGCACGGAGCTGAGGACATGGTGCTACACTGTCTCCCCTGCCTTAAAATTTCCTCAGCAGCTATTACTGTAGAATCATTTACAGGAACATTTTACAGTGTTCTCGGTTACAGAATGAGAATGTATCCGTGAAAAAAACTGATGCCTCTCAGATGGTCCATGTGCTGTCAGTGTGCGGTATGTGATTTTGTCGGACCCATAGACTTGCATTGCTGAGTCTCGCGCATGAATCACAGACTGTCGCAGAATGTTGCGACTTTTTTCTCATCCTGAATCTGGATGAGAAAAAAGCGTCCGACACTCGCCAATCTGCTCACAGAGATTGATTAACATTGGTCCGAGTGCAATGTGATGAAATCACACATTGCACTCATCCAAGTTTCATGCCAGTGTGTCCATACCCTAATAATAAAATCCATGTAGTAATCCTACAATGTCTGCTGGACATGGTATGGGGAGGGTTTATGGCTCAGTTAGTACACCATACTTCTTGTTATTAACCAGTTAATGCTCTCTTGTCCACCGCACTTCAGTGTCAAAAGAGGAAGACAACGAGACAGGCAGCAACATGGCATCAGAGAGCCCCTGACCTCCAAATAGAAGATCCTCAGATCCCGGTATTGTGACATCATATTAAGAATAATATTTTTTGCACTTATATTACACTATGAACTCCACAGCACTTTACATACATCATCAACACTGTCCCCATTGGGGCTCACAATGTAAACATCCTGTCAGTAGGTCTCTGTAATGTGGTTGTACGAACCTTTTATATGTACTACATGATGAAGTGTGGGGGGAGAAGCTACATGAAGCTTGGGGGGGAAGATTGTCCGTGACGGGGGGAGGGGCTGCAACAGGGGGGAGGAGCCATGATGGGGGGAGGGGCCACAATGGGCGGAGGAGCCGGGGGGGGGGGGCGGCGGCTGCTGACAGTGCCTAGGGCAGCAGGAACTCCAAATATGGCCCTGCGTGTAGGTAAGTACTGGGAGACCATGTTACAGATGTATGAAGGAGACAGATTATGGATGGCTTTCTATGTCATAGTTAGTGTTTTGCACTGGAGCCTCTGGACAATAGGAAGCCAGTGGCAGAGAGGAGAGGCTGGGGAATAACGGACAGACAGGTGGATTATTTGGGCAGCAGAGTTTAGTACAGATTGGAGTGGTGCAAGAGTGCTAGAGGGGAGGCCAAAGTGTAGGAGGTTGCAATAATTCAAGAATATAAAACTGTCCTAAAAAATTATGGGGAATCCCTTTCCATTTCTGCCAACATAGCTTAAAATCAGGGAGATAATCACATCTTCAATAAATAATATGCAACAGGAAAATGTCAGTACACACTGCCTCCAATGCATCAAATTATGACAGTGTGAAAACAGTCTGCATACGTCACAAAGAAATCAGCAAAATCAGCATTAAGGGTACCTTTACACACGGCTACATTTGTAGCTTGTCACCAGGTAACTTACTGGTTGCAGTGAAATCATGGATACATGGTTCTATCTTGTTGCTGTGTACAAATGGAATCATGTATCCATGATTTCACTGCAACCAGTAAGTTACCTGGTGACAAGCTACAAATGTAGCCGTGTGTAAAGGTACCCTAAGGCTGCCTTCAGACTTGCAGATGCCTCCACAGCGTTTTGCAGAGGCATCTGCAAGCATCTGCATGCAGACCGCGGCCCCTATGTTTATAATGGAGCGCACGGCGGTCTGCAGATGCTTGCGTCCCTGGTGCCTGCGCACAGATCACTAATGGCGGGCAATGAGAGCGCACGGCGGTCTGCAAGCATCTGCAGACCGCCGTGCGCTCCATTATAAACATAGGGGCCGCGGTCTGCATGCAGATGCTTGCAGATGCCTCTGCAAAACACTGCGGAGGCATCTGCAAGTCTGAAGGCAGCCAAAGTGCTTAGTTTGTAAACTATGCCTACAAGGCCTGCACTGATTATTGTAAATGGGGAGAGAGATTATCCAGTGATGGTCCAATGTTAAGGAAGCAAGGGGTGCTGATTTCCTTGTGACTTATGTAGACTGTTTTCACAGTCTTAATTTGATGCATTGGAGGCAGTATGTACTGACATTTTCCTGTTGCATATTATTAATTCGAGACGTGTTTATCTCCCTGATTTTAAGCCATGTCGGCAGTAATGGAAAGGGATTCCACACAATTTTTTATAATAATAATAAAAAATCTTTATTTTTATAGTGTCAACATATTCTGCAGCACTTTACAATACAGTAATACAGTTTTTATGGCCGAGTTCACATCTATGGGGGTTTGTGTTTGCTTGCTTTGCACTTGCATTACGTTTAGCGCTTGCAAAAGCAATGAAATATAATGCAAACCCCACTCAAACGCAAACTTTGCTTACTATGGGCGAGCGCAGTCAAATGCAATGCCAAACACAACTGCAAAGTGTGGTTTCGTTTGAACGCTTCCATTTGCCCAAGCGCATAGGAAATGTTGCTGGCAATGTTTCCTATGTGCTGGGTGAAAACGCAATACGCTTCAATTGCGTTTGCCATGCGTTTTCCATATTAGGCTAGGGCCACACTTAGCAGGTGCCCCACGTTAAAAGGATCCAGTTACTGCAGAGCCCAGCCTGCAGTAGCTGCCAGCGTTAACATCGGGGCTTCCTGCGAACGCTGCTATATGTTAACCCAATGTTTACCATGGATGAAGCCACACAGGAGGCCCCAGGAACGTTGCTGACAATGTTTTCCTGTGTGCTCTGCTAAAGCACAGTTCCTGGGGCTTCCTGTGTGGCTGCATCCATGGTAAACATTGGGTTACCATGGAGCAGCGTTCGCAGGCAGCCCTCGACCTTAACGGTGTGCGTTACAGCATCCTGGGCTCTGCTGTATTTGCATCCGCTAAAGGGCACTGTTCAGTGTGGCCCTAGCCTAAGTCTTTGGGATACGTTCAGCTACATTAACACTAGCTAGTGTTAATGTAGTGAAAACGCAATTCATGGAAATGCAAGGCAATGCATTTGATGTGAAAAGGATCTATGGCCATGTCCACACACCTGCACTCTAAGTATTTAGTGGGTCTGCGCTAAATACTTAGGTTTTGTGAGAGAAGCGCAGGTGCATGTGTGCCGGCGCTTCCTTGAAACGCAGCCCCTGGTTGCCCGATGTGTATCGTGGTAACCAGTTTATAATGCAGGCTGCATAGTGTCCGCACAGGGAAACGCTGCAAGCCGACCTGATAAATTCAAGATTGCAGTGATCGGTCAAGACTATTATCTGCTGTGCAGCTCCCTAAAGGTGGTGTCTCCATTCCTTGAAGGCCTCGATGATGGCCAACAATTCTCTGTTACCCATGTCATAGTTCCTTTCTGCTGTAGACAACTGCCGGGAAAAGAAAGCACAGGGATGTAAGACCTCTTTCTCACCTATCCTCTGGGAGAGTATAGCTCTGATGGCACAGTCTGAGGCATCCACCACTATTATGAAAGCAAGTTCAGAGTTAGCATACACCAGAATAGGCACCGTGGTAAATTTATCTTTCAAATGGGAAAATGCTTCCTAAGCTTGGGAGGTCCAGGTAAAAGCAGGTTTCTTGCGGGTAAGCTGCGTGATGGGTGACACTACCTCAGAAAAGTTCCTGATAAAACGCCTGTAGAAATTAGCAAACCCTATAAAGCGCTGGACCTCCTTCACATTCCTGGGGACTGGCCAGCCTTTAATGACTTGGACCTTACTGTCATCGATACTGATTCCTCGTGATGACATTACATATCCCAAAAATTGGATCTCCGTCCGATGGAATTCGCACTTTTCCAGTTTGATATACAGATGGTTTTGTAAAGCGTTCTAAGACCATCCTCACATGTCAGTGATGTTCCTCTGTGGAGTTAGAAAAAATCAAAATATCATCCAGATAAATGACAATGAATGTATCCAGGAGGTCCCTAAAAACGTCATTCACCAAATGTTGGAAAGCTGCTGGAGCATTACATAAACCGAACGGCATTACTAAGTACTCAAAATGTCCGTAGCATGACCTGAATGCTGTCTTCCATTCATCCCCAGGTCTAATGCAGACCAAGTTATAGGCCCCACGGAGATCCAACTTAGTAAAGAGTTTCGCATGCCGTACTCTCTCCAATAATTCAGGGATCAGAGGTAGTGGGTAACGGTTTCTAATCGTGATCTTATTTAGCTCCCGATAGTCAATGCAGGGCCTAAGGGAACCGTCTTTCTTCTTCACAAAGAAGATATGTGCACCAGCAGGAGATGGAGAGTGGCGTATGAAGCCCCTGGCTAAATGTTCGTCTAGATAGTCTTTTAGAGCCTTTAGCTCAGGCCCTGCCAAAGAGTAAATCTTGCCAAACGGTATTCCTGCACCTGGTAATAGGTCTATAGGACAGTCATATGGACGGTGAGGGGGCAGCTGGTCTGCGTTCCTCTTGTCGCACACATCAGCATACTCACGGTATATTGCTGGTAGCTCGGAGACTGACGTGGGTCCCTTAGGAACGGAGCAGACTAAAACTTCTGGACCTTCCTGTCTCTCCGGAAAGTGCAGTTCTTTAGTTTCCCAGTTAATCGTAGGATTCTGAGCCTGTAGCCAAGGCAGTAATAGAATAATAGGGAAATGGGGAGAAGAGATGAGCATAAATGACAGACTCTCTTGATGGTCTTTACCCATGAGGACCTTCAAGGGCTCCGTCTCCTGATCGACTGGTCCAGAGTTTAATAATGAACCATTCACGGTCTCCATCTGTACAGGAGTAGCCTTTTTTACTGAACATACTCCAAGTTTCTGAGCGAAGGAGATATCCATAAAATTGCCGCTTGCCCCTGAATCAATCATAGCGGAGGTAGATACCCAGGCAGAGTTAACTCAGAGCTTGAGAGAAATAAAGCAATGAGAATTGTCTTTCTTACAGCTCAGCTGGGAGACCGCCGAAAAAACCTGAAAAAATGATGCAGTGATGCATGCATCGGGCTCTGAGATAACAGAGTTTAAGTCCGAGTAATCAATGTCTGTAATCTCTACTCTCTCTGGGGTCTGTGGTTCGTACCTGACCGAACCCCTCTCACAGCACTCGCAGTGTATGATAGCTGCAGTTGTCTTACGAGAACGGCTGGGGCAGTTTATAATGAAGTGTCCTGACTTACCACAATAGAAACATAAATTTTCCTTTAGTCGATGTTCCTTGTGTGCATCACTCTGTAAGGAGTCCACCTGCATAGGCTCCGGTTCACATATAATCCTGCTCAAGGACTCCTTAGCTGGAGAGGGAGGAAATAAATGATTAGTGCGCTTCATCTCCGACCATCTCTCATGTTTGTGTTCAGTAAGTCGGGCATTGATCCGAATACAGTAGTTGAAAAAATCTCCTAAGGCAGTTGGAGGGTCGGCACAAGCAAGTTCGTCCTTGATCACAAAGGATAATCCTTACCGGAAAACTGATTTTTTTAGCGGAGCTATCCCAAGTGGTGTCGAGGTCCCATCTCTGGAAATCCAAAGCATATTCCTCTACCGAGCACTTACCTTGGCTTAAAGTTAACATGGCTGATTCTGCTGTAGCTGTTTGAATCGTCAAATACCTGCCCCATAGCTGCAATGAAAGCATCAAGATTATTTAGACAGCCGTCGTCAGTCTCAATTAGGGGGTTTGCCCATGTGAGAGCCTTGTTGGAGAGCAGCATAATTATGGTTAACACTTTAGATCGCTCAGTAAGGAACTGTGGTGCATGAGCTGCAAAGAACAGTTTGCATTGGTTAATAAACCCCCTGAACTTTTCCCGTTCACCGCCAAAGCGGAATGGTTGTAACTTGGGGATTCCAACAACCGGGGCTGAAGTTGGGGCATGTAATCCTGTATGGTTTGTCCCAACACCTGCAGATTATGATCACTGCGATCCCACAGGCTTGCAAAGCTGGCCTTCAATGCCTGTAGATCAGCAAGGATTGAATCAGTCACTTCGCACAGATGCTTAACCGGGTCCTCCATATTCACAGAACCTGTACGGCAGAGAGCTGGAAAGGAAGAAAAGGAGCACAATGGTGTTTACCTGTGGTAACACACCTGAATTAAGAAAGGAAGGTGCCCACCTGGAGGGGTTGTGAGAAGTCATCACATATAATATCAATCCATATCTTGCCTCCACGGCCTGCAGCGTCTTCTCAATGGTGAAGATCCAGAAATCTCTATGCAGGTTGCAGCAGACTCAGCACAATCCCAAACCCAGCAGACTCTATTATGGCTCCTGAATATGTCATATATGATACAGTGTATCTAAAGTCTAATGCATGGGTATAATGAGACACATGAGACATACGCTTCTTAAGTATTACTTGTATTGCATTATACAAGTCAGTGCATTAACAGAATGTGAAATAAATGCAAGCACTAAACCAAGGATATCAGAGGTAGAGCATTAAAGCATAGCACAAATCTCAAGGAGAATATTCAGAGTCTTTGTACTTTCCTGGTAGATGGTGATGGTAAGAAGAGTGCATCAGTCACAGAAGCAAGATCACAGGAGCTTCCCCATAATACCTTGCAGTTATCACATTTATAGTTCTACCAAGGAAGAGGGCAGGGGCGGACCTACCGTGGTGCAGCTGCTTCAGCTGCACCAGGGCCCCGACCGGCTAGGGGGCCCTGCAGCCGCCCCCTGGGACCTTATGTCAGAGGAGAGGAGGCTAACTGAGGAAAGCTTCCCGCCCCTCCTCTCCTCTGCCGCCCCACCCCACCCCGGCTCACAGACCTGCAATGCGCGGCCCGGTGCAGGTAGGAGCCGCTTCACCCATAACTGATAGCTGGCCCCGCCCCCCGCTCCTCAACTTCAATTCAACTGCCAACATGATCCTCTTCCCCCCGCTCCTCAACTACGACTGCCAACCACCCCCCCCGCTCCTCAACTGCTCCAGGGACAGATATTTATAGGTTAGATATGTATTTTTAGGTGGTTGGTTCCCTTTAAAGTATAGCACAAGTCTCAAGGAGAGTATTCAGAGCCTCTGTACTTTCCTGGTAGATGGTGATGGTAAGCAGAAGGATCCGGTATCCACAAATGGTTCCAGGGTTCCAAGCAGAGTAAATGGAGACAGGAAAAGCAAAGGAATCACTGCGTCTAGGGAAGGGGGAGAGGATGACCCCTAGCCAAACCTTCCTCTGGCCCCCGGCTCCCCTAGAGAGATTCCGCACCTACGCACCTAGCAGGATACTTGGGCCTGGCTAATCCTGTCCTGGGCCCTAGGTAGAGAATGGATGGGATGAGTGCTGTCAATCCCACTAAATACTAAATAAAACACATAGGGGCACACTCAGAGAAAGTACATAAATAACTTCCTACCAGGAAAACTCGTGGAGAGGTACAGCAACAAACAACACACATTCTTCTGATAAATACAAGCCGACTGCATGCATCCAAGGCCTGTATAGGAATATAACGCTATTACCAGCAAACACCAAGGGGAAATGTGAGTATTTAAGGACACAAGGGGAAGTAATGATGGTTAATAGCTGAAAGGTGAGGATATCCACAGGGTCCTAAAAGGAAAGGGATTAATTCCAAGCAGAGGGGATACATAGGATACCAATAACACCACATTAGAAAGAATATCATGGCAGGGAGCAATTTGTGTAGCCAAATACTGAGAACTTCTACAGTCAGACACCACAGAACTGTCTATTAACCTTAACACACCTGTGACACTAACCTAGCATTACTTATTATATACTGTTTGGTTGAAAAATTGGGGTTGAAAAGATTATCAAAAGTCTATTAAAGTCTTGTGCAAAATAAAAGCTAAAATGAGCAGTAGCAATAGACAGGTTAGTGTAAAAGGATAAAAAGACCTACCCTGGGAAAAAATATGTAAGCCACTCCCTGCAGGAGAAACACTACCACTGTCACCAGTCATCTGGACAGTAGTAAAATATACACCATAATTAACCTCCTTTAGCTCTGGCAACTGTATTAGTGGAGATAAAGTGGTGGGAGTTATAGATATATGGCCCACCACTATATATACACATTAGGGATGAGCGAGTATAGTATATAGAAATATTCGCCCAATAGTAGCCGTATTCGGGCTGCTCGCTACTCTCCGAGTACTTATGTGTGCTCGGGAGTAGCGAGTAGTCCTAATACTTTCGCAGTGTATCTATAGATACACTGCGAAAGTAGCCTAAAAGTGATTAAAAGTTGTTAAAAATTAATAAACTTACATACTCACCTTCCGACGCCTGCACCGGGACTGGCAGAGAAGACATCCGATCGCTGGACAAGGACCTGTCACTACCAGCCAATCAGATGGCCAGTAGCGATCTGGCCAATCAACTGATTGGCCAATTTGCAAGGTCCTAGATGTACTGTCAGGACCTTGTGACGTGGCGCCATCTGATTGGCCAGATCACTACCGGCCATTTGATTGGCTGGTAGTGACAGGTCCTTGTCCAGCGATCGGATGTCTTCTCTGCTGGTCTGATGCAGTCGTCGAAAGGTGAGTATGTAAGTTTATTATTTTTAACAACTTTTATTCACTTTTAGGCTACTGTCGCAGTGTATCTATAGACTCACTGCGAAAGTATTCGTACTCGCTATACTCACAAAAAGTAGCGAGTACCGCTACCTACTCGTTGCGAGTATAGCGAGCACGAATATTAAGGTACTCGCTCATCCCTAATACACATCAAACCACAGGAGTTTGCTGGATTGATTTTATTTCTGATAGAAACACTGTCAGTTTGAATCAGTGTTCTAAAAAAGGTCTACTGGATCACTTAAGAGTAAGAGGGATACGTTTTGGAACATATTTTTTTAATTTATAAACACATGAAAAATTTGGCAGTTCACTATGTTGTTAAATGGTTTATTGGTTATAATTGGGTTACCATCCGTTTCAATGGATGAAGTCACTTTAAAATTAATAAAGCTGTATAGCCTACAGTTCAGGGGACCTCTGAATGTTATTTTCATCCTTTCATGGCTGTTGTAATACCTACAATTTAAAGCTTATTAATTTCATTTTTATGTCAAAACAAAAGTTACCAAGCCTGGCAATTACATTTAAAAAGATTTGATCATCTCTAGTGACATCGCTGAACATATGTCCATAAATATTTTTCATTATCACAAAAACTGGAAAATCATTCTGAATGCAGAATATTTTAATATTGTACAGTATGTTCCCACATTATACCACATGACCCATTCTCAATCAGATAATACAAATAATATCATAATAGAAGCTCAATTTATAAATTATTGGTTTCATAGTGTTGAAATGTACTCTTTCCCTAAAAATAAGACCTAGTAGGAATTATAAGACTATTTTGAATATAAGCCTTTCTCCAAAAGTAAGACCTAGTTGTGGTTCAATAAGGAAGCATCCAGAAAAGAAGATTTAAAGAATACAGCAGAACCATTCATTAAAGAAAGAAGACACAGCAAACAGGAAGCAGACACCCCCAAAAAAAGAAGACCCCCCAATAATGCACTGACCAGATCCTACACAATAACAGGTGGCATGTGCTAGCCATGGAGGGGCCCTTGTACGAAGATCTGCATTGATTTCTGGCCCCTCGCCATTCCAGCAGTATTGCACTGCAGCTCTCATACACAGTTCAGTTCCCAGTATCACTACGTTTTCACATGAATATTAGGTCCCCCAGCATCACTCCACTCTCAATCGCACATCGGGTCCCAGTATCACTCCGCTTTCCCATGAATATTGGGTTCCAGCATCACTCCACTCTCAATCGCACACTGGGTCCCAGTATCACTCCGCTTTCACATGAATAATGGGTCCCCCAGCATCACTCCACTCTCAATCGCACGTCGGGTCCCAGTATCACTCCGCTTTCACATGAATAGTGGGTCCCCCAGTATCACTCTACTCTCAAACGCACATCGGATCCCAGCATCACTCCACTCTCAAACGCACATCGGGTCCCAGCATCACTGCACTCTTAAATGCACATCAGGTCCTTGTATCACTCAGCTCACCCTATTTCCATGGGAGTGATATTGCCAGCAGGAGGAGCCAACCGCTTTGAAATGCAGGGAGACATCACAATGACGGAGATTTGGATGTGAGAAGCCATTCACTTGCCAACTCTGTTTGGGGTCTGGTAAGTGTGATTCTTTTGGGGGGGGTGTCTGCTTTCTTTTGGGGTAAACTTAGCAGTACTTAGAGAATAATTAATTTAAGCGTGCAATTTGAACCATAGTAAATATTGTGCTGTGTTTCTCAAAAATAAGACTTACCCCAAAAATAAGCCCTAGCACATCTTTCGGGGGCAACAAATATTATAAGACACTGTCTTATTTCTGGGGAAATACGGTAGTATTTTTATTGATAAATTATTACTTTATTTTACTACTATTAAACTGCTATAGGTAGTTCCCAGAGCCTAAGTATCTCTCAGTTCTAAATAAAACGGCAAAAACATTGAAGACTAACACACAAAGGAGAGCAAAGAGCTTCTTCTGCTAATCAGAACATTGCAACAGTCACTGAAAGAATATATGAAAAATCATAATGATAGTCTGATCATATGTGTTTTGCCATCATTGTTGACAGTCATGTATTTTTAAAGGCTGTTTGACATATGATGGACTTCATTTAATAATGTAGTGTAATATTTGGATAACTTCCTCGTGCAGTTTCTATAATTATATTTTTGTTTAATCCTGCTTTTGTAAGATTTGAGTGAAAATGGAGAATTGTTATTTATTCCTTAACTATACACAATCATAGTAGGTCATTGGTATAATTATTTTCGTAGTTATTCTCTCTTGATTTACTACTGTTAAGCAAATGACCTATTCGCTTTGCACACAAATTATTGAAACTCATTAAAAAGATAATAAAATGAATGCAAACTGAAATTGCCGATGTTAACAAAAAGCCATCACCCCTAAGGGTAACAATAGCAGACAAATCATAATGCCATCAGCATACATGCATGTATTATACATACCCAGGGGTCATGACTTATCTTTAAGGTAGAATCGCTTTGCTAGATACATTTATGACAACAATGAGCTGATTTGCATTTTATTTGCATTGTTTTAAACTCGTGACCAAGATAATAGCAATGTACAAACAAATAGATGAACGTAAGGGTCACTTATTTATTTGCATGCTGATCAACCCAGTCAAATATGGCAACCGCATTACTCAGTTATACTGGAGACATTATCAACTTCCATTATAATGTAGCTAGCAACGTTGACAATTTATTTTTGTACTCTTAGCAATTTGTAGAAATAAGCCTTAGTAAACATATGTACCAGTCTTGCTTGGGTAAGCACTTACTTTTATTATGTGTATATTAAATATGTAGGGATCGTTAGGAGGACAAGGTGACATATTCACTTATTTTGATTGCCTAAAGGCACTTCATCACTGACATCTGGATTTGAATTTTGATTGGAAATGACCCAAATTATTGTAAAAATGTTAAGTCTGTGTCCCCACAGTCACATTTCGTACACAGCAGAGTTGCAACTATTCTTGACTTCTCCCGGTTATGATCCGGCTGGAGCTATTTCAATGTAATATAGTTTTCCTTTAGAGATTTAAAACTTGCATATATAAAGTCCTTTTCAACAACAGATTTAATATTTAACGGATTAATATAGTGTGGAAAAATACATATTACCATACCAAGATAGCACTATAGAAATTGTCAAAGGAAGCATCCACTAGTTACTGATTTTAAATGTAAAAAAAGGTACAAGATATGAATGACAGTAACTTATGATAAGGAAAGAATTCTCTAAAGGGGTTAAGCATTTTCAGTAATAATTGGGACTTAAAGTCCCCAGATAAAATCCACCTTGTCCAGCAATATACTCAAACCTAGAGTTGGGCAGATCATTTCAATTTCAAATTCATCAACTTCGCTGAATTTTACCAAAAATATTTAATTTCCAGCATATCACTATACTGAAAACTCACTAATTGACTGGAAAATACGTGTATAACACTGAAAGTTCTCCCAATAACACATTGATCAGTTTTGAGCTCTTTAATGCAAACACAACTTTATTAATTGCCAAGTAACTTCCAACAGTCTGGTTAGGGAAAAAAAGATGGTAACCAGTGGTAAACAACAGAGGTATTTGGGTGGTATATACTGACCAGTATTACAGTGAATTGTTATTTGAAAGATTGGAAAATCATAGAAATTGGTGATTGGAAGGAGAGAGAGGGAGAGAGAGAGAGATTGTCCCATCTGTCTACTACTGCTGCCATCTAGATTGCAACGCGCTTCAATTCACATCTATGTATTGTGCCGCTGTATCAGGATTCATGCATTCAAATTATGCACCCTCTGATGGACACAATTCGCAGCATGTTACTTCCCAAGGTGACATGAACAATGCTACCGCATCCAAAATGATGCCTACACAAGCATCCTGCATCACCATGTTAAACATAAGGATGCAGGGCGGATCCATAGGCTGGCACATTGAGACGCAAAGCGACAGAATGGACCCAAACGCCAGTGTGAAACCAGCCTTAAAGGGCCGTCACACACGTCAATATCACTTGCACATCGCTTAAAAGTGACATGTTCAGTGATGTTGCTAGCGATATCACAAGTGCATCGTGCTGTGTGACAGCATGATGCAACTGGGATAAATCGCTGGTTGCTGGTTGTCATGTTCATAAACCTGGCGATCTTGCCCTAGCGATTACCGTATATACTCGTGTATAAGCCGACCCGTGTATAAGCCGACCCCCCTACTTTTGCCCCCAAAAACTGGGAAAACTTATTGACTCGCGTATAAGCCGAGGGTGGACTCCAGCACAGGTATACAACCCCCAGCAGTGAGGTATACAGCAGCCTCCCCAGTGGTAGTATACAGCAGCAGCCCCAGTGGTAGTATACAGCAGCCCCAGAGGTATATACAGCCCCAGAGGTATATGCAGCCCCAGAGGTATATGCAGCCCCATATGCAGCCCCAGAGGTATATGCAGCCCCATATGCAGCCCCAGAGGTATATGCAGCCCCATATGTAGCCCCATATGTATATGCAGCCCCATATGTATATGCAGCCCCATATGCAGCCCCAGGGGTATATGCAGCCCCAGAGGTATATGCAGCCCCATATGCAGCCCCAGAGGTATATGCAGCCCCAGAGGTATATGCAGCCCCAGAGGTATATACAGCAGCCCTAGTGGTGTATACAGCAGCCCCAGTGGTAGTATACAGCAGCCCTTAGGTAGTATACAGCAGCCCCAGTGCTGTATACAGCAGCAGCCCCAGTGCTGTATACAGCAGCAGCCCCAGGGCTGTATACAGCAGAAGCCCCAGGGCTGTATACAGCAGAAGCCCCAGGGCTGTATACAGCAGAAGCCCCAGGGCTGTATACAGCAGAAGCCCCAGGGCTGTATACAGCAGAAGCCCCAGGGCTGTATACAGCCGCAGCCCCAGGGCTGTATACAGACGCAGCCCCAGGGCTGTATACAGACGCAGCCCCAGGGCTGTATACAGCCGCAGCCCCAGGGCTGTATACAGCCGCAGCCCCGGAGGTATACAGGCCCCCCCCCATCAAGCTCCAGGGCCCCCCCCTTGAGGTCTGAAAAATAAAAAAGAATCAATACTTCACCTGTCCGACGTCTTCTGCCGCTGTGCGATCCCCAGTTCCAAGTGAGCTCTCTTCTGACAGGACCTGTGGTGATGTCAGAGGGGCGTTCCCGGGCACTCGCGGTCATGTGATACATATCACATGACCGCGAACAGCCAATCAGCGCTGGGAACGCCCCGGGAACGCCCCCCTCTGACGTCACCACAGGTCTTCTCAGTACACTTCTCACTGAATGAAGCCCGGGATCGCGTGTCGGCAGCTGCGGACGGCGCGACAGGAGACTGGCAAGTATGATTTTCCTTTACAGGACGCCGCTCAAGGGGGGGGCCCTGGAGCTTGATGGGGGGGGCCTGTATACCTCCGGGGCTGTGGCTGTATATACATATACTCGCGTATAAGCCGAGGGGGGACTTTTCAGCCCAAATTTTGGGCTGAAAAAGTCGGCTTATACGCGAGTATATACGGTAGGCTGTATCGCGCTCTCTGACACAGCAATAGCAATGTTGGCGGCGATATAGCCTATTCCGCACCATTGCTGCGGATCTCTCACTGGGTTGTCCCAACCCAGCGAGCGATGGCTGCGCCCACATCGCAGCGGTGTCACCGGCAACGTCTGCCTTTGTGACAGCTAGGCTGCGATGTCGGAATTGACTGAGCTCCCGCGGCATCGCTTCCGACATCGCAGCCTAAGATGCTGCGTGTGATAGCCCCTTTAGTCTTCAGCAATGTGTGAAATGGTGAAGGGCATTTTTAGTTTAATATAATACCATTTCCCATTGTAATAGAATACCATTTCCCATTTTCATTGTGATTCAGCATTGAAATAGTACCCCACAATCAGATTAGGCTTTTATGTTATCCCTATGTAGAATGTGGGTTGTGAATGAGAATTGACAACCCTTATTGGCTGAGCTAGACCATTTGATGTGATAGCAGCAGGAAAACTATTGGGAATATCATGTAATTCTCCCTCTCTCTGAGACCAGCGGTGTGCGAAATGGCTTAAGTATTTTTAAATTTTTTATTTATTTTGGTGATTATAAAAAAAACAATGTCTGAGTTTGTACGGACCTGCGTATTTCCGGGAATTTGACTTGAAGTCAATCTTTTGGATTGATACATTCCTCTCTACTTATACCCTGTTTTAGTGATGACTACGATGCGTGTCCCAGTGGTTACGTGACATTGTTATATCACATGAGTGTTGCAGCCTGTTTGAGAAACTTTGGCATTTAAGAAGATTCATTCTAGCAGTGGACAACCCCTTTAAAATAGTAATTTTAAAAATGAAAGCATTGATGATATGTTGATGGCACAGTAGGGATGGGCGAATCTACTCGCTACGACTCGTTACTCTGCGAGTAATAGTGGAATCGCAGGACTCGGTACTCTGTGAGTTTCCAAGCTATTACTCGCACAGTAACGAGTCCATCATCCCTCCGCCCCCCCCTAAGTTAGGACCGGGTGGGGGGAGCAGGAGCAGGGACACAGGACTCAGGCGGTGAAATTTGCTCACTGCCGCTTCCCCCACTGAGTCCTGACCAGGGGTGGACTTGGGGGGGGTGGGGGCAGGGGGTGCACCGGACCAGCCGGCTACTTACCGCTGCCTCCGCCGGCGCCAGCCGCAGACTCGCTCCCCGAGTCTCTCTGCTGCTGTCTCCGGAGATTCCCGAGCGGTGTGAGAAGCAGTGAATAAATTAACTTCCGTCACCGCTCAGGAACCTCTGGAGGCAGAGAGAGTTGGGCTGACAGCAGGGTTCAGCTCAGGTCATAATGAGCTGAGCTGAACCCTGACTGTTTAGTCAGTTCTCAGCTCTACTACATCCCTGTGTGTCTAAGCACAGGGATGTAGCAGAGCTGAGATTGCGTTTTGGACTACGTCGGACGGAAGAGGATTTTTTAAATAAAGATGGAGTCCCTAATTGTCTTCTGTTTTATTTCTAATAAAATTATTTTTCTCTGTGTTGTGTTTTTTTTTCTATTGATTACTGGAAATTCATGGCGGTCATGTCTAATATTGGCGTGTCCGCCATATATTTCGGGCTTAGGGCCAGCTGATAATACAAAGAGGATTTTTGGAATAAAGATGGAGTCCCTAACGTCTTTTTTGTCTTATTTTTCATAAAAAAAATTTCTCTGTGTTGTGTTTTTTTTTTTAACAAACTTTACTAGAAATTCATGGCGGTCATGTCTAATATTGGCGTGACCACCATAAATTTCGGGCTTGGGGCCAGCTGATAATACAAAGCTGGCCCTAACCCCTTTATTACCCAGTGAGCCACCCGGCACCAGGGCCACTGGAAGGGTGGGGTTCAATGAACGCGCCATCTTCTGGGGCGGCTGCGGGATGCAATTTGCAGCGGGGGTGCCCAGAAAGCTTGGGCCTCCCTGCGCTGAGGATTCTAGCCCACAGCCACAGCCGCCCCAGAAGATGGACGCATGAAGATGCATGAAGATACATGAAGATGGAGGATCGGGATGTCGGCAGATGCGGGCGCGGACGGCAGCGGGACAGTGATAAGTATATTTTACTTTACAGGTTACCGGAGCAAGGCTGGGGGACCCTGGATTACTGAGGCTGCTGGGGCTGCTGGGGCTGCCGTATTGACTCGCGTATAAGCCGAGGGGGGTACTTTTCAGCCCAATTTTTGGGCTGAAAAACTCAGCTTATACGCGAGTATATACGGTATAATGATATACTTGATAATTATGGATTTATATCAGTTTCTATTTCACCAATATAATTGAATGAACAAGTTATTTCCTTTGTTGATAGTTGTCTTTAACCCCTTTACGACTAATAACGAGTATAATCGTCATGAAAAGATGTCAGTTCCCGCATCATGACGAGTATACTTGTCATGGCTTTGAACTGTCACTGCTTCTAAACGAACAGTGACAGTTCAATTCTAAAAGCTGTCAGTGACAGCCAAGGGTTAGGGGAAGAGGTGTGGGGACCCCTATTAGAGGTCCCCACACTCAGAGCGATGTGATTGGTCAGTCAATCTGACCGACCGATCACATCAAGATCGCGCAGGAAAGTGCTGAATGTCAGCACTTCCCTGCATGATCTCTGCAGGAGCCGGGCTGTCAGCTGTGCCCGGCTCCTGCACACATCCCCCTGCATGTGCCTGCTCCTGTGCCCGCTCTCCTCCATCCTCTCCCCGCTGTGTCACCCCCCCGCCGCTCATCCCCTTGTCCCCCTGTGTCCGCCCCCGTTCCCCTCCCTCCCCGGTCATTCCTCTTGCCCCCGCCTTTGCCCCGGGTCCCCCCTGCCCCCTGCTGTGTCTGGGCCCCCCCGCCACTGCTGGTGACCGGCGGGAGGAGGCGATC
Organism: Allobates femoralis; assembly: GCA_033576535.1. Classification (NCBI taxonomy): domain Eukaryota; kingdom Metazoa; phylum Chordata; class Amphibia; order Anura; family Aromobatidae; genus Allobates; species Allobates femoralis. The sequence goes on along the minus strand of JARQOC010000001.1, from coordinate 526,225,978 downwards.
ACCAACCCGGTGAACACCTCTTCCCGCCGCTTCCTCTGCTCACCTCCTCCTGCCGCCGCCGCCGGCCTCCCACTTGGCTCCTCGTGCTCCTCCTGTCGCCTCCTCTCCCGCCGCTCTCACCGCCGCCGGTAAGACCCCCTGCATGATCTCCTGCTGGGGGATCCCTGATCCCCCATCCCCCTGCAGGGGGATCCCTGATCCCTCTGCAAGGGATCCCTGATCCCCCATACCCCTGCATGGGATCCCTGATCCCCCATCCCCCTGCAGGGGAATCCCGGATCCCACATCCCCCATCCCCCTGCAGGGGGATCCCTGATCCCCCATCCCCTTGCAGGGGGATCCCTGATCCCCCATCCACCTGCAGGGGAATCCCTGATCCCCCATCCCCCTGCATGGGATCCCTGATCCCCCATCCCCTTGCAAGCGGATCCATGATCCCCATCCCTCTGCAGGGGGGATCCCTGATCCCCCATACCTCTGCAGGGGGATCCCTGATACCCCATCCCCCTGCAGGGGGATCCCTGATACCCCATCCCCCTGCAGGGGGATCCCTGATCCCCCATCCCCCTGCAGGGGGATCCCTGATCTCCCATCCCCCTGCAGGGGGATCCCTGATCCCCCATTCCCCTGCAGGGGGATCCCTGATCCCCCTGAATGGGTATTGAACTGCAGAAAGAGATCTGACAGCTCAGGTGCAGTGATCCAGTAGATCACTGTGCCCAAGTTGTCAGATCGCTGTCTACATCTTGATCCCCATGCAGGGGAATTCCCCTGCATGGGGATTGAGCTGCAGTAAGCAATCTGTCAGCTCAGGTGCAGTGATCCAGTGGATCACTGAAACCAAGCTGTCAGATTGTTTTCTGCAGCTTGCTCTCCATGCAGGGGAATCCCCTTGCATGGGGATTGAGCTGCAGAAAGCAATCTTGACAGCTCGGGCGCAGTGATCCAGACTGTGCAGTGATCCAGTGGATGACTGAAACCAAGCTGTCAGATTGTTTTCTGCAGCTTGCTCTCCATACAGGGGATTCCCCTTGCATGAGGATTGAGCTGCAGAAAGCAATCTGACAGTTTGGGTGCAGTGGTCCAAATTGTGCAGTGATCCACTGCACAGTGATCCAGGCGTTCAGACCACTGCGCCCAAGCTGTCAGATCGCTTTCTGCAACTTGCTCTCCATGCAGGGGATTCCCCTTGCATCGGGATCGAGCTGCAGAAAGCAATCTTGCAGCCCCGGCACGGCACCCGGGCTGCCAGATTGCTGCTCTGCAGTCTGATCCTCCTGCATGAGGATCGAGCTGCAGAGAGCGATATCGCAGCCTCGGCGCTGCACCCGGGCTGCCAGATCGCTGCTCTGCAGTCCGATCCTCCTGCATAGGGATCAAGCTGCAGAAAGCAATCTCGCAGCCCCAGCGCTGCACCTGAACTGCCAGATCGCTGCTATGCAGTCCGATCCGTCTGCATGCAGATTGAGCTGCAGAAAGCGATCTCACAGCCCCGGTGCAATGATCCACATAGTGGATCACTGCACCCGAGCTGTCAGATCGCTACTTTGCAGTCCGATCCTCCTGCATGGCGATCGTGGGACTTTCGTTGTGGACTACGTCGGAGGCGATCGAGCGTCGTGGGACCTTCGTTGTGGACTACGTTGGATCTTTTTATAATAAAGATGGAGTCTGAATTTTGTTTGTGTTTTTTTTCAAAATAAAAATATTTTTCTCTGTGTGCATTTATTGACTACTTACCAGAGATTCCTAATGGCGGGTCTAACATTGGCCCAATATTATGAATCTCGGGCTTAGTGCCAGCTGTCAATAAAATGCTGGCATTAACCCCTTTATTACCCAGTTTGCCACTGGCACCAGGGCAACTGGAAGAGCATGGGTACAGCGCCAGAAAATGGCGCTTCAAAGAATGCGCCATTTTCTGGGGCGGCTGCGGTCTGCAATTAGCAGCATGGGGGGCCTTTCCATGCTGAGGATTCCAGCCCCCAGCTGCCTAGTTGTACCTGGCTGGGCCAAAAATATGGCGGAGCCCTACGTCATTTTTTTTCTAGAATTAGTTCTAGAAATAAAAAAAAATGGGCTTCGTTGTATTTTTGGTTGCAGCCAGGTACAACAAGGCAGCTGGGGGTTGCTGGCAGTCTGTAGCTGCCAAGTTGTACCTGGCTGGACCAAGAATATGGCGGAGCCCCACGTCATTTTTTTTTTTTCTAGAATTCTAGAAATAAAAAAAATGGGCTTCGCTGTATTTTTGGTTGCAGCCAGGTACAACGAGGCAGCTGGAGGTTGCTGGCAGTCTGTAGCTGCCAAGTTGTACCTGGCTGGACCAAAAATATGGCGGAGCCCCACGTCATTTTTTTTCTTCTAGAATTAGTTCTAGAAATAAAAAAAGGCCTTCGCTGTATTTTTCGTAGCCAACCATGTACAACTTGGTAGCTGGCTGACTGGAATCCTCAGTGTGGAGAGACCCAAATGTTGTGGGTCCCCCACGCTGCAAATTTCAACCCACAGCCACCCAAAAAAATAGCGCATTCATTAGAGGCGGCATTTTCTGGTGCTGCACCCCAACTCTTCCAGTTGCCCTTGTGCTGGTGGCACACGGGTTCTCCATATGCGACATGGTGTCCGCTAACAATTTCAATGGAAAATTAGCTCCAATTGTTAGCGGAAACCATGTCGGGTATGGAGAGCCCCTCCCTGTGTGCCTGAACATTGGAGCTCCCCCACAAGTGACCCCATTTTGGAAACTAGACCCCCAAAGGATTATATCTAGATGCATAGTGAGCACTTTGAACCCCCAAATGCTTCACAAAGCGACATGGTGTCCGCTAACAATTTGAATGGAAAATGAGCTCAAATTGTTAGCGGACACCATGTTGCGTTTGGAGTGTCCCTGTGTATCTCCACATTGGAGCTCCCCCACAAGTGACCCCATTTTGGAAACTAGACCCCCGAAGGAACGTATCTAGATGCATAGTGAGCACTTTGAACCCCCATATGCTTCAGAAATTCATCCGTAAAAATGAAAAAGCACTTTTTTTTCCACAAAACAATTTCTTTTTTCATTATTACGGATCAATTTGTGAAGCATCTGGGGGTTTAAAGTGCTCACTATGCATCTAGATATGTTCCTTTGGTGGTCTAGTTTCCAAAATGGGGTCACTTGTGGGGGAGCTCTAATGTGGAGACACACAGGGACCCTTCAAACGCGACATGGTGTCCTCTAACAATTTGAGCTCATTTTCCATTCAAATTGTTAGCGGACACCATGTCGCTTTTGGAGGGTCCCTGTGTGTCTCCACATTAGAGCTCCCCCACAATTGACCCCATTTTGGAAACTAGACCACCAAAGGAACATATCTAGATGCATAGTGAGCACTTTCAACCCCCAGATGCTTCACAAATTGATCCGTAATAATGAAAAAAGAAATTTTTTTGTGGAAAAAAAAGTGCTTTTTCATTTTTACGGATGAATTTCTGAAGCATATGGGGGTTCAAAGTGCTCACTATGCATCTAGATACGTTCCTTCGGGGGTCTAGTTTCCAAAATGGGGTCACTTGTGGGGGAGCTCCAATGTGGAGATACACAGGGACACTCCAAACGCGACATGGTGTCCGCTAACAATTTGAGCTCATTTTCCATTCAAATTGTTAGCGGACACCATGTCGTGTATGGAGGGTCCCCGTGTGTCTCCACATTGGAGCTCCCCCACAAATAACCCCATTTTGGAAACTAGACCCCGAAGGAACGTATCTAGATGCATAGTGAGCACTTTGAACCCCCAGATGCTTCACAAATTCATCCATAAAAATGAAAAAAACACTTTTTTTTCACAAAACATTTCTTTTTGCCTACATTTTTTCAGTTTCACATGGGCAAAGGGATAAAATACATCCCAAAATTTGTTGGGCAATTTCTCCTGAGTACACCGATACCTTATATGTGGTCATAAACCACTGTTTGGGCGCATGGCAGGGCTCAGAAGTGAAGGAGCGCCATTTCACTTTTTGAACGGAAAATTGGCTCTAAAATTCTAATTGCGCTCCTTCCCTTCCGAGCAGTGCCGTGCGCCCAAACAGTGGTTTATGACCATATATGAGGTATCGGTGTACTCAGGAGAAATTGCCCAACAAATTTTAGGATGCAATTTATCCTTTTGCCCATGTGAAAATGAAAAATTTGAGGCTAAAAGAACATTTTTGTTACAAAAATTAAAATGTCCATTTTTTCCTTCAACTTTATTTTAGTTCCTGTGAAGCACCTGAAGGGTTAATAATCTTCTTGAATATAGTTTTGAGTAGCTTGAGGGGTGCAGTTTTTGGAATGGTGTCACTTTTGGGTGTTTTCTGTCATGTACACCCCTCAAAATGTCATGTGGTCACTAAAAAAATGGTTTTGTAAATTTTGCTGGAAAAATGAATAATTGCTGATGAACTTTGAACCCTTATAACGTCCTACCAAATTTTTTTTTTTCTTCCAAAATTGTGCTGATGTGAAGTAGACATGTGGAAAATGTTATTTATTAACTATTTTGTGGCACATAACTCTCTGGTTTAGCAGAATAAAAATTAAAAATTTGAAAATTGCTAAATATTCAAAATTTTTGCCAAATTTTTGATTTTTTTCACAAATAAACACAAAAATTATCGACCTAAATTTAATACTAACATGAAGCCCAATATGTCACGAAAAAACATTCTCATAATCGCTATGATCCGTTGAAGCGCTCCAGAGATATTAGCTCATAAAGGGACACTGGTCAGAATTGCAAAAAATGGTCTGGTCATTAAGCTGCAAAGTGACTCGGTCCTTAAGGGGTTAAAGATGTGTGTATATATGCATGTAATGTATATGAGTGTACATATATTCTCTCCAGTTGTTCTGTCTTCGTTCACTTTATAAGCAATGCGAATTCCAGCATACAACTAAAACTTCTCTGTATCCCAAATAAACAGACTGTTGGTTCTGTAGTCGATTGTTTATTGTTCAACGGAGAGTAATTAGTCATGTGATGATGATGATTATGATGATTACGATGTGATTATGATGGTAAACTATAGGAACACAGAAAACATGCATCAGTGCTAAACACATCACATAAACAACAATAGTGATAATACACAGCAGAGATAATACATGAGCAGTGTATACACATCATATACACTACCGTTCAAAAGTTTGGGGTCACCGAGACAATTTTTTGGCCACTCCATTACAGATAGATTACCAGCTGCCTACTTCTTCCCTAAATAGTTCATAATTTGTTGGTGTGCTTTGGTCATTGTCCTGTTGTAGGATGAAATTGACGCAATCACACACGATCCACAGGTTATGGCATGATATTGCAAAATGGAGTGATAGCCTTCCTTATTCAAAATTCTTTTTACCTTGTACAAATCTCCCACTTAACCAGCACTAAAGCAACCCCAGACCATCACATTACCTCCACCATGCTTGACAGATGGCATCAGGCACTCTTCCAGCATCTTTTCAGTTGGTCTGTTTCTCACAAATGTTCTTCTGTGTGATCCAAACACCTCAAACTTTGATTTGTCTGTCCATAAAACTTTTTCCAATCTTTCCCTGTCCAATGTCTGTGTTGTTTTACCCATATTAATCTATTCCTTTTATTAGTTAGTCTCAGATATGGCTTTTTCTTTGCCACTCTGCCCTGAAGGCCTGCATCCCGGAGTCACCGATTAACTGTTGACATTGACACTGGCATTTTGCATGTACTATTTAATGAAGCTGTCAGTAGAGGAGCTGTGAGGGGTCAATTTTTCAAACTAAAGACTCTAATGTACTTGTCTTGTTGCTCAGTTGTGCAGTGGCGCCTCCCACTTCTCTTTCTACTCTAGTTAGAGCCTGTTTGTGCTCTCTTCTCAAAGGACTAGTATACACCGTTGTAGGAAATCTTCAGTTTCTTGGCAATTTCTTGCATGGAATAGCCTTCATTTTTAAGAACAAGAATAGACTGTCTGTCAAGTTTTCTGGCCATTTTAAGAGTTTCATAGAAGAAACAAATGTAATGCTCCAGATTCTAAACTAGCTCAAAAGAAGGTCAATTTTATAACTTCTGTAATCATCAGCCAAACCATTTTCAGCTGTGCTAACATATTTGTACAAAAGTTTTCTAGAGTTTTATAAACATCCATAAGACTTCTTACACAGTTAGCAAATACTATGTACCATTAAAACACTGGAGTGATGGCTGTTGGAAATGGGCCTCTATACACCTTTGTAGATATTGCATTAAAAACCAGATGTGTACAGCTAGAATAGTCATTTACCACATTAACAATGTATAGAGTGTATTTCTTTTCATTTAATGTTAGCTTCATTGAAAAAAATATGTGCTTTTCTTTCAAAAATAAGGAAATTTCTAAATTACTCCAATCTTTTGAACGGTAGTGTATATATCCTCACAAATCTTTGTCAGTGTACAGCCTAGAAAACATAAATAATTGTTGGGTACACATCTAAACAACCCTGATAGTGTACAGCACTCTAAGATAGAGACTTGAGGAGAAACACATATTGCTTACATACAAAATCCCTATAAAAATTACTGCTGTACAACCCTAACAGGCTCTAAGTGTAACATATAGACAAGACTATGACTCTCCCCTGATTGACTTGGCAAAGGAAGTTGGGATTTCACAGGAGAGAAGAGCCCACAGGAGCAAGAGAATACATGTGGCTACATGAATCCTATCTTATACTGACCTGAAAATGGCTGCTGAACTTACAGAGAAGGAAAGGCACGGGCCTACAGGGCAGAGTGTTCTTGAAGGAGAAGAAACATGGATGTGCAGGAATACTGCCAGATAGTGCTAAATCTATTTAAACACATACCAAGCTAACATATAATGTAAGAGGTTTTGCAGATATATACTGGGCACTGCTGTGCTACAGGGACCGGTGCTACTTACACATGTAAGGGTGCGAGTAAAGCAGGTTCATGTGCCCGGGTGCACGCTTATTAGACAGCAATATCAATGGATAAGAAAAAATTGCGGCACTCACCGAGCAAATCTTTTTCCTTTTTTATTTCAGAGACCTCTTTACATGGTTTCTCTGCGATGGGGGAGGGAGTGAGGAGACACACAGGTGACGGATTCTGTTTCGGAGCACCTGCCCCTTCTACGGACCTTGTTGTCAACAAGGTCCGTAGAAGGGGCAGGTGCTCTGAAACGGAATCCGTCACCTGTGTGTCTCCTCACTCCCTCCCCCATCGCAGAGAAACCATGTAAAGAGGTCTCTGAAATAAAAAAGGAAAAAGATTTGCTCGGTGAGTGCCGCAATTTTTTCTTATCCATTGATTTTTCTTATCCATTAACATATAATGTATCATAGGATTGTACCCACTGAAGCGCCATTAGCGGCACGAAACACCATTGTATTACCACCCCCCGTCCTCCCACCCGCTACCCACACCCTACTATGTGCACCTGGGCACAATAAAACTGCTGATCTGATTTGATAAGTCCTGTGTGCAGCTTCTTTCTGTTTCCTGAATATTCATGTGTCTAATGAGCGGCACTGGAAGTGAGCACCGAGACGGTCGGCTGCGGATTAGCAGGGAGAACATCCTCACCACCCTATTTGGCTGTGCGAGCTGTGGACTGCTGTGGCGAAAGACCTCCGGAGGAGGAGGTGTCACGCTGGGAAGGAGTGCTGGCCATGAATATCTTCAAAACCGTGCAAAACACCTGTGTCCAGCCTTGTTCTTCACAATGAAGTCACTGCTCTACAGACTTCTAAAAGGAATTTCACCAGACTTGACAGTCAAAACTTCAAACATTAATAAATACCATATTTTTTGGACTATAAGACACACCGGACCATAAGTTATACACAGGTTTTGGAAGAGGAAAAAAGAAAAAAAGTTAAAGCAAAAAATGTGGTCATGGCGCCTTATTATTGGAGGGGGCAATCAGCTGCTGACACTGTTTTGGGGGTAGTATCCCCAAATGTTGTACTAGTGTCCCCCATTCTGGGCCTCTTCCAAGTATATATGGCCCCATCCTGGTATATGTTCCCCATACCTCATCATTGTAAAGCAAGATGTCTGATTTGGCTAGGTAAGAGGCCTCTGACAAAGAAGCTAAAGGGGAGTATTTGTTTTTGTGTAAAGTTAAAAAAAAACAACAGATAGAGGGTGCTCCCAATGTGAGGGAAATGGCAAATTGATCAAATGACTGCAGATAGATTAAATATTATATAAAAAACAAAAACTTTTTGATTAAAAAACACTAAGCATTTTAGCCTTCTTCAGGTTTATACAAAATGATCACATTGTAAAGTCTTATATACCACTAACAAGGAATGGGCGGAGTTATCATTTGACAGTTATAAGAATCATGTAATATTTTGCAAAAAACTAGAAAATGATTCTCCCAATAGAAAGATCTACAAATATGAATGGTGATAGAGTACAGATAATCAAGCCACTGGAATCCTATTCCACTCCTCCATGATGATATCACAGGGTTGGTGGATGTTGAAGACCTTGTGCTACTCCTCCCTTCGTTTGAGAGTGTCCCACAGATGCTCAATAGGGTTTAGGTCTGGGGATATGCTTGGCTTTTTTCTCCAAATCTGGTGAAAAAGTATTGTCAATAGCACCTTTAGAAATATATTTACTAAGAAAACTGGTGACATGTTCAATATATTTATATACATATAAATACCGTCATGGCTGAAATTATTGGCACCCTTGAAATTGTTTGAGGAAATTAAGTATTTCTCTGTGAAAACTTTTGCAATTGCACATGCTTTACCATCCTTTGTGTGTATTTTAACAACAAACAAAACCCCCAAAAATAGTCCAGACAAAAGGGTTAGCACCTCAATGCTAAATTGCTAAACACCTTTGTTTCAAGTATGTGATGCTCATTTAAACTCACCTGTGGGAAGTAACAAGCATGGGCAATATGAAAATCACAGCTGAAACTAGATAAAAAAGGGAGTTGACTCAATTTTTGCATTATATGTTTGTGTGTGTCACACTAAGGCTGAAGGCACACTATCCATGTGCCTCACGCGAGAGCAATGCAAGGGAGACTCACATTGCACTCGGACCAGTATCATTAAATGATACTGGTGCTATTAGTGCGAGTTCCTTGCATTACACTCGCATTGTGAGGGAAATGCGTGTTCAATTGCAGCATGCTGCAATTTCCTCATGCGAGTTGCCATGAAAAGTATATGGGTGCGAGTCAAAGTTGCACCCATACAGCACATGGTGTGATAGACACACGCGTGTGCTTTAAAAATAGCTTCAAACTCCATAGCTGTCAAAGCCACGGAGTTTGAATTTCCTGGTTTCCCAGTACAGTAAAAAATTATCTTCACCGCTGTGAAAGCAAAAGTGCAAAATGATTATTAAATACTAAGCTGCAGAGGTAATTTTTAATTTCCCATAATGCAGCTGCATATTAACTGCATCTGCAGCCACTGTGCAGCATGTCAGCAGAGAGGCTGCAGATGCGGTTAATACACCGGATGATGCAGGATTAACCCCTCTTTGTGTGGCGTCATCTTGTGTCCAGGGAGTGACCACACTCCAAGGACACATGCTGACATGACACACTGGGTCAGCGGGGGTTAATATGTTTTTTGACTAAAAGCTGCTAATTGTTTGGATTTAGAAATTTTCATTAAATGCCGGCTGCTCCTAAGTTCCGGAGCTGTCAGCGGTAATGTACGCAAATTGCATACAGTACATGCTGGACAGAGTCCTGAAGTCAGGAGCTGTCCAAGGTACCGAATGCAAATTGGATACAGTACAAGCCATTGTCCTTAGTGCTGAAGTCTTAAGATCAGCATCCTGGCCAGCGTACATATAAACTCCGATGCGCTGGTCAGGAAGCTGATCTTAAGACTTCAGCACTATGGACAGTGGCTGGTACTGTATGCAATTTGCATACAGTACCTTGGACAGCTCCTGACTTCAGGACTCTGCCCAGCATGTACGGTACGCAATTTGCATACAGTAACTTGGACAGCTCCTGACTTCAGGACTCCGCCAAGCATGAACATCATTGAGCATGTTGGGGTAGGATGAAAGAGGAAGCTTGGAAGACAAAACCAAAGAATGTAGATGAACTCTGGGAGGCATGTAAGACTGCATTTGTTGCTATTCCTGATGGCTTCATTAATAAATTGTATCAATCATTGTTGAACCACATGAATGCAGTCCCTCAAGCTCATGGAAGTCACACAAAATATTAAATATGAGTCTAATAGCACCACAACTTCATTCACCAATGTTATGCAACATATATTTGTATTTTAAGTTAATTATTTGTTTGAAAATCACATTACTTTCTGTGGGCAACAAAACTTTTGTCTTTCCAAAATCTGACCATTCTGTGTTCATTAAATGATCAATATTTCAGCATTGATGCCAATTTGTTTTCTTAACCTAAACCACATTTCGGAGGGTTTCAGCTTTCAAAAGAGAAATTTATAAAACCAATGGATGAATTTAACATCAGGTTATAAGCTTTTATTGACATAACATGGATAAGCGACACACTGTAACTTCTGTCAGGGAGTGTATGGCAGGAGACCCAGATGGACCTTACTGCTGAAAACCTACACTGCAGATTGCCAAAATGTATATGAGAATGCCAAAATCCTTCTGCGAAAAGTGTCTTGTAAACATATGAGACAAAGATAGAGCTTTTTGATAAGGCACATCATTCTACTCTTTACCAAAAAGGAATTAGGCCCACAAAGAAAAGAACACAATGTCTACAATCAAATATGGTGGAGGCTCAAAGATGTTTTGGGGCTGTTTTGCTATCTCTGGCACTAAGTGCCTTGAGTATGTGCAAGGCATCATGAAACCTAATTAAGACTTTGAGACTTCCAAATAATTTTAGGTCGAAATGTAGTGTCCAGTGTCAGAAAACTGTGTTTCCGACCTAGGTCATGGGTCTTCCAGCAGGACAATGACCTCAAATATACTTCTAGAAGCAACCAGAAAAATATGGAAACAAAGCGCTGGAGGATTCTGAAGTGGCAGCAATGATGCTGGATCTAAATGAGTTGAACACTTGTGGAGAGATCTTAAAATTGCTGTTGCAAACCTGAGAGATCTGGAGCAGTTTGGAAAAGAAGAGTGGTCCAAAATGCCAGCTGAGAGATGTAAGAAGCTTGTTGATGGTTACAGGAAGTGATTGATTTTAGTTACTTATTGCGAAGGGTGTGCAACCAAATATTAAGTTAAGGGTGCCAACAATTTTGTTCAGCCCATTTTTGGAGTCTTGTGTGCAATTATGTCCAATTTACCTTTTTTCTCAGTTTTTTGGCTTCCTTAAATACATACAAAGGAAATAAACATGTGTATACCAAAACATGTGTAATTGCAATAATTTTCTGGGAACAATGCTAAATTGTCTGGATCTATATCAAGGGCGCCAACACATCCGCTCATGACTGTATATATAACATATGTATATAATATATATAAATTGATAAATCCTAAATTAAATAAAATGTAACAAAATCTCCAAAAAAAAATAAAAATAAAACAGCAGTGGCCAATGGAGTGCACAATAAGGCACAAAAATCTGTGTCAATATGTTATACTATGATAAATATTCTATGACTACCAACTCAAAATCATCAATCTCAAAAAGCTATTATAATGATGTTGATTGAGAAACATAATCGATACAGCTCCAAAATAACAAATAGAGATAAGCAGAATAATATTCATGTAATGTAAACTAAGATGTATGTGAAAAGTGAGATGAATAACTACGGAAGCTTATAAGGCTCATAAAGTGACAAAGTGTTCATTTATTGTGAGTTGAATAATGCGCAGACAGATCACGCTAATGAACCCGAGGGGCAACAGGATTGAAACTGCACCTGTTCAACCACATCATTAAGGCCGTACAGATGTAAGCTTTGTAATTTATATATCCAATAAATTTGTGGTGAATTATACTGAATGTAAGGAAGAACATGTAATATGCTTTCCTCTGCTCACTAGTTTTGTCATTGAGAAAACAGTTATCAAAAGTTAGTTTGACTTTCTTATTGCATGGCACAGACTGAGCGATACTGTGCAAAGTACAACTCTGGATGTCAGCGATGGTACCTCAATTTACTGCTGTGTACCCAGGCATGGAGGAAAATTCGTCCCTTGCCCATGACTATTGATGAGCGAGTGTAATCGTTACTATTCATTACTTGTACGGATAGAACAGTATTCGCGATACTCAATACTCGGTGAGTAACACTGTTGCTCCTGAGTGATGTGTCAGTTGTTATCGATCTGACACAAATTGCTAGCTCCCTTCAGTACACAAAGGGAACTGACACCCAAGTGAGAGCAGATTAAATATTACGCTCTCTCTGGGGGGCACAGCAAGGTGTTGTATGCAGTGAAAACTCAAAAAAGACCACCCTCCCGCCCTGTCCCGCAATTGCACGTTTTATGGCCAGATGTGTGTGGGCGGAGCCTATCACAAATTGACTAACATTTGACCCGCTATTCGGATGAGAATGTGAGCATTACTAAGTACTCGTTACATGTATAGCGATTATGAATATCTCACTACTGCTTATCACTACTTACCACTATTACTTCGAGCTACATTACTCATGTGCCATTACTTACTGTATTGATGAATAGTTTTCCTTATCCCCATAAGACAGCATCTGATAAACCAAAGAGAAAAGAACCCTGTGTGCCTCTGATTGAAATCTAAAGCATTCAGACATAAAGTAGGACTCCATACACTCCTATCAGAGTTATATTATTCCTATATTCAACTCAGGGCTATGTTTGTAGCTGTTATTGAACTCCAGTAGCTTTTACAATATTAATATTTCATAACACTGATTGGATGAACTTCCCAAATTAAGCAGTTAGCCAATATTGAAATAGTGTTCACATTTTTATTAAATACATATATGCTCTTAAAATATCATTTTTACTATTCAAATTTTTGTTAAAGTGAGTGGGCAGATAAATAAATACAGAATGCAGGTATACAATTATTCATTAATCTGTGACCTATTACATGCCAACGCAATAGTAGAGAAGATACTAATTAATAGGAATGAAGAAGGACAGTAATTCATAATTATCTGGCAAGTGGTTTTCAACAAACTGCGGCGCAAAGTCTAATATTTAATAGAAAAATAACTGGTATTGATTTGTCCCTTGATAAATTAACAGGCTACTTATCAAAGCATGGGTTTCATAACACTGCTAAATAAATAATTAGTTTTTTTAAATTGTAGAAGATCTTTAACATGCTCAATCTAACCCACTTGACTTACAGAAAGTAGACGAGAGGTTTAAGTTTATAACAGAGCACATAAGATGTTATAAAATATAATAGTTAATATCATTACGATCCATGATCAACTGCACATCAACAAAATTATTTATTTCTGAAAATACACACACATACACACTCATGTATATTAAAAGGAGAAAGAACAAGAAAAAAAATATATATATGAACATCGCTGACAATTTATGATTTTCTTAAAGTTCATAGCAGGGGTCACATACAGGACAGTGACTATTGTGAAGGGTCGAACCAATAGGCTGAAACAAATTTTACTCAATATTAAATAATAACATGTTAATTATATTATTATTTAACATTAATTGTATCACTTAATATTGAGCAGAATTAAGTATGTTGAAATCTCCCTTTTATACCATATGAGCCAACACAAAACCACCCTATATACAGCATGAACCCCTACACAGATCCCCTGTATACATCATGAGCCCTCACACAGCCACTTTCTATACAGTATGAGCTTCTATATACAGAATGATCACTCATGCAGAGACCCTATATACAGAAAGAGAACCCCTATAAACTGAATGATCCCTCAAACAGTCCCCCTATATACAATATGCGATCACAGAGCCCTTCTATATACAGCATGCCCCCCACAGCTCACTATAACATTATGAAAACACCTCTATACTGTTTAGGCCCCCACACAGTCCTTCTATATGCAGTATGAGCCCTCACATAACCTCCTTTTACTGAGTATGAGGCCCCACACATCCCCTATACATGCAGATTGAGCCCTAATATAGCCCCCAATATACATAATGAGCCCTCAGTCTCCTTATATACAATATGAGCACTACCATAGCCCCCTATTCAGTATAAGCCCTAAATAGCCCCATACATGAAGTATGAGCCTTCTATATACAGTATAAGCCCCACATAGCATTTATGCAATATGTTCCCCTGATGCTCCGCTCCTGTCTCCAGTGCACTGACTCTTTGCACAAGCGATGCCTTAAAGTGCCATCATCACATCTTCTGACTTGGTCACGCACAGTGATTAGTGAAGAAAGCTACTTCATATTTGACCAATGTATTCAAAGCTATCTGAATTCGGATGGCTGCAAGTAGCTGTGACATCAGGATGCAGGCTGTGGACAGGGAGGGCATGAGGCAGCCCATAGGACACTTTTTTTCAGCCCTTTGGGTGTCTCGGTCCAGCCAGATGGTCGGATGTGGCCTGCATGCCATACTTTACCAAGGTCTGGTTTATAGCATTTAGAATTTAGGTGGTCCAATACAGCATCCATAATGCACTGACATTTGACAACACAATATATTTCAAGTACAACTGAACCTTTAGAAAACCTTTGAAATGTAGTAACGACATGAGAAGTTTTGATTATTGCGTTCTGGGTCCTGAGACCATGAAATTAAAAGAATATAGTGCTCAGCTAAGTTTCTTTTTTATAGACAGGCTTATAGATTTTTTGTTGATCCTTTTTTCAGTCTTGGACTGGAGTAGCACTTATGCTTCATTATTTTACCAGTCAGTACAGGTCTCTCTATCCAGAGCCCACCGATTAAAACGTCTGACATTTCTCTATGTCATGTCAAAAGTTCTCTAAAATTGCAGTTACACTTAGAGATGAGTCAATTTATTCAAAAGGAATTGAATTCTAGGCAAAAAATTTTATGAGGTGCCTCAACGTGTATAGGATAAGTCTTTAGACCGGTAAAGCAGAAGAATTCAAACCTGGAAATCACTGACCATGGACAGACATTATAACGAGGTAAAAAACAGGGAATCCAAGAAATAAGATCTACAAATTTATTAGAACATCTTTAAAAATTTATGATGGTTGACACACCAAACTCCTACACGTTTCTGGCATTATGCACCCTTGATCACAGGGGCATAGCACCAGAAACGTATGTGGTGTGGCAATCGTTTTGGATTTTTAAAGATATATTAATAAATATGAAGATTTTATTTTTTCAGATTCCCTAGTTTTTTCCTTGGAATTGCATTCTACTCAAGCATGCAAAAAAAAATCCAAATTCTTGGCACATGGCTGACAATTTACTGAAATGCAGATGGCCGTCAAAGTTGTAAAAACTTTACCTTGCTGCTCACTTCTTAGGCTAATCTGCTGCTTGCTGCCCACAATATGGTTCTTAGAGCCACTATCTCCGGTCATGAGACCATGAGACGCATCTTCCAGACCTTTTATTCTAGGAAGGAACTATAGCTGCAACTAGTTCTCAGAGATCACTGAGCCTTGTATATTGTGATGTCAAGTACTATAGGTGTGACACACACTGACCTCTGAAGACTGATTGCGGTTGAAAGTCCCAGCCTAGACCAAAGAGTTCAACAATATGACAGCAGAAAGAAGAAGGCCACTTGGCAGGCAGCACTGCTCATCATCTAGTCCTCAGGGCCTCTTCTTTTTAGCCCCAGCCTGTTCACCATGTGTGATATGCTGTAACCTCCTTGGCTTGGTCACTACTTCAAGTATTGTACTAGAGTCATCTGACCAGGAGATATAGCACTCAATTACACATAAAAGAGGATGGGAAGGCTGGCAACAAGCAGCCGAGGGGTGGACAAGGAAATTCTGAGGTAAGTATAAGTTTTTTTTCTTCAATTTTTGCATCTGACATTTACCATCCTCTGGAGGTCTGCAGTGGTAGAGTATAAAATTAGATATGTAAGTCAAGGAGAATAACTTTGCTGTTCATTGAATTTCTGGGGAAAAGGCGTGTGATTTGATGAATTTGAATATTGTCAGATACACTTATCCTTAAAGACCATGTTACACACACAGATATCTGTGCAGAGATTATTCGCAGATCTCTGTTTGCAGTGAAATCATGGACACATTGTTCCATTTTGTGGCCGTGTACAAATGTAACAATGTGTCCATGATTTCACTGCAACCAGAGATCTGTGAACAATCTCTGCACAATTATCTGTGTGTGTAACTGGGCCTTTAGTCATATTTTAAGGTCTGTGCTAAGAATATCAAATAACAGTTAGAGAATCAATGCTGCTTTTGCTGCAGTCAATTAAACAATTGGTGACCATGTGGAGGAATCATGTGGTTTTTACTTGCTTAGGGAGCTGTTACATGCTATGATATCTGTAAAGATATCGCTGAAACATCACAGGGTTTCAGTCGCTCTAACGACGTGGTTGCTTGTGACACGTGGATCTTACAAGCAATAAGTGGTCTGATCGTTCATCGCGGATATGAGAACCGGACCCCAAATCAGATGATGTTGATCATGCAATCTGCTGCATCATTCTGTGTGACACCGCAATAACGATCTCCTTAACGATTTCGCCTATTCACGACATTGACAAGCATCGGTCACTGGTTGTGCGAACGATACCTGCACGTAACATCGTTGCTGCGTCCTGAACATTATCTATACATGTGACACCTCACTAACGCTGTTGTGCACGAGCACGCACCACTGAGATCGCTATTGAGTTCGCTCACAAAATCATAGTGTGTGACGGCCTCCTAAGTGACTGATGGTAGTAATAGAAATAGTATCAGTTGGCTATAAGAGTTTATAGGGTTTTGTATTATTGGAAAACACCCTCTTAGGGTACCTTCACACATCGCAATCTCACCTGGTAATATGAGGCGATCTAACGTGCGCGTACACGTTTTTCATGGTCGCCTCAGATCACCAATGGCGGCATTATACGCCGCAATCTTGCCCTGAAACTAAGGCGATATGCCGCTCCGGAAATCGCTTCACCTACAACAGAACCAATTTTGCCTCATTCCATCGCCACTTCACACTCCGCAATTCCAAAGGCAATGTGGGCGTACATGTTCAGCGGTGCGAGGAGATAGGCATGCCACAGTGGTTTACACCATGCCCCATACGTGCTCATTGGACAACGCAACAGCGTTACAATTAGTCAGCCTGCTCTAGAAGGCTGGCTAATACATGATGCCATTGAAGATGTGTGTGTTGCTGAATGGACAGCTCTTCAAATATGGCGCCCTGTCAACTGACAGCCAATGGGAACACAGTAGCCAAACCCAATCATCGCAGACGGGGCATGGACTACAGAACGGTTGAGGCACGCCTATGGAAAATTCTAGGCAACACTGGTTCCATCACTATCGCCCTATCACACGCCACAACACGGAAATATCGCCTTCATGGTTGCGGGTGATTTCCGAGCACTGTTCAGGAATCAGGCGATGGCCGAGAGGCGATTTATCGCCGCGAAATTCCCCAATCACACGCGCAACTGTGAGGCAATTTCACGGCGATTGCTACGGGGCGATATATCGCCTTTAGGATTGCCAGGCAAGATTGCGGCGTATGAAGGTACCTTTAGGCTATTCAGTTATATTGCGTACGTTGCCATTTTTGCTGCATATGTGCTGCAGATCTGCAACAGATCTGCATCACAGTGTAGGGTAAGCAAAGTCTGCAGCATGTCAATTATTGCTGCAGATTTATCCAGCAAAATGCAGCACTTTACAATGAATAATCTAATTCTACATTTCTGGTCTCTCTCACTCTCCTCTCTCTCTGTCTCTCTTCCCAGAGCAGAGACATAAATTTTGAAGAGTCTGGAAGACAAGTTAAAGCAAAAAACGCACCTTATCTGCAGCAGAAAAAAAAAACAGCACCATTGACACAAATATTTTTGTGCTGCATATTTCTTGCAGGTGCAGATTTCTAATGGTAAAAAATCTGCACCACTATTTTTTAGTCGGCACATAGATTTAAAAGCTTCCGGACTGCTGCACAGAATAAAAAAATTCATATAATAGCTTGACTGGTACTGATCCTCTGCTCTATCACCTGTGTCTTGTGTCTGCCCCTGAGCCTGGCCAATCCGTCAGAAACTTAGTTTCTGCATGGAGCAGCGCATAGCTTTACCAGCATGTACCGCTATGCGCCGCCAGGCTATGTATCTCTATTGCAACTGGACGCTTACCACAGCCGTCAGCTCCACAGAGATCTCCCGGATTTGCACTTTTGCAGAGCACAAAGGAAACTCGGTCTACAGCGTTTCCTGTGTGCATGCTTCTGGGAATGCTCAGTACATAACAACAGAGCCGACATTGGATCCGATGATGACACAGATCCGATGTCCATAGGCTCCCATGGTAACTTCCAACGGACCACCACGGTTCAGTGGTGTCTGATTTTAGAGACGGAGACCGAAAATTGTAGCAGGCAATGATTTTGGCTCCGTGACTAAATCAGACAGCAACAGATGGTGCTAAAATCGGATGCCAGTAAGGACACATCCGATCCGATCCGTTGCCCATAGGGATACATGGGAGGCAAAATCGGATTCGTGTGTATCTGTTTTGATACGGATACACACGGATGCAGCAAAATCGTGATGTGAAGGCAGCCTAAGCATCCATTTGTCATAGAAATCCATAGCCTGGTGGCGCATAGCGTTACCTGCTGGAAACGCTATGCGCTGCTCAGTGCAGAAGCTAAGTTTCTGATGGATTGGCCAGGCTCAAGGGCAGACGCAAGTCTGACCCTAGCCTATCTCAGAGGTCACATGCCTTGAACAATACCATGTGAACACTACAGCCAATCAGTGGATGGCCATCAATTTTAGCCTTCTTCATTCCTTAGAATTGATATATGCGGATTATTTTTTATTTTGTACTTCAGATTGAATCTACTTAGAATGGGTTTTCCAGTATTTTAAGTAATCATCTGGGCCACACCATTGGGTGGCATAAGCCTGGCACTGTTGAAGAGGCATGTAGCTAGTTGTATATAGAAAACAGGTGTTTCACATTGTTGCAGTCTTATGTGGGTGATATTTTTAATGAGGCATGTGGTTTCCGTAATCTAAACTTATAGTATATTTCATCACAAGAATTTCTGTCATAAATGTTTCCATCTGATTGTACAATTGAGGACGACCCAAAAATTGCATGGGGTGAAGTATTACTGCTCCCTTTCCATTCCACTTAGAATATTTTAAGACCACCCATTTTTGCAGTTTTTTCATTTATTATTTACCGTATATAATTGCAAAGTATTATTAGATTTGTTTTATGTATTGTATAACATTCATAATTTTGCTAAAAATGCCTGCCCTGTTTATCTTCATGAAGGGTTAATGAAGAGGAAATCCAGTGAAAAGATTTTTGCACTGCACTGACTGTTTATTATTTTATTCTGCTGCGATTAAAAATGTTTTGTTTTAGTCTTTTGGGGTAATTCCTGTAATTCTTCTGAGATGATCTTTTAATCTGGATTAAATAAATAAAGTATTTCAGCACTAACAGGTTCAGGACCAATCCAGAGACTAATACAGATGATTGCCGTTTAGCATTTAATTGTCAGTTGAGTACATCATTTACTAATAACGATTATATTTCTCATTAAAATACTTCCTTCATTATTTCTTAGGTAAAATAGTGTAATCCAATAATTGTTCAATAAATTATTCTTTAAAACCTAATTAAAAAACTGAAATATTATCTTTCATAGTCAAAGTGCTGTAACAGAGATGTACTAATTATGAAAGAAATGAATGCGAACAAAAATTACCATTTCAGTCTATGCCTTATAAATTCTTAATGTAAAACTAACATATAAAATTTACATCAAATATATAGATACAATAAAACAAACACATTTTAATCTGGTCTTAACTTCAAAAGGTTTTGATTATTGTAATTAAATAATACATGATATAATAAAGCCGTAAAATGCATGATTAGTTCATTGGCAAGTGAATATTTTACACTTATTTATGGGAGCAATGTACAACTTGGAGTATGTATAATGTATGAAAATATTGACACAATTAAACTTGTTACATGAGAAAAATGAAAAAGGACTAATGAGTTTATAGAACAACTGAAATATAGAATTTGAAACTCACACTGAATGTTTGTATCGAAAAATTCCAAGTGTATAATTATGGCCGTGTATTTAGATTTTCAAGAACCAAATGTTTAAACTACTCACACTGCAACTCAGGATTACGGGCGGTAAACAGTGGAGCAAGTGTGGTGTCTTCACCGGTGATATTCCTGGTAGGGCACTCAGGTCTGTCCCAGTTTCCAGTGCATGCCCGATCAGCCTTAAAGTCGGATCACTGACCGCACAGTGCTGCCATATACTCACTACAGTGTTTCCCTGAAAATAAGACATCCCCCAAAAGTAAGGCCTTTTATCAGACTTCTAAATATAATCCCTCCCCCAAAAATAAGACTTAGCAAAAATTATTTTTTGTAAAAGCATGCTTCCGAACAGATGAGAAGGGAAGCAGCTGTGATGTGATGTACCACTATTGCCAGAGCCTGCCACCTCCGACACTTTATGCATTCCTCCACGTCCTCCTATATGTATTATACAGTATTCCTGACACTGCTCAACGTACATATACAGTAGTAAGCCGCCAACCAATAAGACGTTGCATTCTGGCCTCTGATTGGCTAGCAGTTGCTAGTGGCTGATTGGCCGGTGGCTGTTGGCATCTGATTGGCAGCTTACCGTACATGTACTTTGAGCAATGCCCGAATATTGTATATACAATACGACCTTGGAGGATTGAGAGAAAATGTGTTTGTATGTGTTTTTGTTGTTATTGCAGGTACGGTACCATAATAGGAGGATGATGGGGGCTAAAAGGGAATACTGGTGGATGGGGAAGATGAGGGGGAATGAGGAGGGCGATATTGGAAGCTGCAGGGGGATATTGGGGGCTGCAAGGGGATGATGGGGCTGCAAGGGGTTGATAGGTTATTAGGGACAGCAGGGGGATGATGAGTGCTGCAGTGGGATAATGGGGATGTTGGGGGCTGCAGGGGAATGATGGTGGCTGGAATGTAATAACGGTGATACTGGGGGCTATAAGGGAATGATGGTAATATTGGAGGTTGCATAAGGATGATGGGGGCTGCAAGAGGATATTGGGGGCTGCAAGGGGATGATGTTGACTATTTTCCACAAATCTCCTGATCAATCTGTGGTAACACACTAATAGTGTTATATCACTGTATAACACTAGTAAAAATGTTTACTTTTCAGAGTAGTTAAGAGTTAGTTGCCTAATAATTCTGCAAATCTTTTTAAAGGTTACTTATATCTTTAAGCCAAATCCTCCCTCAATATACAAATCACATCACTTGATGTTCTTCATCCAATCAACATTTAAGTTTGTACAGCTTGGAGATGCAAAACGTTTATAAGAATAATGATATGGTCAAAATACTTAATTTCCTAATAAATGTGCATGGAGTAAATCCTTCAACTGACCTGAAAAGACGTGTGTTAGGCCAGGGTCACATTAGCATCAGTCTTTTTGCTGATGGATCCGTGAAAAAACTTAGATCTACAGGCTGAACGCAGCCTTAGTGCAGTGTTAATGTTCTGTAGCATTGCACTAATGCTGGCAATTGATTCCTATGGGTGATGGACTTACAGCATAGGCTGCCTCTTGACACAGAAGTCCCGGAGTTTCAAATCTTGCGCTATTTTGGAGCGCACAGGTAAATGCTGCAAACCCCCTTTTCCTGAGCGCTCCGAAATAGTGTGAGACTTGAAACTCCGGGACTTCTGTGTCAAGCGGCAGCTTATGCTGTAAGTCCGTCACCCATAGGAATCAATTGCCAGCATTAGCTCAATGTTACAGAACATTAAAGGGGAACTCCAGTGAGAGAAAACTTTTTAGTACATTTCCTACCCTCCTACATGATGAAGCAGAGCCGTAAACTGCAGTTCTAGGATCTATAGATCACTTAAAAATCGATAAAATCATACCTGCTCCTTTGCTCTAGCCCCCACCTCAGGGAATCCAGATTTCTGCCTGTCTGCTTCAACTAGAAGCAAACAGCAGGAGGTGTGTCAGGATCGTGGATCCTGGGAGCTGCAGAATTAGCCTACATTCCCACCCACTCACATTTCTGTATGGGAAGGGGGCATGGCATGGGGCGTGACCACTGGCCCCATGTTCACACACATGCAATCCAGCCCTTACTTTGTCTAAAAAGGGATTCAGACTAACCTGATAATAATAATAAATAGATTACATTTCAGTCTACACCTTGGAAGACAGAGACTGGTAGGATAATAGTTAACTCACTATTAACTTGCATGGCTAAAGGACCTGTGTGATGTAATGATCATGTGACCATAGTGGGCGGAGCTAAGCCAACAAACTCATGTTATAGGGACTTAGCACCGCCTATTGTAGTCACATGGTTGTGACATCACATCAGGTCTCCCAACATGTTCTAACATAAGGCTGAAATGTTAACTATTAACCTGCCAAACAGTCTCCTTCCTCCAAGCTGGAGACTGACTGCCTCATTACATAAGGAAATATAAGTGTATACATACTTTTTTTTAATCTTTCACATTACACTCAGACAGGGATGATTAGACTGATATTATAAAGCTACAGCTACAGACAGTGATAGCTGGGGGAGCATAAACCAGCTGACAGGTTCCCTTTTATACCATAATTAAAAAATGTCCATCACCTGTACATATTCATAAGGAAGCTGTACCTCCACCCATTCCACGTTGTTCCATATGGACACCGATAACAGCATCTTCCGGTATCTACTGCGCAAACTCCAGTGTGCACGTCATTAACGACATCATCACGCCAATGAGCTCGTCATAATGACGCGATCGCGCATGCGCGCTGTGACAAAAGGCAGCAACGGCCATTTTACATGCTGGCCGATAACACTGAATTGCCGATGCTTAAAAATTAAACACTTAGTCACCAACTAATCGGCAAAAGGGGAATATCAATCCCCAATATATGATCTATAATAGGGGATAAACAGGACCAACAATCAATTGCACAGACATTATTATTATTATTTATTTATATAGCGCCATAACATGTCATGGCGCTTTACATGTTAAGAGGGCAGACTAGGACAAGTAACATAGTAACAATACAAGTAACAATGGCTGTGGACAATTCTAACGTACAGATACAATAGGGGACAAGATCCTGTACGCAAGGGCTCACAGTCTATGAGGGGTGGGTGGGGATACAGTAGGAGGGGGAGGTGTCGGTCGTGAAGTGATGCGGTGAACCGGGTCTCATTGCAGGTTGTAGGCTTGGCGGAAGACGTGGGTTTTCAGGCCTTTTTTAGGTTCCCAAGGTAGGGGAATGCCTGATGTGGTGGGGCAGCAAATTCCAGAGTATGGGTGATGCACGGGAGAAGTCCTGAATGCGGTTGTGCAAAGTGGAAATGAAGGAGGAGTAGAGGAGGAGTTCTTGGGAGGGTCGCAGGTTGCTTAAGGGTAGGTATCGGGAGACCATGTCGGAGATGTAGGGAGAGGACAGGTTGTGGATGGCTTTGCATGTCATGGTTAGTGTTTTAAACCGGGAACTCTGGGAAGCAGAGGGAGGAGACAGGGGAGTAGCGTGGAGACAGATGGATAAGGCGGGCAGCGGAGTTCAGGATAGATTGGAGAGGTGAAAGGGAGGTAGCGGGGAGACCGGTGAGCAGGAGGCTGCAGTAGTCGAGGCGGGAGATGATGAGAGCGTGATTAAGGGTTTAGCAGTGTCGTGGTCAAGGAAAGGGCGGATCCAAGAGATGTTTTTGATCTGGAGTCGGCAGGAGGTGGCGATGTGGGGCTTGAAGGAGAGGGAAGAATCAAGGATAACCCCGGGGCACTTGGCGTGGGGTACTGGGGAGGGAGAGCAGTCATTGACGATGATGAATAGGTCAGGTAGTGAGGGGAAGCTGCTTGGGGGAAGACGATGAATTTAGTTTTGTCCATGTTCAGCTTAAGGAAGCGAGCAGAGAAGAAGGAAGAGATGGCGGACAGGCATTGTGGAATTTTGGATAGTAGGAAGGGGATGTCAGGTCCAGACAGGTAGATTTGGGTGTCCTCGGCGTAGAGGTGGTACTGGAGGCCATGGGACTCAATGAGTTGCCCTAGGCCGAGAGTATAGATTGAGAAGAGTAACGGTCCTAGCACCGAGCCCTGAGGGACCCCGACAGATAGGGGGTAGGCCGAGGAGGATGTGTGGGAATGGGTGACGCTGAAGGTCCGGTCCGTTATGTATGAGGAGATCCAAGAGAGGGCAAGGTCCGTGATGCCAAGAGATTCCGGGATCTGAAGTAGAAGGGAGTGGTCAACAGTGTTAAAGGCGGCGGACAGGTCGAGGAGGAGGAGGACAGCGTAGTGGCGCTTGCTTTTGGCAGTCAGTAGGTCATTGGTGACTTTGGTCAGTGCTGTTTCAGTGGAGTGGAGGGGTTGGAAGCCGGATTGCAGGTGGTCGAAGAGGGAGCAGGAGGAGAGGTGAGAGGACAGCTCAGAGTGGATGTGCTGTTCAAGTAGTTTAGAGGCGAAGGGGGAGGAGAGATATAGGACGGTAGTTAGAGACAGCCGTGGGGGTCAAGGGATGGTTTTTTGAGGATGGGTGTGATCAAGGCATGTTTGGAGGCTGAGGGGAAGGTGTCGGTGGTGAGTGATACGTTGAAAAGATGAGTCAGGGCTGGGATGATAACGGAGGAGAGGTTGGGAATGAGGTGGGATGTGAGCGGATCGTTTACGCTGGTGGTGAGGTGTGATTTTGACAGGAGGGAGGAGAGCTGGTCTTCAGTTATGGGGGGAAGCAGTTGATGGAAGGAGAGGGCAGTATAGGCAAGAGGGGAGGCTGTGGGGACAGTGGATTAAAGCTGCCTCTGATTCTGTCAATATTTTCTTTGAAGAAGGAGGGAAAGTCTTCAGCAGAGATAAGGGGAGATGGAGGGGGAGCGGGTGGGCAGAGTAGGGAATTGAAGCTTTTGAAAAGTTGTTTGGGGTTGTGGGCCAGGGAGGTTATTAGGGATGAGAAGAAGGTTTGTTTGGCGGTAGCAAGAGCATTCTTGAAAGCGACGAGGGACTGTTTGAACAGTGCAAAGTGCTCAGTGAAATGTGATTTTTTCCATCGCCTCTCAGCTACCCTGGATGCTTGTCTCAGGTCTTTAGTGAGGGCAGTGTGCCAGGGTTGCCTGTTAGTGCATGGAGCGAGGTGTGTGAGGGGTGCGGCTAGGTCGAGGGCCTTGGTTAGCGTGGTGCTGTAGAGGGTTGTGGCAGTGTCTGTGTCACGTACGGATGTTATGTCGGTGAGAGGGAGGAGGGATTCAGAGAGTGAGTGTAGATCAATGTCTTTTAGGTTTCTGCGGGGGTGATTGAGTTTGCGGAGGTGGCGTAGTAGGTGAGGAGAGGGAGGAGAAGGTCAGTAGATTGTGGTCAGAGATGGGGAGGGATTAGTTTGAGAGGTTAGTGAGGGAGCAAAGACGGGTAAAGATGAGGTTCGCGTGTGGCCACCTTCGTGGGTGGTGGAGGAGGACCAATGGGAGAGCCCGAAGGAGGAGGTCAGAGAAAGAAGTTGAGAGGCGGTTGGGTGGGCGGTGTCGATGGGGATATTGAAGTCACTCATAATGATGGTGGGAATATCAGCAGATAGGAAGTAAAGTAGACAGGTGGTGAAGTGGTCGAGGAAGGTGGGGATGGATCCAGGGGGGGCGATAGATGACGGTCAGCTGGACTTTACAGGGGTAGAAGATGCGGACAGAGTGGGCTTCGAAAGAAAGAAAACCACAGAAAACCCTCACCACCCCCAGAACGAAGATGGTGGGATAATCAGTAGCCACCAAGCGGGGATCCCAGGAATTAACCAAAACCTCCCACTCAAGCACATACACTGGGGAAACACATATATAGATAGATAGGTAGGTAGATAGATAGGTAGGTAGATAGATAGATAGATAGATAGATAGATAGATAGATAGATAGATAATGATAGATATTAAGAAAAAATGAGCAGCAGCACATCCTTTAAAAGTGAAAAACGTGGATTTATTCCCAGGACCGCAACGTTTTGGCTTTTCAAAGATTTTTCAAGCAGTACAGTCTGAGTTATAAAGTGCACGGGTATATAAAGCCCACCACAGGGCAATTCAATTACAACAGTGATTATTAGTGTAAAAAGTGACATTAATACAGTGAAACATGTGTTTAAAATTACATACAATCATAACAGTGATACAGGTAAAACCTTCCATACATTTTAAGATAAAGATCAACCATGACCATTATAAAATTTGACATTATTATCCATGATTGGTCAATAATAATCATAAGGTGCCCCTGTGATAGAGGGCACAAACACATGTTATCAAGCATGGGGCTCACCTATACCATCTCAATGTACTCCATTATGTTCAATTCAGCTCATCTGAGCATGTCTGACGATGGTGACTCATTCCTGTTGGTTGCTGAAATCCCGGGCATGCTCAGTAGCACTGCGGGAATCTCATCGGCCATCTTGGTTACTGTGGCAACGATGTAAACATAACAAAAACCACGCTCAAAAGCATGTCAGCTGTATATTCCAAACATTGCATATAAGGCCATAATTATAGCCATATAATGTCCCTTAGGACATTGTCGATCATGCAATCTGCTTGCATGTTCTGTGTGAAACCACCATAACAATCTCCATAACGATTTCACCTATTCACAACATTGACAAGCATCGGTCGCTGGTTGTGTGAACGATACCTGCACGTAACATTGTTGCTGTGTCCTGAACATTATCTGTACATGTGACACCTCACTAACGATTTTGTCCACGAGCGCGCACACGCCCAAGATCGTTATTGAGTTCCCTCACCAAATTGTAGTGTGTGACGGCCCCCTTAGATAGAAGTTGCTGGGAATAAGGGTGTTAAACAGTCCGCACTCCAGATCAAGCCGAATCTCCAAAGAAAACACGTGTAGATGATGTTCAAACAACTACTCCTTTATTCTCCTCAGGGAAGGTGCCAGGAGGGCACCGAAACGCGTCGGAGAGAATAAAGGAGTAGTTGTTTGAACATCATCTACACGTGTTTTCTTTAGAGATTCGGCTTGATCTGGCAGCGCGGACTGTTTAACACCCTTTTTCCCAGCAACTTCTTGATGTGTCTCCACAAGTGAGTGGACGGTGGAAGTCCAGCAGCAGCCATCTGGATATTACTACATCTCTTCAAAGCAGTTGTGGGCCTCACAACTGACATAGGTGAGTGAAACCCCTATATATCACCTTGTCATCAGTGTCACTAGTGATAGGGCACTATTGCGCCTCTTGTTCCCCCTCCTCTTTTTTATTGGCCCCTTTAGATAGATAGACAGATAACAAAAAACAGAAAAAAACCTGCACAACACTCAAAGACATAATGTGAACTGGTGCTAGCAGTGACGCTGGGTCAAATACCAAGAAAAAAAATCTCTCTGCTGCACACAGCTACTACCAATATTGTACACATGCTACCAAGCAATAAATGAGGAAAACATTTTAAAAACTTAAGTTTTTTTCAAAACTCATTATTCTTAATTTTTTATTTTCTGGGGTTCTTGGTACACACATTGACCAATGATCAACCACATCACGGTGCCATCAGGTCTGATGAGTCCTGCGCTGACATCCCTGTCCTCCTTTTTCCTCTCTGTCCCACTTCTAAGTGGGTGGACACCATCTCAACCTCAGACCACCTGTGGGCGATGAGGGTGCCAGCAACTCCACATCTTATACATAAAACAGAAAAAAACTGCACAGCACTCAAAGACATATTGTAGCTGTGTGCTGCAGAGAGATTTTTTTCTTGATATTTGACCCAGCGTCACTGCTAGCACCAGTTCACATTATGTCTTTTGAGTTTTATGTATAAGATGTGGAGTTGCTGGCTCCATGACTACACTTAGCACCCTCATCGTCCACAGGTGGTCTGAGGTTGAGATGGTGTCCACCCACTTAGAAGTGGGACAGGAAGGAAAAGGAGGACAGGGACGTTGGTGCAGGACTCATCAGACCTGGGGCACCGTGACGTAGTTGATGAGCAAGCAGACATTGGCCAATGTGTGTACCAAGAACCCCAGAAAATAAAAATTAAGAATAATCAGTTTTTTGAAAAAAACGTAAGTTTTAAAAAAATTTTTTTCCTCATTTATTGCTTGGTAGCATGTGTACAATATTGGTAGCAGCTGTGTGCTGCAGAGAGATTTTTTCTTAGATAGACAGATTTGTGGGTGGATGGATGAATAACATATATGATAGACTGATTTATAGATGATAGATAAATACACAGACATGTGAGAGATACATAATGGAACGATATTTCTAAGCCCATATATGTTTGGTGCACAGTATAAGGAGCAGATAAAGGAATAATGAAACTTTGGGGTCTGTACTATGTCTAACAGATGCTGTAGACTTTGGATGCCTTTGCTGTTCCTGTCACTGAAGAGTGATGATGATGATGATGATCCAGGAATCTACAGTACCATGTTCCTATGGGGAAGAGGAGACCATGCAGAGTTGAATCGATCAATCTAATGATTTGCCTCTGCTTCTATACTCACATTACCAGTACACATTATGCACCATAATACAGCAGAGGATCATAGCATGTATTTGTATCTGCTTGGTGACATGATTGCTATTTGAAGCCTGGACCCCCTGTCACATAGGATGGTATATTGGGGGCTGGATTGTATATGTGTTAACATGCGGCTGGCAGTCACGCCCCCTGCCACGCCCCCTCCCCATACAGAATTGTGAGGTGACGTGAATATAGGCTGATCTTGCAGCTCACAGCATCCATGCCCTTGACACCTCCTGCTTTTTGCTTCTGTGGTGCCCCACCTGGTCAGGCGTCACAATTGGGGTACTGCACCCATAAATAAGTGTGCGGTAACCCCTGTCACAGTGAGAAGGTAGATGTCTGTGGGAGGTTCCCATCCCAGCACTCCCACACACCCACCTAGAATAGATGGTTTTGGGCCCGTACCCTAGAGGGGGGGAGTTAGGGGAGGAGGGAGGACACACAGTGAGTTTTAGTCATCACTGAGGAAGGACGGAGCACTGGGAGCCTCCAAGAGAGAAAAGGAGACTTCCAGTGAGGGGAACTGGAGAGAGAGAACAGGCAGCCCAGACTGAAGGAAGGGACCCCCTGAGTGCCCATATTCAGGGAGGGAACCCTGGTCCACTTTACCGGAGTACCGGTTCCGAAGACGGTCAGGGAGTCCAACCCCTAAACCGAGAACACCGGAGGTCGTGGGTCTGTTTACCGGCCCCGACACCCTGCCTGGCTTAGTCACACCCGGATAACCCACCGAGGTTTGAGCTCGCCCCAACAGGTCTAGTATTGAGCAGGTTACAACCAAGACAGGCACCAGCAGTGGGCCACGGGTTAGATCCAGGAAGGCATACCACGGGAGACTTTGTAGCCTATTGTGACTACCCGGCCGAATAAAGACTGTTTTGCCACTGTGAATTGTACCACCATCTGCATTGTTCTAGTAAAGTCCCCGGGTAGAGTGACTGGGTCTCCATGTATTTGTTTCTCTGCTATACTGTGCTCCGCTCATTTTCATCATCACCACCTCCATTACCACCGGTGCATCCCTGTCCTGGAGGGCCAGCTCCACCTGCAGGGAGCTGTACCATCTTGGCCGCTATACCACCGCCATCCGGAGATCTGAAGCGGCGCTGGTGCTCAATCACCAGAAGCTGCGGGTGGCGTTACGTGAACTTTATAAACTCCATTTCTCCCATTTCAACTACCCCTTTTTAAAAGCAGACCACCAGCACCATGGGTCTGGGCAGGCCACCAGTGACAACACAACAGCAGCAGAGGCCCAGACACCCGAGTCCCCATACCCTGGGCGAGTCACTTCTAGTTGAAGCAGACAGGCAGAAATCTGGATTCCCTGAGGTGGGGGCTAGAGCAAAGCAGCAGGTATGATTTTGTTAATTTATAAGAGATCTATAGATCCAAGAACTGCAGTGTACAGCTCTGTTTCATCATGCAGGAGGGCAGGGACTGTACTAAAGAGTTTTCTCTCACTGGACTTGACCTTTAACGCTGCGCTAAAGGCTACATTCAGCTTGCAGAATTTCAAGTTTTTTCATTGATCCATCAGCAAAAAGGCTGTTTGCAGTGCAGTTAACATGATATGAGTGCTGCAGACAACCAACAGCAATCAGGACTTTGGTAAAAATTATTATTATTATGCAAATGTTCTTTTTCTCTAATTTTCCTAAATGGTCAGTGCAAATGACAGTCAGTGTAATAAAAGTCATCACCAGTTAGAGTATACATCGAATTTTATTGAAGAAACCTCGCAATGATAACAGTATAATCTTAAAAATAAAAAAAAAGTCTAAATGCACTGTTCCAAATTATTAGGCACAGTAGAGTTTCTAAACACTTGATATGTTCTAAAGAACTGAAAATGCTCATTTGTTGAATTTGCAGCATTAGGAGGTCACATTCACTGAAATAAAAAGCTGTTTAACTCCAAAACATCCTAACAGGCCAAGTTACATGTTAACTTAGGAACCTTTCTTTAAACTCACCTTCACAATTCTTGCATCCATTGAACTTGTGAGTTTCTGGAGAGTTTCTGCTTGTATTTCTTTGCATGATGTCAGAATAGCCTCCCAGAGCTGCTGTTTTGATGTGAACTGCCTGCCACCCTTATAGATATTTTGCTTGATTATACTCCAAAGGTTCTCTATAGGGTTGAGGTCAGGGGAAGATGGTGGCCACAACATCAGTTTATCTCCTTTTATGCCCATAGCAGCCAATGACACAGAGGTATTCTGTGCAGCATGAGATGGTGCATTGTCATGCATGAAGATGATTTTGCTCCTGAAGGCACGTTTCTGCTTTTTGCACCATGTAAGAAAGTTCTCAGTCAGAAACTCTATATACTTTGCAGAGATCATTTTCACACCTTCAGGAACCTTAAAGGGGCCTACCGGCTGTTTCCCCATGATTCAAACCCAAAACATGACTCCTCCGCCTCCTTGCTGACGTCGCAGCCTTGTTGGAACATGGTGGCCATCCACCAGCCATCCACTACTCCATCCATCTGGACCTTCCAGGGTTGCTCGGCACTCATCAGTAAACAAGACTGGTTGAGAATTAGTCTTCATGTATGTCTGGGCCCACCGCAACCATTTCTGCTTATGAGCACTGTTTAGGGGTGGCCGAATAGTAGGTTTATGCACCGCAGCAAGCCTTTGAAGTATCCTACACCTTGAGGTTCGAGGGACTTCAGAGGCACCAGCAGCTTCAAATATCTGTTTGTTGGTTTGTAAGGCTTTTGTAGCAGCTGATCTCTTAATCTGATAAATTTGCAGAAACCTTCCTTGTTCTGCCTTTATCTGCACGACCACATCTGTGCTCAGAATCAGCCACAAATCTCTTCACAATACGATGATCATGCTTAAGTTTTTGTAAAATATCTAATGTTTTCATCCCTTGGTCAATGCAGTGCACTATTTGTTGCTTTTTGGCAGCAGAGAAATCCTTTTTCTTTCCCATGTTACTTGAAAACTGTGGTCTGAGTAATATTGTGGAACACCCAGTTTTCCTTTTATTGGGCTCACCTGCCAAACTAATTATCAGTGATCCAAAGACCTCTGAGACACAATCCCACCAATGGGTTTCATTAAAAAAAACAAAAAAACAACCCTACGACACTTAAAACCAATTTGCATAATAATTTGGAACACAGTGTAAATTCTTGCACCCATTATATCCTTAGGGTGAATGCATGCAAACGCAGTGAAATGCAACCCCAAATGCAAGTGCAAAATGGGATTGCGTTTGAACACATGCATTTGCTGTAGCACACAGAAAACATCTCCGGAGACGTTTTGCGCTTGCATGATTATGCAATGCATTTACATGCGCTAACGCAATGCAAATGCAATGCAGGCAAAATGCACCAGCACACAGATGTGAACTTAGCCTAAATGAATGATAATGTTAGGCTACATTCACCCACAGTGTTTTTGATGCATTTTTTTGTAGATGTTTTTGAGCAGCAAAACTGAATCAGCTTTTCAAAAAAATGCATAAAAAAAGTGATCTGTTATTGATCCATTTTTGATGTGTTTTAGTTTTTTTAAGCCCATAGACAATTGGTTTCAATGGAAAAAGCGATCAGAGAAATGCCTCACAAATTGACATTCTATTCTTTTTGAGGATCTGTTATTGAGCCAAATAATGCACCACTGCAATAGGTTGTTCCTGAATGAGACATCTTGAATACTCATTGACTTGGCTGGGAAGCTCAGAAATTGATGCATTTGACTGCACTGCTAAAAAGGAGCCTAAAAATCAAAAATACTGTGTGTGAATGTAGCCTTACTGTTTTATAAGATAAGCTGTGACAACCTATGATTAAGAAGTTTCATCAAAAGACTGCTGCATTTCATGATTTTGCTTTTATAGAGTCCCTCCTGATTGGTTGTCTTATACCATGTGATATGATAGACATAAAGCATTATAGGCATTATTGCAATTTTCTGTAATGTGTAACATGTCGGCTGTCGTTTTAATCAATTTGCAGAAAGCAAATCGCGAATTGCTCAAGCTTCCCAGATACACCAAAACTCCGACAAATTTGACACAAATCTGATTCACATTAAGTCGATACACTGATCTCTGTTATTCTTTTTCTTTAAAAAAAAAAAAAAAAAAATATATATATATATATATCCCTTTCATTTTTTATTACCGAAGGAGCAGTTAATAATGTGATAAAAAGGGCATTTATCTCGTCAAACTCTAATAACAGAAATGGAAACAAGTCGAGTGTAAATTTAAATTGTAAAATAGTTTAGGATGAACTGAAGTAATTTTAGTAATTTTTCTAGTTTAGCTGAGAATCCTGCAGCGCTGAATTGTTTTGCTCTAAATTAGGTGAAGATTTAGTAGCACTGAGTTTTTTCTCTCGATGAAATAAGATGATATATTCAAAAAAGATGACAGGTAATGCTTTTTCAAGATTTTTTTCTTCTCTTTTGCATCTTTGTACAGTGAGATTGTTGTACCTTCCTTTAGTGGCTGTCCATCACGGATGTTATGTATGCAGTCTGAGTGAGCCCGCAGGGGATCCTAGTTATTTACACTCTTTTTCAAGATTTGAAGCTGTTATAATCATTCGCTGTCAACTTTGTGCTGACACTGAATTACTTTGTGTTTTTTATGCTTGGTTTGGGTCTGAAATACTAGCATCCATACCCTACACTGTAATTCTATGGGTGAGTGAGCTGACCAGCTATATACAGAATTACTAGCAGAGGAACAGAAGCCTTCTACATCTTGAGATTTGAGAAATTGCAGATTGTGGGCAGTAAACAAAGTCCTTAAGCTTCATATTTGTATCTGTCTAGGAAAGCTACGGGAAAATATGTGTTTTACTTTTTAACATTGCATGTATATAAACAAATGTAAATGATCTCATGTAATAGATTCAAAGCTTATTATGTGACTTCATTTACATCCCCTACATTACATTATAGAGTTTGCACTTCTATGCAATGTTAATATTTTTTTATGAAAAATTACTAAATAGCATGCCAAACTTACAAGTGAATTGTTAACAACCCAGAACTTGGTCCCATTGACAATAGTTAAAGGGATCCTGTCACCTCCAAAACGCCTCCTAAGCTATCAAAACATGTCCCTGCAGCATATTATCACTAATCTCACACTCCTTTTGTCTCCTAAAAACATCCTGTGAAAGTGCATAAAAACGTTTTAATTACTTACTCATTAGTGATTATAATTAGCAGGGGCTATATTCTTTAGTCACCAGGGCATGTTGTTTTGCAGCTCCAGGATCCACCCTCTCTCTGTCTGTGCTGCTGTGAAACTGAAACTGAAGGCAGGACTAATGATTTGCATTCTGTGAGTGATAGAGAGGGGGAAGGGAATGCCTGCACAAGCAGAGCAAACACACAGAGACAGGGTGGATCCTGGAGCTGCAAACCAGCCCGCCCTGGTGACTAAAGAATATAGCCCCTGCTAATTATAATCACTAATGATTGAGTATTAAAACGTTTTTATGCACTTTCACAGGAAGCTTTTAGGAGACAAAAGAAGTGTGAGATTAGTGATAGGATGCTGCAGGGACATGTTTTAATAGTTTAGGAGGCGTTTTGGAGGTGACAGGATCCCTTAAATAGCTAAATGAACATAGAGTTAAAGGGAATCATTTATGTAATTTTTTCTTACTAAACTACCTCAATGTTATTTAGATCTTATAGTGTTCATTAATAACTTTATATATTTTTAAATCATTGTATACATACCCAAAAAGCATTTAAGATACTTACATATTTTCATTTTCTAGCTGGGTAAACAGTTAAGCAGTCATCCAGCTGGTTAACGTTTAACAGATATGTCACTGAACTTGCATCAATGCAGAATGCAATGTATAGAGGACCTGTCTGATGTCATCACCATCTGACTGTTAAGGGGCGGAGCTAACAATATAAATAGTTAAGGTCTATGTAGACTTAGCTCCGCCTAATATAGTCACATGGTCAAGACATCACACAGGTCCTTTCAGCATTTTCTGAATTTCGGCATTGCTACAAATTCAGTTAATGAACTGTTAATATTAACAGGCCGGATGACTGCTTGACTGTTTGCCCAACTAGTTAATAGAAATACAGTGGGTATGGAAAGTATTCAGACCCCTTTAAACTATTTTTCACTCTTTGTTTATTTGCAGCCATTTGGTAAATTCAAAAAAGTTCAATTTTTTCTCACTAATTTACACTCTGCACTCCAACTTGACTGAAAAAAAAACAGAAAGGTAGAAATTTTTGCAAATTTATTAAAAAACAAAAACTGAAATATCACATGGTCATAAGTATTCAGACCCTTTGCTCAGACCCTCATATTTAAGTCACAAGCTGTCCATTTCCTTGTGATCCTCCTTGAGATGGTTCTGTTCCTTAATTGGAATCCAGCTGTTTTTAATTGAACTGATAGAACTTGAATTGGAAAGGCACACACCTGTCTATATAAGACCTCACAGCTCTCAGTGCATGTCTGACCAAATGAGAATCATGAGGTCAAAAGAACTGCCCAATTAGCTCAGAGACAAAATTGTGGCAAGGCAAAGACCTGTCCAAGGTTACACAATAATTTCTGCAGCACTCAAGGTTCCTAAAGCACAGTGACCTCCATAATCCTTAAGTGTAAGAAGTTTTGGACCACAAGACGTCTTTCTAGATTTGGCCATCCAGCCAAACTGAGCAATCGTGGGAGAAGAACCTTAGTGAGAGAGGTAAAGAAGAACCCAAGATCACTGTGGCTCCAGAGATGCAGTAGGTAGATGGGAAAAATTTCCACAAAGTCAACTATCACTGCAGACCTTCACCAGTTGGGCCTTTATGGCAGAGCGGTCCAATGGAAGCCTCTCCTCAGTTAAGACATATGTAAACCCGCATACAGTTTGCTAAAAACACATGAAGGACTCCCAGATTATGAGAAATAAGATTCTCTGGTCCTGATGAGATGAAGGTAGAACTTTTTGGTGATAATTCTAAGCGGTATTTGTGGAGAAAACCAGGCACTGCTCATCACCTGACCAAAACAATCCCAACAATGAAACATGGTGGTGGTAGCATCATGCTATGAGGGTGTTTTTCAGCTGCAAGGACTGGACGATTGGTTGCAATTGAAGGAAGCATGAATGCAGCCAAGTACATACATATCCTGGATGAAAACCTCTTCCAGAGTGCTTTGGACCTCAGACATGGCTGAAGGCTCACCTTCCAACAAAACAGTGACCCTAAGCACACAGCTAAAATAACAAAGGAATGGCATCAGAACAACTCTGTGACCATTCTTGACTGGCCCAGCCAGAGCCCTGACTCAAGCCCAATTAAGCATCTCTGGAGAGACCTGAAAATGGTTGTCCTCCATCATTCACCATCCAACCTGATGGAGCTGAAGATGTTCTGCAAGGAAAATGGCAGATGATCCCCAAATCCAGATGGGAAAAACGTGTTGCAAATTTCCAAGAAGACTCATTGCTGTACTAGCCCAAAAGGTGTCATAGTCAATACTGAGCAAAAGGTCTGAATACTTGTGACCATGTGATGTTTAATTTTTTCTTGTTTAATAAATTTGCAAAAATTTCTACATTTCTTTTTATTTCAGTCAAGATCTGGTGCAAAGTGAACATTAATGAGAAAAAAATAACTTTTTTGAATTTACCAAATGGCTGCAATGAAACAAAGGTGAAAAATTTAAAGGGGTCTGAATACTTTCCATACCCACTGTATGTAAGGATCTAAAATGCTTATGTGGGATAAATACAGTCATTTAAAAAGAATAAAAAGGTTATTAATGAACACTAAATGATCTAAACAACATTGGGGTGGTTTAATAACAGAAAGAGACATGACAGGTTCCTTTTAAAGGTTGTTTTCATCCTCTATCTGCAGGAGTGCACCCCTCCCCTCCCTTCTGCTTTCCTGCTTGCTAATAAGGATGAAGGGCGGTGGAGACAGTGCAGTCCTAAATGATTGGCAGTTGGGAGCAGCAGTACAATTGCTCCAATGGCAAAATTGCTGATTATCCAAAAATTCCTTGACATTATATAAAAACAAGGCACTTTCTTCTCATGTCCGTAAAAAAATATTTGGATGCATTTGAGATTGTTTTGACTATATCATCAATTTACAGTTAAAAGTGAATGTAGCTAATATCTTCATTTTAGAATTATGTGCTGTGGACTGAGTTAAATATTTATGATTTAATATGGTTTCAAATATGTAAATAAATGCTTGCTGTCTGTGATTTTCTTGAGAGGCGGTCTTCGTAAGGTCTTTTTTACCAATGCTAGGTGCTGAAACACTGGGCCTAGTAATTCTAGACTGGAATTTCATTGTGACTTTACAACAACACAACCTTACAATGTGCATGTGCAGGAATGTCATGGCCTGTCTAAAGCCAGTAGTCCCAGCCTACTGGCACATTTCATGATGTCACAGCCATGAAGGAACCTAAGGTTTCAGTGCGTGGAAGGAGTAAGAAAAAGCGATGAGAAGCGGATAAGGGACAGAAAGCGGTGACGGTGGCAAAAGAGAAGATGAAACATGATACTGTGAGTAATATTTGCTATTTTTGCCATTTTATTTACATTTTGCAAGCACTTCATGATTCAGCAAAGTGGTAGCTAGATGGCTGCTATTTCACTAAACAGATTTGGATTGAATTACAAAAAAAACAGTATTCTGGAAAATATGGATCTTTGTAAAATATAAGTAGAATTAAATTCAACTTAAATAAATTTGAACATTCTACGTAGAGTTTGCTAGCAGTACATTACATCACTAGGAAATCTCTGATAGATTACTGCGGTGCCCAATAACCTAGGCAATGATCAGTAAACTATAGAATTATAACTTCCTCTGTCCTTAACCATTAATGAGGAAGAGAAAAACAACTTTCTTATGGTAGCTGCCAAAGATGGAAACTGCCTTCATATCTGTTGGAATATGTTTAGTGCAACAACTCCATTCCTTTATATGTAAGTGTTCTGTTGCTAGGTTTGTGTGTTGTCTATAAAGTTAGATAAACAAAGGCTCCCAGAGGCTCACACACAGGAAAGACCATATGAGACCATGTGACTGCACCCAGTTTCCTGTGTCTGTGCATGAGAGGAGAAGCTGCCTGCTGATGCTGCACAGAGACACTTAAGATATTTATATTCCTGATTCCACAAAGCCTATCATATCTGTACCTCTTTATTGCTAATTAAAGCTCTGTTCTGTTTTTACATGCTTGAGAATATCCTGAATGAGCCACTGCCAACAGGTTATGAGCCCAGCTTGACACAGAACCCCAGCATGACGCAGAGCCCCAGGTGTGACACAGTAGAGTAATACAGCAAAAGAAGCCTAAAGCAAAAGCAGCACAGAGCAACAGAGAAGATTTCCACAAGCAAGGATCACTGCAAATTCTCAGTGCAAAGTCTCACCAATCAGAATTATCAATCCTTGAAATTCAAGGTGAAGATGCTGCTCAGAAGAGAAGGTATGTAGAAATATATGCAGAAGCAAGTGCCCTTACCATATTGCTTATAACCAAGCATATTTGGATCATCGGATTGTGTATATAGGCAAGTGTGCAACTGCAAAGGAGATGTGGGATGAATTATAGAAAGTGCATGAAAGATCAAATCTCAGCAATAAGTTTTATCTCATGAAAAAGCTGTACCAGTATAATCTAAGTGATGGCCAGAATATGCAGGACAATATGAAAAACACCCTAGAGGTTGTGGAGCATCTCAGGGGTATTGGAGAAGAAATTGAAGACTTTCATGTTGCTGCACTTCTATTAAGTGGTCTTCAAGAAATTTATGACACACTTGTCACTGCATTAGATGCACAGTCAGATGATGAGCTCACACTAGAATAAGTCAAAGGCAAGTTTGTAGATGATATCAAGCGAAAAATGCATAATGTAAGCAGCAGTAATGAATCCAGAGCATACACAGCATTACAGACACAGGACTTTCCTAAAATTAAGAGCAATATAAGGGAAACATGAATATTTTGTCTGTAAAAAGCCCAGCCACCTTAAAGCAAACTGCAGAATTGTGGAAAGCAAGAATGAGTCAGCTTAAACAGCAGAACAGTGATCAAAAGGTGAAAACAGCTGTAAAGGAAAAGTCTGCATGTGTTGAAGCTGCATTTAACACCAGTACAGGCTCATCTGCAAGGCATATATGATTGTATAGACTCTGGTGCTATCAGCCATATGGCGAATTACAAGGATTTCTTCACTGACCTTGATGAAAGCAAGTCAGAAATGGTCATCTTAATAATGGTCACTATATGACTTCAGAAGGAAAGGGAGATGGTTACCTCCACTGTCCAGTTTCCTCAGCACAAAGCAGAAAGATCTCAGTAAAAGATGTTCTCTATGTTTCTAGTCTTGAAAGCAATCTTCTGTCTGTAAAAAATCGTACGGAAAAAGGGAATGTAGTTATTTTTAAAGACAACAGCTGCATTAAGGAAGGATCACACTCTTGCAGAAGGAAAATTCCAAAATGAACTTTATCAGCTAAAATGCAACAAAAGCGTGTACAGTGCTAGGAGAGATCTGCATAAGAACTGTATCCAGTTATGGCACAGACGTCTTGACCAGACCAAGCAGTAAGGAAGTTAGGTCAACTTGCAAATGGTGTTGAAATCAAGCAATGCAGTCAAATGATGAAGTGCACTAGCTGTCTTAATGTGAAAATGTCCAGAAAATCTTTTCCTAAAGTAAGCAGCACTAGATCTGCACAACCACTGGATTTGATACACACAGATATTTGCAGTCCAATGAGTGTTCAAGCTCCAAGCAAAAAGAGATATTTCCTCACACTTATTGATGACCACTCCAGATATACAGTCACCTACCTGCTTCACAGTAAGGATGACGTTCCACAGAACTTCAAGAATATCTTGCCATAGATTTAACAAATTTGGAAGAATGCCAAAAGTTCTGCGTGCAGATAATGGGACTGAATAGACAGTAAGGTGCAAACCATTTTCAAAAAGAATGGAATCGTGTTCCAGACTACCATTCCTTACAACCCAGAACAGAAAGGCATTGCAGAAAGAAAGAACCACACTCTCTGTGAAAGTGGAAGAAAGTATATTGTTTGACGCAAATCTACCTACAACGTATTGGGGAGAAGCCATCATGACAGCTTGCTATCTTCAAAACAGACTGCCAGGTAAAGCCACAAATAAAACTCCTTATGAGCTATGGAACTGAGGGAAGCCTAACCTGAAGCACTTCAGGATATTTGGAAGCAAAATATTTGTGTATGTTCCCAAAAAAAAACTTTCCAAATGGGAATCACATGCAAAGCAAGGAGTCCTGGTGGGCTATAGTGAAACTCAAAAGGGATACAGAATCCTGCACCCAGAGACCAACACAGTAACAATCAGCAGAGAGTAGTGATTGATGAGAACTCTGTTTTGCTCAATTCCATGTAGTTACACCAATCATTCAAGCCAAGAAACAAGAACAAGAATCTCTATCACCAAACCCAGACATTGAAAAACAAAACAATGAAGTCTGGATAAGCTCTGAAGCCAGGAAGGAAGAAATAGAAGAACCAAGTCAACCTCCCATCATAAAGACCAAAGGTATCCCAGCTAAACGCCTTTTTTATTTGGTCAGAACACTGCCTGATCCACAGCCACAGCCATGGCAAGAAATGCAAAAACTGCCTGTTCATGAGAAGCAGAAGTGGACAAATGCCACTAATGAATAGATGGAGTCCCTTCACCAACTCCAGACATGGGAGTTTACGGAGCTACCACAAGGAAACAGAGCTATCAGATGTAAGTGGGTCTTCAAAAACAAATATGACTCAGAAGGTAAAGTTCACCGGTTTAAGGCAAGATTGGTCTCAAAAGGGTACTCGCAAAAGTATGCTGAAGATTATGATTCTACATTTTCTCCAGTTGCGAAGCAAACCACATTCAGAACTTTAATGTCCATAGCTGCAGTTCAACAGATACAGAAGACATTTTGACATCAAAACAGCCTTCCTACATGGTTATAGTGAAGAAGAGTTGTACATGAGCCAACCCAAGGGATATATTAAAAAGGTTGAAGAGCACCTTGTTTGAAGAATGCAAAAATCTCTCTATGGATTTTAGCAGTCGGCAAGAGCATGGAACTCAAAAATGAACAAAGTTTTGATGCATGAAGATTTAAAAGATCTCAAGCTGATCCATGTTTGTGTATGAAAATTGTAGCAAAGGAGTGGATGTACTGTATGTTCTCCTATATGTAGACAATCTAATCATGTCTCATCAAGATGAAAAGAAAATTACATAGTCTAGGTGAAATTCTCAATCAGCACTTTGAGACTAAGGACTTGGAAATGTGATACATTATTTGGGAATCCAAACCAGAGAGAGGAAGATGGGAGTTTTCTTCTCAATCAAAGTTCTAAAATTTCCACAATCCTAAACCAGTTTAGAATATCAGAAGCCAAAGGTGCATCAACACCAATGGATCTGTCCTACTTAAAGTTGGAAGTAGAAGAAGATCTGCTACCCACCAATGAGACTTACAGACAAGGAGTGGCAGCGCTTGTGTACATAGAAACCACAACTTGTCCAGATATTACAGTCGTAGTTGGAATTCTCTGTCGACATGTAAGCAAGCCATGCCAAAGAGACTGGAATACAGTTAAGAGAATTCTACAATATCTTAAGGAAACTCAAAGGCTAAATCTTAAGATATCTGCATCAGGAGGTCTCACTTTCAGAGGTTATGTGGACGCAGATTGGGCTGGAGATACAAGTGATCGGAAATCAGCAAGTGGTTACTTGTTCAAGTTAGGAGAAAATTCAGGTTATAAAAATATTTTAAAAGTTCTGTATGTAATGATCTAAAATACATTTTAGATCTATTTTGAGTCCATTTGACAGGTATGACGATCAGTTTATATATTATTTCAAGACTGTATGCTTTTTCCTTAAAGGGGTATTCTCAAGTTTTGAAGTTATCCACAATCCACAGGATAGGAAATACTTCCCTATCATTTCTGGTATGACCACAGTGACCTCCATTAATCTTTAGAACTATGATCCTGAAAAGCTCCATTTGAATAGAATGGTAGTTGATCATGCACACATATGCTCAATTCATTCTTAATTTTCTGTCCAATCTCTGCTATATCCAGTGGTCCCATTAACCACATCACCCCTGAGTAATTTTCTTTTTTTTTCCATTTTCATTTTTTTCTCCCCTTCTTCCAGGAGCTATTACTTTTTTAATTTTCTGTCCACATAGCCAGATGATGGTTGCATTTTTGCATGAAACTATGCTTCTTATCATGTGATGCACTGTAAAGGAGAAAAAAAATCTGTTAGTTTAAATTGCAAAAAAAGTGCAATTTGAAAATAGTTTTTTTGCTTTTTGTATGTACCTTGTTCACGTCACGATAAAGCTGAACTGGCAATATGATTCTCCAAGTCAGTACATTACATAGATAGCACTTTGTTTAACACCTTAGTGACGGC
This sequence comes from Allobates femoralis, assembly GCA_033576535.1. Taxonomy (NCBI): domain Eukaryota; kingdom Metazoa; phylum Chordata; class Amphibia; order Anura; family Aromobatidae; genus Allobates; species Allobates femoralis. Next base: position 526,183,797 of record JARQOC010000001.1, on the reverse strand, counting down.
CCACTGTATATATACGTCGTCAAAACAGAGTCCTTATTCTGTTAGGACGTGAAAACAAGTCACAACAGAAAGGGCCGTGGTTTGACGCCCCTGGAGCTAAAATCTCCGGGGTTTCAGCTACCGGGGGTAGCTGAGACCCTAGAGATTAGGAATTGGCTGGTGTTTTACCGGCACCTGTAATGTGATGACCGGTAAGCACCGTTTACCGATCATCACATTACACAAAGTGAAAGTGCCGGTAAAAACGCTTTCACTTTGATCCAACATGAAAACACATGTCGGATCAAAGAGAAAGCATTAACCCCTACCTTCCCCAAGACCCCCAGTGCTGGGGATCACCACCCCCCTCCCTAGGGATCACCCCCCCATAACACCTAAAAATGGCGGCGGCTGGCGGTAAAACCCGCCTCCTCCGCTGCATCTCTATGCGATCTGACAGGTCAGATCGCATAGAGATGCCGCCATTCCTGGGGGGCCACTGGTCCCCTCAGTGGCCCCCAATATCATCTCCCTCACCCCTGATCTCCCCCTCCTCCGTTTCCCAGCTCCCCAAGCTGCGCTCCCCCTTCTCCCTGCTGCGCTCCCCCTCCAGTCATCAGCGCCCCCCCCCTCCCCCAGGTCTTCCCCATGCCATCCCCTCGACCCCCCCAACACCCCCTCCGATCGCAGCCCCCCCCCCCGTTCTGCTCCGCTCCCCCGGGCCCTCTTCCCTGCTCCTCTCATACTTACCCATCCTGCAGCGTTGCCGGCCATCTTCTCTCTGCCTCTGTCCCTGCGCCGCTGCTTTGCGTGCGCCGGAACAGAAGCAGAGTTAACCCCTGAATGACCACACAGGGGTCTTCTGCAGTTAACCCCCTGTGTGGTCACAAGGGTTAACTGCAGTTTATCATCCCTGTGTGGTCACAAGGGGTTACTGGATCTGCAGTTAACCCCTTGTGACCACACAGGGATGATGACCTGCAGTTAACCCCTTGTGTGGTCACAAGGGCTTAACTGCAGGTCATCATCCCTGTGTGGTCACAAGGGGTTACTGGATCTGCAGTTAACCCCTTGTGACCACACAAGGATGATGACCTGCAGTTAACCCCATGTGACCACACAAGGGGTTAACTGCAGGTCATCATCCCTGTGTGGTCACAAGAGGTTACCGGATCTGCAGTTAACCTCTTGTGACCACACAGGGATGATGACCTGCAGTTAACCCCTTGTGACCACACAAGGGGTTAACTGCAGGTCATCATCCCTGTGTGGTCACAAGGGGTTACCGGATCTGCAGTTAACCCCTTGTGACCACACAGGGATGATGACCTGCAGTTAACTCCTTGTGACCACACAAAGGGTTAACTGCAAGTCATCATCCCTGTGTGGTCACAAGGGGTTAACTGCAGATCCGTAACCCCTTGTGACCATACAGGGATGATGATCTGCAGTTAACCCCTTGTGACCACACAGGGGGTTAACTTCAGATCATCATCTGAATGAGAGTCGTCGCGAGACCTCCCACTGGACTACGTCGGACCTCCCACTGGACTACGTTGGACCATCCCACTGGACTACGTCGGACGTCACTGTAATAAAGATGGGGTCTAAATATGTGTTTGTGTTTTTTTTCCAATAAAAATATTTTTCTCTGTGTTGTGTTTTCTTTACAATCTACTAGAGATTCCTAATGGTCCGGTCTAATATTGGCCAGACGTAATGAATCTCGGGCTTAGTGCCAGCTGCAAAAAAGCTGGCATTAACCCCTTATTACCCAGTCTGCCACCGCTACACGGCAGCTGGAAATGGCGCTTCTATGAATGTGCCATTTTCTGGGGTGGCTGCGGGCTGCAATTCACAGCGGGGGGGGGGCCAGAAAGCTTGGGCCTCCCTACACTGAGGATTCCAGCCCCCAGCTGCCTAGTTGTACCTGGCTGGCCCACAAATATGACGAAGCCCACGCCATTTTTTTAAAATTATTTCATGAAATAATTTAAAAAAAAGGAGCTTCCCTATATTTTTGATTTCCAGCCAGGTAAAACTAGGCAGAAGGGGTTGGTGGCAGCCCGTAGCTGCCTGCTGTACCTGGCTGGACCAAAAATATGGCGAAGCCCCACGTCATTTTTTTTTTACATTTAATAAAGAAATATAAAAATAAATTGCAGGGGAGGAGACGACCAGGACACGGTGTGTCCATATCTTGTGCACATGCTCTAAAAGTGAGAGATTGTGTGAAAAAAAGAAAATGTTCAATATGACATTATCAAATTCTGTGAAGTAGCTGTAGGTTCCAAATGCTCACTATACCCCTAGATATAATCCTTGAGGTGTCTAGTTTCCAAAATGGGGTGACTTGTGCAGGAGCTCCAATTGTTAGGCACATAGGGGCTCCCCATATGCGACATGGTGTCCGGTAACTATTGGAGCTAATTTTCCATTCAAATTGTTAGCGGACACCATGTCGCATATGGAGAGCCCCTGTGTGCCTAAACATTGGAGCTCCCCAACAAGTGACACCATTTGGGAAACTAGACCCCCCAAGGAACATATCTAGATGCATAGGTTGCACTTTCAACCCCCAAATGAGTCTGTAAAAAGGAAAAAAAGAAGATTTTTGTGAAAAAAGTACTTTTTCATTTTTATGGATCAGTCTGTGAAGCACCTGGGGGTTCAAAGTGCTCACTATGCATCTAAATACGTTCCTTGGGGTGTCTAGTTTTAAAAAATGGGGTCACTTGTGGGGGAGCTCCAATATTTAGGCACATAGGGGCTCTCCATACGTGACATGGTGTCCACTAACAATTGGAATTGTAAGTGGATACCATGTCGTGTATGGCGAGCCCCTGTGTGCCTAAACATTGGAGCTCCCCCACAAGTGACCCCATTTTGGAAGCTAGACACCCCAAGGAATTTATTTAGATGCATAGTGAGCACTTTGAACCTCAGGTACTTCACAAATTGATCCATAAAAATGAAAAAGTACTTTCTTTTCCACAAAAATTTTCTTTTTTCATTTTTACGGATTCATTTGGGAAGCACCTGGGGGTTCAAAGTGCTCACCACCCATCTAGATAAGTTCCTTGGGGGGTCTAGTTTTCAAAATGGGGTCACTTGTAGGGGAGCTCTAATGTTTAGGCACACAGGGGCTCTCCATACGCAACATGGTGTCCACTAGCAATTGGAGCTAATTTTCCATTCAAATTGTTAGCGGACACCATGTTGCATACGGAGAGCCCCTGTGTGCCTAAACATTGGAGCTACCTAATAAGTGACCCCATTTTGAAAACTAGACCCCCCAAGGAACTTATCTAGATGCATAGAGAGCACTTTGAACCCCCAGGTGCTTCACAAATTGATTCATAAAAATGAAAAAGTACTTTCTTTTCCACAAAAAGTTTCTTTTTTCATTATTATGGATTCATTTGTGAAGCACCTGGGGGTTCAAAGTGCTCACCACCAAACTAGATACGTTCCTTGGGGGGGTCTAGTTTCCAAAATGGGGTCACTTGTGGGGGAGCTCCAATGTTTAGGCACACAGGGGCTCTCCATACGTGACATGGTGTCCGCTAACAATTGGAGCTAATTTTCCATTCAAATTGTTAGCGGACACCATGTCGCATATGGAGAGCCCCTGTGTGCCTAAACATTGGAGCTCCCCAACAAGTGACACCATTTGGGAAACTAGACCCCCCAAGGAACATATCTAGATGCATAGGTTGCACTTTCAACCCCCAAATGAGTCTGTAAAAAGGAAAAAAAGAAGATTTTTGTGAAAAAAGTACTTTTTCATTTTTATGGATCAGTCTGTGAAGCACCTGGGGGTTCAAAGTGCTCACTATGCATCTGAATACGTTCCTTGGGGTGTCTAGTTTTAAAAAATGGGGTCACTTGTGGGGGAGCTCCAATATTTAGGCACATAGGGGCTCTCCATACGTGACATGGTGTCCACTAACAATTGGAATTGTAAGTGGATACCATGTCGTGTATGGCGAGCCCCTGTGTGCCTAAACATTGGAGCTCCCCCACAAGTGACCCCATTTTGGAAGCTAGACACCCCAAGGAATTTATTTAGATGCATAGTGAGCACTTTGAACCTCAGGTACTTCACAAATTGATCCATAAAAATGAAAAAGTACTTTCTTTTCCACAAAAATTTTCTTTTTTCATTTTTACGGATTCATTTGTGAAGCACCTGGGGTTCAAAGTGCTCACCACCCATCTAGATAAGTTCCTTGGGGGGTCTAGTTTTCAAAATGGGGTCACTTGTAGGGGAGCTCTAATGTTTAGGCACACAGGGGCTCTCCATACGCAACATGGTGTCCACTAGCAATTGGAGCTAATTTTCCATTCAAATTGTTAGCGGACACCATGTTGCATACGGAGAGCCCCTGTGTGCCTAAACATTGGAGCTACCTAATAAGTGACCCCATTTTGAAAACTAGACCCCCCAAGGAACTTATCTAGATGCATAGAGAGCACTTTGAACCCCCAGGTGCTTCACAAATTGATTCATAAAAATGAAAAAGTACTTTCTTTTCCACAAAAAGTTTCTTTTTTCATTATTACGGATTCATTTGTGAAGCACCTGGGGTTCAAAGTGCTCACCACCAAACTAGATACGTTCCTTGGGGGGTCTAGTTTCCAAAATGGGGTCACTTGTGGGGAGCTCCAATGTTTAGGCACACAGGGGGTCTCCA